>CM047526.1:4409901-4542401 GCA_026122265.1 Ammodytes dubius
GGGAAGAGAGAGGGAGAGGGAAGGGACTCTCAAACGGCTACCACACATTTCTAACAATGAATTTTCAAAACTTTTCCGTGCCATTTTACCCAATTTTCCCTAACCTTATTTTGGCCTGTTTCCACCAACCACCTGTTAGAAGTAAGTTCCTCCCGTCACTTCTCATGTTATACTCTTGTATGTTCTCATTGCCAATTTTTTATTTGGTATTCATTTGTATTTTAACTCATTTTAAATGGTATTTTACGTCTAATGTATTTGATCTGTTTAAAAGCTTTTGTCGCTTATCAGGCCGCCATTGTAAATCATCTTGTTCTCAATGACTTGCCTGTATAAATAAAGGTTCAATAAATAAAATATAAAATCATATGCTCAAACTGGGCATTCCAAAACAAAAAAGACGGGCGAAAATTTGTGTAAACTGAAAACTTTTCCACAATATTTAAGTTAATTCAAAAAAATCTCAGAACTTTTCCAGGAATTTCATGAGCGTGGGAACTCTGGACTATGAGGTAGAGGTATATGTGATGCAGTCTATTAATACAAGACAGTATAGTTGTTATTGACGCACATGTGTAAAGAGAATGCAGTGTGTTACCTGGTATGGCAGTACTCTCTGGCTCCAGGTACGTCCAGATACTGAGGTGTTTCCCCCGTAGAGATCACCAGGGTCTCTGCTGTCACACGCCTCTTCCTCCCATTCATCTCTGTCACCTGATTGGACGAAAGAAAAGAAGAAAAAAAAGGGGGGGGGGGGTCAGTTGCATATTCACACAAATTGTTAAGTTTGTTCTTTTTAGTATGACTACAATAAACTATCCCTGCATTCTGAATCGCATACTTTCTACTATTTAGTATGGTAGAAAAAGGTTAAGGATGTCCCGATTCTTGTGGCCAGATTTAGGATGGTTAGAAGTACCCGGATGTCTACTACATCCGGCCAATATTTTTAGTGTTGAAAACAGCATTCTATTTGGGCGATTCTGACCCATAATCCAGTGCGAACCTGAAGTGACATCACATCAACGGAGCCTCCATATGAAAACAAACGGGGATGCGACGGATATAAAAGCAAGAGGCAAGATCAAGGCGCAATGTTATAATGAAATAAATAAGTAAAAGTACGTCCCAATTGTATGCCTACTGCATCCCAACTAGATTCTTTTTATGGTCAGATGTAGAATGTAGAATAGAAAAAAGAAAGAGTATGCGATTCGGAACGCAGGGTCAGTGTTTACCTCCACAGTGTGTGGCGCTACAATCTCCCCCCGTCCCTGAAGGTAACACACTCCACATCTCTCCATCTCTCTCCTCATCTCAGAGTCTTTAGCCTGCACCACCTGCTGCACAGCCTGCACCAGGTCAGTCCAGACGTGACACGCTGAAAAACAAGTCACAATGAATAGGACCGATTTGGATTTGAATGGGGACACAAAATTCATTTTAATGTCAATTTATTTTTATCTTCTAAAATTACCTTCCGCTTTCAACCGCCAGCCGTATTTCTGAGAGTCGTGAATAGCCTTCCCCAGGAGAGAGGCCTGTTGTAGGAAGGCCTGCACCGGGGCCCTGTGGAGACTGGAGCCTACGAGATCTGGAAGACAGAGGCAAGGAAAGAAGAACAGAATCTGATAGCAAATCTGATAATAAAAAAGACAAACTTAGCAGATAAGAGAGTTTGTAGTGGTGTAGTACCCGAAAAACATGCTTGAGTAAGAGTAGAACAACCTTCTAGAAAACATGACTAATTGACCTATTTCAATACCACTTAAAGCTGGGGTATATGATTACTGATTGGTCAAAGTTAACATGAGCTGACACTTTGACCAATCAGAGCGAGGCTTCGATTCTCTGTTCTTATTGGCTGTTGGGACTGTCCATTCACTTTGGCACGACTTTGTTGGTGTAGAGCGTGTCAGGGAGGGACCATAGGGGAGGGACCAAAGAGAACAAGTGGAGCGGTTGAGGTATTTGGATTCGAATCACTATCCCAACTGCCATTTTCTCCCCAAATCCTCCACCCCAGCTTTAAGTCAAAGTACAAAAGTATCTGATTTTAAAAGTATCGACAGTATTAAGATCATATGGAATATAGACTCAAAGATGCACTTCAATAAAACATCAACAAAAACAAAATCACATGTCAAGCAACAATAAAACTCAGTAAACTCATAAATACAGTGTATGAAACCTAACATGCAGTATACCAGACCACAGAAGAGAGGGGCAGAAAGATGATTCATAATAATAAAGACTCTTGCCACTCACCTGACTGTGTGTCTGTGTGAGAGGGATCTGCCTGGTCCAGGATCAGTACCTTCCTCCTCAGCCCTGCTGCTTCCTACAGGAGAGAGACCAGAAGAGAGAATGTTAAAGCATGCAACACACCCATACTTCCCTACTATTTAGTATGCCAGAAAAAATTTGGGATGTCCCAAATACCTGCATGTCAATTGTAGTATGCTGAAAATACATAAATGCCCCACTAACCCCACTAGCATTTTGGAAAATTCATCTTTATTCTTGACATTTCTCGACATAATGAAAAAATTAATTCCTTATCTGATTTTTTTCCCCCTCCTGTGGCCCTAAAACTCTTGTGTACTTTAGTATGTAGTGTAGTAAAAATAAAGAGTATGTGATTTGGAACGCAGGGACAGTCAGGCAGCAGGAGGAGAGGTTGCCATGTCCGCTTTTTATATACAACTTTTAGCTACAAAAAATTAACTTTTGCAATCCAAACAAAGTAGGCTTAGTATAACGTATGTCTAAAATATGTCTGATTTCAGAAGTAAGAATGTAACAAGTGGATGCAATAAAAGTCCCTTATTTATTATTATCATTGTAGGAATGGACATAATGAACGTATCATGGGATGTGTATAACATGGATGTATTGTCTATAAGCTATTTGCAATTGTTGAACAAAATTGTCACTTCTTTCCGCCTAGTTTTCATAGGCCTGGTTGCTTGTTTCTCTCGCGGGATCTGGCACTGGGAGAGAGGCCCATTAAATATTGAAAGGGGTTTGAAGCGTTTTGACATTCTGCAATATTCATCTCATCTCCACTTTCCTCTGTCACAGATCATCCTCCCATTAGCATAAAGCTATTAATATGATAATGACTGAGCCTAGTTCTCAAAATTCCTCTGCTTTATATTTCCGTATGTACTATTTTGTTTAATCTTTTATTTTTGGTTCCAAATCGTATGTTTCTTCTATTCCTTTATCTGTCTTCCTATTTGTTTCGCATTCCAATTGTAACCTGTGACCTACCTAGTACTACTTCTGAATATTCGGGCCACAACTCACAGTAATGTTTGTCATTTATTCATCAGGCAACTATTTTTGATCAAGCAATTTATTCTTTTATATAAGGATACCCAGAGGATAAAGAAAATTATATTTGACACATGTATGAACTGACCAGAGGCATAGAGAATGTTGACTAGCCTAGGCCTATTTATCTTTGCTCTCGCACAGTGATTGTTTTTTTTTTAGATATTTTTTGGGCATTCTTATGCTTTATTGATAGTGCAGAGAGACAGAGGTGAAATGGGGCAGAGAGGGGAGTGACATGCAGAGAACGACCGCGGGCGGGAATCGAACCTGAGTCAGCTGCTGGGCCCGGCCGGGGGGGGGGGGGGCTAAGGGCTAAGGGCGCCCCCACAGTGATTGTTTTAATGCAGTGTTGCTATGCGACATTGCGATCATTAGGATCTTGATCAGACACAAAGCAACACTAACAAACATCACATTATCTCAAAACAATAGCAGTATGCAAAATGTGAACAAACTTAAATGCCATTGGCTACCGCTCAAGCTAAGCCTGTATGCTGGTTCAGTAGTCAAAACACTATATGATGAAGCTGAATCGCATGTTCTCTGTCTCAATGCTTTAAAAAAAGACAGAACCAAAGAAAAGAAGAATGCAAATAAAAAGGTTGTCCTAGTAGGAGTCAAAGAAGTGGTCTGACCTTAGCCACGGCCAGGCCTCCTGAGCCTGCTCCAATGACCAGCATGTGGTAGTCATAAGGCCCTGACCAAGGCTCTGTTGGAGGGTCCATGTTTCCAGGAGATGAGACCCTTCCTCTGCTGTTAGACCTAGGAGCACATAGACACAAATGTAGGCTTTAGCTATGGCCACAAACAGCCTCAGAGAGGGGGGACTTTGGCCCCAGAGCTCTCCATGACTACAGGCTAGATATTGATTAGCCTACACTGGATTAAGTCAACTGACATGCTTTTGGGGTTAAGACTAAATGTCTAGTCTTTGACAACAACTTGCAACGTTTTGTTTTTGTTTACTGCGCTGGTGAAAAGGATCTTATCCTACTAATCAATCACTATAGGCCTAAACATGCATCTCGGCTATGAGCAAAAACGGCTAAAATGGGACTTTTCACGAGTGAAACAGAAATTACCCATATCTCTAATAAGCAAAGACAGTGTACAATGCGTTTTTATGTGCATCTCAATGGTGACATCTCGTGGCGAAACCTAGAAGTTCAAGTAGGCCTATTTATAGTGTTTAACTAACTGAACTTTGGTAGGTCTTGGCAAACGTTATTGTCATACACACTCCACCAAAAAAAAAAAAAAATCTGATCGAATAAACCTAATAGACTATGTTGTAACACCTATTGATACAATACAATTTCGAATGAGCTGTGACTTGTTGGAAGGAACAGCTGTTCGGACTAACCATAGGGACAGCCTACCTTATCGTTGTCAAAATGACTTAAGGTGTAATATTAGAACTTCTTTTAACAGTATTGTTCAACACAACATGGCTCGAAGCGGCTCCTATCCGGTCTAAATGGCTTTCCTACGGATACTAGGGGCTTCGTATGGCACTTCAGACGCATATGGAGACAACAAGAGAAGTTTTCTTGGAAGACAAACAAGGAGGGTGAAACATTTGCGGGAAACGTGTAGGCTAGAAGAGATGCGTTCCAGTGCTGCCAAAAATGTAGAATTAAGGATACAATGTGTTTAAGGGTGAACTACGTTACTCTAAAAGCGCATGATGGGTGTGTATTGGAATATATTACCTATGTGTTTGGCTTTGGTTATTTAACTGCATCAGCACAAATAATATTTCGAAACACTTTACATTCTCTACCACATCCAATTGACCCCACAAGCAAAGTTTACAATTTATTTTACAAGTCGTTATGATTTCGGGAGGTAGGAGCTTTCAAGGAGTCCCTGAACGCAGCACGACCCCTGTCGGCCAATGGTGGTAATGCATCCGCGACCCCGCGCTGGGACTGGTCCTTTCGCAGCCATTTTCTGTCCAACCAAACAGCCGTCTCAGGAAGGTAACCAACCAGGGCTTCATTGCAGGTTTGTGCCGGGCTCCGGCCAATGATTGCTAACCGATTTCTCGTTAGCTCGAATGGAAATGTCCGTCTCTGTCTGATTTTTTTATTTGTTGTCTGAGTGAATGAGGGCTGCTCATCAGGAAGTATCCAGCGGGCGAAACTTATAAAAATTACTATTTAACATATCGGCCCCGGCCACGTCTTGCTCTGCGCGACAAAGAACAGGCCAAACGCAGTGTCTCTAGGCGCGCGGTGCAGTGGATTTACAATGAATATGTATTCAAGAGACAAAATGTACCTGAATAGGTTAACTACAGAAGGTAACTAGCCAGCTGGACAGTCACTTCATTACGCTGAACTCACTGTTTTTTGTCATCAACAGTAAACTGGCTTCGCTAGCTTAAAACCGAGGGTTAACGCGAGCTAACGTTGGCTAAATATCATCCGCGCGGCTGCTAGGTAGCACATGATAGCTAAACACAAATTAATGTATGCAGCGTGTGGCTATGAAACAACACTGACCTCACGCTGGGCTTGACTATTTAACTAGCAACGTTTTCCCATTTATATGAAAAGGTAAAATGCTAACGGCACTAACACAGCTAGCTTGCAATCCTAGTGTGAGGCCAAAAAATATGTATTTCTCTTCCAAATGTACCCCCCCAGCCCAACACAAAGCCAGCAAACACATTTCATCATATTAAACTGCGTGGAGGAGGTGGGGGCTGCGGCCTTTGTTGTTCGCCATTCAAATATGTCTGCCGTAACGTTACAGAGCAGGTTGGATACGTTAAACTGGAAACACATCATGTTAATTTAACCCGGGCAGAATATTTGGCTCGGTACCAAACACGCTTTTCCGCCAAGTCAATGAGCTAATGTACTGAATATCAGCAGCGGTGGCTGACTGCGAGTTCCTTATGGAGACAAAGGAACACACATAATTGTTTCAATTTATCAGTACTTGAAATGCACCCCATTATAGCTTATAGCGGTTGCTCAAGTGGACGTTGACATTTTGAAACATGAAAATAATCATCCGATCCGCCAAAATTCCTCCCTATATTAATAAATGACTAACGATCAAAAGTGACTCGCAGCTGCACTGGAAGATGTGGATCCTTTGCACGAGAACTATATTTGACCAAATATAATTGTGCAATTTTAATTTAATTTATTTTAATTTGTATTAGTAGTCGAGTAACTTCATTTATCAATGCTGCATTAAAGGCCAATCAATGTATTACAGTTAGGTTGTAGTAAGAAACATCAGATGGGATCATCAGTGAAGTGAAATCTACCATGAAACGTCAGATGGTGATAGAAAGTATAAAACATTTCTGCAGAGGCTAGTTGCTGTCTGTCTATATACTTTGTCACTGTATTCTATATTGAAGAAAATCAACATACCCCCCCTTCGCTCCCCTGCTGGTATGGCTCAGTAATTGGAACTAGTTATAAATGATTTTGGCAATTCATTTTACCAGTTTGCAATTTGGTAATACAGCCTATGCGACCCGTAATAACTTATTAAGTTGTACTTGACTTGCTTCAAATGATCCAGTCAGTTTTTGAAATGTGTGTGTTTGTTTCTAGGGGAAGCTTTGCAAATAACTACAGTGCAATATCTAGTGGGTTTCCATGGAGTGAATTATTTTTTGTTGCCATAGCTTCAGCTGTTGTAATGAATGGCTGTGTGTTTGCAGATGGACGGAGACAGCTCAACCACCGACGCCTCCCAGCTGGGCATCAGCGGAGAGTACATGGCATCCGGGCACTACGTGCTCCAGTCTCAAGATGGTGAGCAGCGTCTTTTATATACTGTCTGGCTGCGTTCCAATCCCCATAGTTTCTGCTATTTAGTATGGTAGAAAAAAGATTTAGGATGTCCCAATTCTTGTGGTCAGATTTAGCATGCTTAAAGATGCCCGGATGTCTACTAGATCCGGCCGAGACTTTTAGTGTTGAAATCAGCATTATATAGGGCGATTCTGACCCATAATCCAGTGTGAACTTGAAGTGACGTCACATCGACGGAGCCTCCATATGAAAACAAACAGGGATGCGACAGATATAAAAGCAAGAGGCAAGATCAAGGCACAGTGTTATGATGAAATAAATAAGTAAAAGTATGTCCCAATAGTATGCCTACTGTATCCTAACTAGATTCTTTTTATCGTCGGATGTAGTGTGTAGAATAGAAAAAAGAAATAGTATGCGATTTGGAACGCAGGGGATAACGTGAGGAGAGGCACAAGATGGCCGCCAGTGTGTTGCTTCTATCCATGTGATTCTACCTGTGTCTTGTGTTTTGTTCCCTGCAGACGACGGGGACGAGAGCCTTCACGACCACGATGACGGCGGTCTGAAGGAGAACTTCCGGGAGCAGGACATCTACCTGCCCATCGCTAACGTGGCTCGCATCATGAAGAACGCCGTGCCCCAGACCGGGAAGGTTAGTGAGAAAGTAGGGATCCTCAACTTTCATACTCAATATTTTATATTTGAATTTTTTTTTTTTTTTTTTTTTTGAAAGGTTTTGCTTTAAAGACCTACTTCACCGGTGGAAATATGAAGGTGTATTGAACTCTGAGATCTTATGTAGTATAAATGTGCAATTTTATAAATAAAAAAATCGGTTCATCGTAGTCTGAGAAAAGGCAGAAAGAGTGTTTTTATGGTCTCACTGTCTAACCCCTACATTTTCCCATGCGTGACATCAACCATGGGAAAATGTAGGGTTAGGATTAACAGGACAACTGGGCCAAGGGAAGACTGAGGGAAGGCTAAGGGAAGACAAACCTCATTCATTATATTATAACAGCGAGTTTATAATGATAGAACGCCGGTTCCGTATGGGTGAAGTATTCCTTTAAATTCTGTGCACAGACATATTTCTATGCAGGTCAGTAACAATAAGTAAACCCTGTGACTGGACTGAGGAGGGCTCTAAGAAAATGTATCTGAAGCTTTAGAAGGATGCTTTGCTGTGATAGTCCACTACTAAACTTGCATTTTAAAAATTGTACAAACCCAGGGTTACATTTTAACGGAAAGCAGTTGGTTTGGTGAAGGCAGTATTTTATCTAGACAGCGATGGGAGAAATGACTGCTTTTAAACTAGCTTTTAGCATCCGCTGCTCGCTGCCCTCCCTCCGCCATAGCTTCCTACATTAAACTTTTATACAGTCTCAAAATGTTGTGCAACCAGAACTCTCTCATCTCTGTCTATGTAAGCTCTTAGGCTTTGTGATGGCTTGTTCACATTTAAAGGTCGCCTTTGGTCGAAACGAAAGCGCCTCGACACATTTTGTTGTATATAGAATTATAGATATTATTATTATTATATTTCAAACCCCCAACTATAAGGGGACGTCCCACTCTGGCCACCTTTTTAAGAGCCAAGTAAAGGTACGGCTAAGAACTAACCAAAGGTGCAACCACCTCTAAATCTATGCTGTACCTTATTAGTTGTGTATTAATTGTGTATTTCTTTAACCTACGAATGAATGATCCTGTTTTACTTTTCTTTCTTTCTGTTTCTCCTGTATTTGTATATAGCAAATGTTTCTATTGTATATCTTTGTCATTTTTATTGTAACATCAACCTGCCTAATGGACTACTGATGGATATTAGCACCCAGGCTACAATCTGTAATTTTTTACATGTACTGCTGTACATGTTCACTAATGTGCATTGTCCTGAAACAAACAAATAAATAAACACCATTCTTCCTATTTTTCCTCATCCCCCCCCCTCCCCCTCCCCCCCCGTTTTGCCACAGATTGCGAAAGACGCCAAGGAGTGCGTGCAGGAGTGTGTGAGCGAGTTCATCAGCTTCATCACGTCGGAGGCGTCGGAGCGCTGCCACCAGGAGAAGAGGAAGACCATCAACGGAGAGGACATCCTCTTCGCCATGTCCACCCTGGGCTTTGACATGTACGTGGAGCCGCTCAAGCTCTACCTGCAGAAGTTCAGAGAGGTGAGACGAAGAGCTAACCATCATTACATCTTTAGTTCTAATTTATTCGTGGCTGTTTTTTTTTTCATGTTTCGATTCCAATTCAGTAGAGCAGAGCCTGCAAGTTGAAAAAAAAAATGCCTTCAAAGGAGAAGGGTGTGATGTAGCTTGATTGATTGATTCCTGTCTAATAAGCCCCATCAACTTTACATTTTCGTTTTGTTTGTTTACTGTTGTGCTCCGATGTAAAGCGCTTTGAGTGCGAGAACAGCGCTATATAAATTGAATATTATTATTATTATTATTATTATTATTATTATTATTATTATTATTTCCTCAAAAGTGTTACATTTGTTCCAAAATTCTGATTGCATAAGGCATTACAAAGTATTTAGCTAATGCATAGTCATCTGAATCATGTTAACTGGCCCATTTTTTTTAACATTTTCTATTCCTGCACATTGGGATTAGAATCAGCTCAGCTAGGAAGAAACATTCATAACCATTCAATACTTTGTTTCTGAAGAGTTCTTTTTTAAGTTTGGATTAAGTATCTAATTTTTTTTTAGGTCATCACTCCAGTTGTTCTACAGACTAACACACACCCTCTGCTGCAATGCTGTGAATCTGCAATCCTTCTTATTGGTGTTTTTATTTAAATTTTTTAAATATTTTTTCTATATACGGATCCCTCTCAATTTGTGTTTGCTTTCTCTCAGTTGGAACATCCCCTGGATACTACTAGGCAATTGGTGATTATTTTCCCTCTAAACATTAATATCTGAATCGTTTTGTAATCAATCGAATCTTGAAATTTTTAGTGTTCCGAGTTTGATAAATAATGGATGTGTTGGCTTCTCTGTAAGTGGTATAATCGGTATAGCTATAGTTTGGAAGGATGGAGATCGGATGTGTATATGTGATGTATGTGTTCCCCCCCATACCCCACCCACATAGTACGCCGTGTGTGGGATTATGAAGGAGCAGTACTGTATATACAAGGAAGCTTGCTTTAGAAGATCAAGGTTTAAGATTTTTGCTGTGATCGTATGTGTGACGTTTGCTCGTTTCTTCCCCAGGCTATGAAGGGGGAGAAGGGGATCCCCGGGGTGTCGGTGTAGGAGACGGCCTGGGAGACGAGCTCACAGACGACAGCTTCTGTAAGTAGAAAAGGCTTCAATGTATTAAAGGTTCAGTAAGCGGAATGGTCAGTTTAGCTAACTCCCTGTCAGTTACTGCAGTTAGCAGTCCCCTCCCTCGTCCCCACGTCACCACATTAATGCACTGCAGTCTTCAAGCAGCGAGTTATCTAGCGCCATCTCAGAGTTATCTAGCATCATCTCAGACATTGGGAAGGATTTTTACCTGCTCCGCCATTTTAGGCGCACACACATTCACCCATCTGTCGCTCTGCACGTGCACCGGCAGTGAGACGGGTGTCGGTTTGTAGCGTTCTCTCTTCCGTTTGGATATCAGTAGTGGGATCCCCGAAAAGTTTATTTGCCGATTACATGCCGAGCGAGTGACTGAGAGATCGGCTTTATGAAACGTGCACACTATGTAAGTGATCACTGTACGAATAAAGAGCGATTTAACACTTATATTAACATAAATACATCGCTTACTTCACCTTTTTAAGTCTGTTTTCATTCCTCATTTGTCGGACATTTTGTAAAAGTCTGTTCTCCGTCCTCAGCGAACCCAATGCCAGCGGGGATCATCACAGCAGACGGCCAGCAGCAGAACGTCATGGTGTACACCACCTCATATCAACAGGTAACACACAGCAGATCTCTTTGAATACATCTGTGTAAAGGCCAGGACACACCAGCCCGATAATCGCCGTCGTCAAAAAAAAAGACGAATCTGTTTGGTGTGTGCCGTGACGTCGGCCGACGTAGAGGTCGTCGGGCTTGTTTTGAGCCTGTCGGCCGCCGATTGAACATGTTCAATCGGCGGCCGACCGTCTTTCATTTGGAGCAATTTGATTGGTGGAGGGCTAGCGAATCAGTGAAGCCCGGAAGTGAGGCGGGTAGCACAAACAGCTAACAACAGCTAGCCATCGTTTTAATGTGTTTGTTCGTTTCGTTTTGAGAGTACTCACATGCATCAACCCTTGTTGACTGCTCGACACCATGCTCGACACTCTCTGCTAAAAATTGTGCTCTTATGGTCCATAAATATAAATACGTATTTCTATCTATGTTTATGCTCTAGAGAGATGTCCAATCATTTCCGGCTTTCGTATTTTTTCGGGCCGCAATACAGATTAGCGCCGCCTGCTGTTATGGAGACATTACGTCCCGCGCAAGCAACAGAGCGTACGGAAAGTCAGCAGTCAGTTTGGTGTGTTCTCTGGCCGCGACGGGAAGGCTGGAGCTTCCTGAAAAGGCCGACTCCATTTTTTGCGTAGTCGTTACATGTCGGACTGGTGTGTCCTGGCCTTAAGGGAGAATGTATGGCAGGGCTCCAGACTGACACCAAATGCTCGCATGCCATGAACACAGCATTTTTCAGCGCTGTGTCATATTGAACACACACACACCATCTCCAACTAAACTCTTGTGTTTTTCAGATTCCCACCGTACAACAGATCCAGTTTTCATGACGAGGCCCAACACAGCGGCTCCTTAGCAGGCCCAGGCTGGCCCCATGAGAGGGAGGGGGGGGGGACAGCACAGACCCCTCATGTACAGAGAAATCACTACCTTGTTCAGTAGAAAGTGTAGTTTCTAGTTGTGAGGTAAAAAAAAAATGTTTTGGAGCCCATCCAAAGCAGCTTGGGGGAAATGGAGGCTTTATTTTAAAGGCTAGTCTTATTACATTATTTAGTGGTCGGAATTCTTTTTTTTTGTGCGTGTGTGTGTCAATGTGTTTTTTGTTTTTATGCATTTTTTCCTGGGTTGGGTTAGGGGAGGGGCGAGGGGAGGGGGGGGGATGTGTTGTATTGTATTGAATTGAATGCCTTCTCTGTTTGAACTGAGAGAAGCCACCTTGATACTGTCTCAGATCAGATCATGCAGCTCTTTTGTAAGTTCACACAAATTTACCATGTGCTTTAATGTTATGTAAATCATTTGAATAAAAATTCAAAAGCAAAGTTTGGGATGTTTATTTGTCGCAAAAAATTAAAAATCCTATCATTTCAGGTGGGAGTAAAGGTTAAGGTGTAGCTTTGCTCTTTAGTGTGTGTTCACTAGGGTTGGCCGCTATCCTCAAAATCTTCTATCACAGTATAACTAATGCTATGTTTCTGGTAATTAATAGCTTAACATTTAAATTACTACTGTATTTCAATCACATTTGATTTATTTTGTATTTTATTTGGAACTTTCATTTCTATACAAATGAGAAACTGTTTCAGAATATTAGAGCAGTCTGGCTTCAACAGGTCAAACATGATTTTGACTACGTTTCATCAGGGTTTTTGAAACCTATGATGCATTGAAGTCCAGCATAACTTCAGTAAGAACAGCATCTGGGTGCACGGCCGCAGGTCTATGGCACTATTTACATTAAATGACATCAAGTTTGCTTCTAATGGTAAATGGACTCCACTTATATAGGGCTTTTCCCTGGTTTATCCCAGACCCAAAGCGCTTTACATTGTTAATTCAGGCAGGCTAAATAACGGGAGCAATATAGGGTTCAGTGTCTTTTAGCCCAGGGACACTTGGACATTTAGCGGGGAGGCGGGGATCGAACCACCGACCTCGCACTCTAGTGGACGACCGCCCTACCAGCCTCGCCACAGCCTCCCCATTGTGATATGAATTGTTATTAAGAAAAATGTATTTAATAAGCGACTTCTACCTTTTTCATGTTGGCCAAACGTTCCCTTTAGCTTCTCCAAGACTTGTGACAGTTATACGGTGATATGGGCTATACAGAATGAGAATACTGTATATGTATTTATATATTATTTGCATGTTATTATCCAGACATTATTTGACAAAAGGGGCTGAAAGACGTGAGTTTTGTAACGCTTGAGGGATGCGTGAGAGACTGAGCTATGCGGAGGAGGGTTTTACATGTACTCCTTTTATGCAAGTTCTTTTCTCTAGCCACTCTAAGCTGCTGTTCTACTCAGGTGACATGTCCCATATGCAGTTATTATACACACTAAACAGGTGCCAATTAAGTCCTTTGTAGAGCTTAATAGACGTTTCCTTGGCCACCATGGCTGTCCATAATTAAATTGTGCAGTACATACTGTACAGTGGCTTGCAAAAGTATTCATACCCCTTGAAATTTTCCACATTTTGTCACGTTAAAACCACATACGTACATTTATTTTATTGGGATTTCATGTGATAGACCAACACAAAGTGGCGCATCATTGTCAAGTGGAATGAAAATGAAATATGGTTTTACATTTTTTTTTATAAATAAAAAACTGAAAAGTGTGGCGTGCAAAACTATTCAGCCCCCTGAGTCAATGCTTTGTAGAACCACCTATCGCTGCCATTACAGCTGCAAATCTATTGGGGTATGTCTATACCAGCTTTGCACATCTACAGACTGATATTTATTGCCCTTTCTTCTTTGCAAAATAGCTCGAACTACAGATTCAGCATCAGATTGGATGGAGAGCGTCTGTCAACAGCAATTTTCAAGTCTTTCTCAATATTCTCAATTGTTTTTAGGTCTGGACTTTGACTGGGCCAGTCTAACACATGACTATGCTTTGAATTAAACCATTCCATTGTAAATCTGGCTGTATGTTTACGGTAGTTGTCCTTCTGGAAGGTGAACCTACACCCAGTCTCAAGTCTCTAACAGGTTTTCTGCCCTGTATTTGGCTCCATCCATCTTCCCATCAACTCTAACCAGCTTCCCTGTACCTGCTGAAGAAAAGCATCCCCATAGCAGGATGCTGCCACCACCATGTTTCACGGTGGGGATGGTGTGTATAGGGTGGTTTGTAGTGTAGTTTCCGCCTAGTTTCTGCCAGACATTGCATTTTGCATTCAGGCCCAAAACTTCACATTTGGTCTCATCTGACTATGCATGGCTTTTGGCAAGGGTTGGAGGAAGGTGCTCTGTTCAGATGAGATCAAAATTGAGTGTTTGGCCTTAATGCAAAATGCAATGTGTGGTGGAAAACTAACACTGCACATCACCCTATACACACCATCCCCACCGTGAAACATGGTGGTGGCAGCATCATGCTATGGGGATGCTTTTCGTCAGCAGGTACAGGGAAGCTGGTTAGAGTTGATGGGAAGATGGATGGAGCCAAATGCAGGGCATAAAACCTGTGAGAGTCTGCAAAAGACTTGAGACTGGGTGTAGGTTCACCTTCCAGAAGGACAACTACCCTATACAGCCAGATTTACAATGGAATGGTTTAAATCAAAGCATAGGCATGTGTTAGAATGGCCCAGTCAAAGTCCAGACCTAAAAACAATTGAGAATATTGAGAAAGACTTGAAAATTGCTGTTGACAGACACTCTCCATCCAATCTGATGCTGAATCTGTAGTTCGAGCTATTTTGCAAAGAAGTAAGGGCAATAAATATCAGTCTGTAGATGTGCAAAGCTGGTATAGACATACCCCAATAGATTTGCAGCTGTAATGGCAGCGATAGGTGGTTCTACAAAGCATTGACTCAGGGGGCTGAATACTTTTGCATACCACACTTTTCAGTTTTTTATTTATAAAAAAAAAATTAAAACCACTTTTCATTTTCATTCCACTTCACAATGATGCGCCACTTTGTGTTGGTCTATCACATGAAATCCCAATAAAATAAATGTACGTATGTGGTTTTAACGTGACAAAATGTTGAACATTTCAAGGGGTATGAATACTTTTACAAGCCACTGTATATAAAGGGTTATGTAATATTCAAGGTGCAGCACTATATTATTATGGTACAATTTCCAACACAATAACCGTAACATTAGATGGCTTTATCAGATTACAATCATCTACAAGTTTAGGCTTGCTTTAAGAGGTTGCTAACACAATATAAATATAAAATTGTAAATAATTTATATTAAACAGTTTCTTTAGGGTTTATAATATATTTTGCTTTATAAATGTAATGATTCATTAACCACCACCTGTAAAACATGTAATTATACCTACACCAGTAAGTGTTTGCATGTGGCCTTTCTCATCTTTTGTGCATATGGGTGTGACTGGAATGTTTTGTCTCTTGGTTGAAAGCATTTTCTTTAACAATCAGTACAAACTTAGGGGTGGGCTGCAGGTACCAAACAGGTATCAAGTGTTCTGTGGCAACAAAACAAACAATGTCACTAATTCTCTTGGGCGACTTATTCTTACATTACTCCCATCATTTCTGTCTGACTGTGTGTGTGTACCAGAGCCATGGAGGACATTCTGAACAATGTGGAGGTTAATACTATCACATGGGAACTAGGAGTTTCACTCATGTTCTGAGAGGAAAAAACGTGAGCCACCGCCTCGCACGCTGTTGTGTCATAATATGAGTGGCTTTTGTACTTCTATTTAATACGCTGTTTATTGATTATTTAGTAGATAGGCCAGTACAGGAACTAAGGTGACATTTAATATGAAATAATTTTAATTTTAATTTTAAGAATATTTCTCTTTGACTGCCATTTCCTAGCTGGTTGAAAGTATGTGAACCCCTTGAGCATTTTGTAATTGTATTCAGTTTAACTATTATTAATTCATTTTTATCAATATCAGTATTTTTATATGAAATAACAGATGTTTGCTTATTAATTCAACATTTTTCTTTTCCGGAAATCAATTGTTAAAACAGTTTAAAAAAAAATTGCAAATTTTTGTATGTGCAAACATTTGTGAACCCTGAGCTGCATTGCTTAAATCAAGCAGGTAAACACAATCAGGTGGGCCAAATTGAGTGATGAAATGGACCAATGTAATGATGAGATATCTTTAGGGATCAAACCAGGTCAGTTTAGGCCCACCAATGTGAACCCATACAGGTCAGACATGCCAAGAGGAAAGAAAATCTCAGAATATCTCAGGAAGAGAGTTGTGATGTTGCAACATTTGTCTGGGGACAGCTATCAATTAAATTAAAAAAAGTTTGGGCTCCACCGGTCCACCGTAAGGGAAATGATCTACAAATGGAGAGTGACTGAACATCTGCCTAGAAGTGGACTTCCTTCAAAAATATCCACAAGGGGGGCGCCCGTAGCTCAGTTGGTAGGGCGTCCCCCCCATGGGCCTCGGCCAGCAGCGGACTCGGGTTCGATTCCAGCCCGTGGTCATTCTCTGCATGTCACTCCCCTCTCTGTCCCATTTCAACTCTGTCTCTACACTATCAATAAAGCATAAAAATGCCCAAAAAATATCTTAAAAAAAATAAAAATATCCACAAGCGCCACAAGAAAAGTGATTTCTCAGGTAAAAGCCAACCCAAACATTACATCTGGAGATTTGTAGGCCATTTACCACCACCATTATTCACTTGGCAAAGTTGTGACAAGCAGTTTTGTTCTTTTCTGAGAGCAGAGGCTTCTTCAGCAACCCTCCCATGAAAGCCATGTTGACTGAGTTTTCTTCTTACTGTGGAACCATGCACATCTGTCCCAGATGCTGCAAGAGAGGTCTGCAAATCTCCATATGTAATGTTTGGGTTGGCTTTTAACTGAAAAAACACTTTTCGTGTGGCGCTTGTGGATATTGTTGAAGGAAGTCCACTTCTAGGCAGATGTTCAGTCACTCTTAAAGCTCTCCATTTATAGATGATTTGCCTCACGGTGGACCGATGGAGCTTAAACTTTTTTTAAATAGATTTATAGCTGTCCCCAGACAAATGTTCAACATTACAACTCTATTCCTGAGATCCTCTGAGATTTTGTTTCCTCTTGGCATGTCTGACCTGTATGGGTTCACTTTGGTGAGCCTAAACTGACATGGTTTTATCTCTGTTTTATCTAGTGCCGCCCAATTTCTTCCCTAAAGATCCCTCATTACATTGGTCCATTTCATCACTCAATTTGGCCCACCTGATTGTGTTTACCTGCTCCATTTAAGCAATGCACAAACGTTTGCACATGCAGAAATTGGCAAATCATTTGTTTTATCTGTTTAAACAATTGATTTCTGGAAAAGAAAAAAGTTGAATTGATAAACAAACATCTGTTATTTCATATAAAAATACTGGTATTGATAAAAATGAATTAATAAGGGTTCAAATAAATACAATTCCAAAAGGCTCAAGGGGTTCACATCCTTTCAAGCAGCACTGTATACTCTCAGTGGCTACTGATGAGACACCTGGACAATGAATGCCCCCAATACAACAGCTTAGTTTAGTATGTGTTGCATTGTTGTTAGTTTTCAACTGTATTCGTGTCCTTCACATTGTTTTGACCCCCTGGCATAGAGTAGTCCATACTATTTTCTTAACAGATATTATTGGGTAATGCGGTTACAAAACCTTTAAAACAGTCCAACGGGTCTTGGGTTTCTGGGTCATTACATATACCAGTTATTGTTTGTGCTTTGGGTTCTCATTGGTCATAACACTACGTGGTCTGGTTTTTGTTATAGCTTCAGGGAGTGGCCAGTTCTCCTTTCATAACCAGAGTAGGAATAAATAGTTGCTCTGGACCAGCAGTGAAAACACATTTTCTCTAATACAGGGAACTCAACACTCTGCAACAATGTAAGTACCATTTGACTTTAATCTTGGTTGAAAATCACTGAATAGAAATGTTTTAGTGTATGAATAAAAGAAAAACATGTTGTGTGAAAAACTGTCATTTTTTGAATGGCCAAAAATAACTTGTTAAGTCTTTTTTTGCTGACGAAAACACTGTTCCTCAGGATCTATCTTTGTGGACTTGTGGGCTTTCTGCTGGTGCTTTCAGCTGAGGCCAATGGGTAAGGAACCTGAATTATATCCCAAAATTTTGCAATTGCTGTAATATGACCTAATGGTTGACCCATATGGGGTTTTTCGATGGCCGATAGCGATATTAAGAGAGCAGGTCAGCTGATATCACATGTGGTTGTTTTTTTGCATTTGATAAAATACAAGAATTTAATAAAAATTATTACAAATGAGAAACAAAAATTTAACTTTTATGAGCTTGTATTAAACAAAGATACAATTAAAAATAAATTAGAAATATGCATTGTCTATTGCACTTAGCCTTCCCTGGTGTAATGCCATAAGCGACTTCTAGATTTCTGTCCAGTCCAGTCGTCTTCGATTATTGAAATAGAAAAAAATCCAAGATAAATATTTGAGTAGGCTACATATAAAAAAATGTTTTTTTACATTACTCCACAGCAGCCAAACTTATCTCAAAATAAGCGCCATAATAATCGGTCAATCTCTAATTTGACCAAAACTACAAAGTACAAATGCTTGTTTATACTGTATAAGTGTTTTTGTCAAATAAGAAGCACTGTAAGATCTTCAAGTATAACAAATAGACTCAGATCAGAAACTGGATATTATTGGATATAATAAAGTGTATTGATTGATATGTGGCAGTCTCATTATATATACCTCTTAATATCTGCCTATGAGCCTTTATTCATATAGCCTCTGCTCTTATTTGCACAGAAACTCAACTATAGCCTGCTCTGAGACAAGGGAATGCCTGGGGTTTGATCCCATTTGTCAAGCTGAAACCTATGAGGTGAGTGAGTGTGTGTCTCTGGGGCAAAGAAAGAAACACTCCCTGCGTTCCAATACCCATACTTCCATACTATTTAGTATGCCAGAAAAATAATGATGATGTCCCAAAACATGCATGTCAATTGCAGAATGCCAAAAATACCTAGATGCCCCCACTAACTCCAATAGCATTTAGCAGTAGTCGTCTTTATTCTTGACATTTCATAACAAAATGAAAAGAAAATCTTAATTTTCTGATTTTTTTCTCTCCCATGGTCTTACAACTCTTGTGTACTTTAGTATGTAGTGTAGTAAAAAGAAAGAGTATGTGATTTGGAGCGCAGGGATAGTCAAATCTCAGGCACAAGGAACTTTAAAAACAATCTCTTTCCACCGTCTTTCCCCTTGTCCCTCTAGGCCCGGAAGATCGGCTCTGTGAAATGGGTCACAACCGAGGAGACGTCCTACTTCATGGAGATGGCAATGATGAGAGCATTCAAACGACTGTACCAATACATCACCGGTGCCAACAGCAATGGTGTGCTTTGATTTATTTATTTTTTTGTTATTTAATCTTTTAATCTCACAGTAAAGACATTGACAAACACAACATCAGAAAAGCCCACAATTTACATACACAATACAGCTCCGGAAAAAATTAAGTGACCACTCCAAATGTTCAGTGTCTCTCGTTTTTACTATTTATAGGCATATGTTTGAGTAGAACGAACATTTTGATTTTATAATATAAACTACTGAACACATTTCTACCAAATTCACAATAAAAATCTTGTTATTTAGAGCATTTTTAAGTAATGTAGAGATAAAGATTAAAGAAAAATCCAGACTGGTCTCTTAATTTTTTTCCGGGGCTGTACAGTGGTTCAACGTTAGAGAAAACAATACGTAGAATTCAAAACGCTTGACAGCAATGTTTTAGGTCCTTTAAAAGAAAACTAGATTATTATAACTGCACACAAAGAAACTAAACCCCAGTTTAGATATGTGGTGCAGGCAGCTAAAATAATCTAGACGCTATGATTACTGTATTTAGTTAGTGGTCATAGAGCAAGACAGTGTTTGGTGCGTTTATTTTTTATTTGTTGTTATGCAGCTCCTATCTATGACCTTTCTAAACAACTGTTGCCTCTTTTCTTAATGTTTCCTTTCAGGGGAAAACCTCGAAATGACATCTCCTGTCATTGTGAAAATGCCCGTCAAGTCGTTTTGGAAAATGGGCGTCTACCAAATGAGTTTCTTGCTGCCGGCTGACCATCAGGCCAACCCCCCCAAGCCTACCAATGATAAGGTAAGCCTCTCTGACAAAACATTGTTAGCCTCATAGCATAATTGCCTAAATCATATTTACTCTACTCTACTTTTACTCTACATCTACTATTCTACATCTACATCTACTCTACATCTACTTTTCGTTAGCCTAATAGCATAATTGCCTAAGTCATATGTTAAGGGTTATAGAGTAGGGTAAAATAGATGTAGAGTAGATGTAGAATAGAGTAGATGTAGAGTAAAAGTAGAGTAGAGTAAATATGATTTAGGCAATTATGCTATGAGGCTAACGACATGGTAGAACAATGTAACGCATCATCCTCCATTCATTCATTATTGTCATGGTTATGTTGGAATTGATTCTTGGGAGGTTCATGAAACATGGCTGACTTGCAGGTGTCCATCAATACCTGGCCGGAGACCAAGGTGTACGTACGGGGCTTTGGAGGATGGATGAACAGCCTTTCTATCCAGAATAATCTAGAAAGCCTGATGGCTGATCTTGATGCAGATGATGCAGAGTACGAGAAAGGTTTCCACTATGTTGCTGGATATAACAGGTGAACAAATCACTGTCATTATGTCACTGGTTATCAAACAGACAAAAACCTCAATATCTAAAGATGATATTTTGCAATACATTGTTCTGATTTTGTGTTTGTGTGTGTGTGTGTGTGTGTTTTTTTCTGCAGTCCAATGACATTGTTCAACAGGCACAATGAGGTGTGGGTTGTCGCTAAGGATGATCCAGAGTGCTCCCTCAGTAAGGAAATGGAGTCTCTTCCTTTTGCTTAAATACCATGAGCCTTCAGCCTTGAGACATGACAGATTACAGCAGACGGTGTATATGGAGAGTTGTTGTAGATGGACATTGCCTCAAGTCTTAATGTGTGGTAAATAACCTGCCAGTGAGTGCACACAGTTAATGCATATGATTGATTTGAGTACACCATGTGGCCAATGGTGTTACACTAGTTGTTCTTATGGTTTTCTGTTGTCTTAAATAAAGTTACACTTTGGCAGTGAGTTTTTTCTCTTTTCTTTTCTTAACCAATCAAAGACAACCTTTTGTGGACCTATCCTAAACTGTGTCTGGTGTAACAATGGATGAAGCCTGCAAAAGACAATCTAGTCTGCGTTCCAATACCCATACTATCTTCTATTTAGTATGGTAGGAAAAAGATTTAGGATGTCCCGATTATTGTGGCCAGATTTAGTACGGTTAGAAATACCCGGATGTCTACTACATCCGGCCGAGTTTTTTTAGTGTTGAAGCCATAGACATAATAAATATCTATGGTTGAAACAGCATCCTATTTGGGCGATTCTGACCCACAATCCATTGTGCACCGGAAGTGATGTCACATCGACGGAGCCTCCATATGAAAACAAACGGGGATGCAACAGATATAGCAAGAGGCAAGATCAAGGTGCAATGTTATGATGAAATAAATAAGTAAAAGTATGTCCCGAGTGTATGCCTACTGCATCCTTACCATATTATTTTTATGATCAGATGTAGTATGTAGAATAGAAAAAACGAAAGAGAATGTGATTGGGAACTGCAGATGTAAATCATTATCTTACACTACCACTAGATGACACTACTCAGTTCAAGACTACCATTACTTCCAGGATTACACACATCTGTCAACATCAGCTGGAGATAAATGGAGAGTTCATAAAGCACATGTCTTTAGTTTGTGAAACATTGCTATCTTGTGGTTAAACATATATATTACATCCTGTACAGGGGTAAATGCACTAAAATAGATCTCTGAAATATGAATGGTCATGATTAATAAGGAGCTTTTAGGGAGAAAACAAACTAGGCTACATGTAATACCTCCTTGAATAGAACATATATTCTTCTATGAATTAATAATTGCAGTTCTCATTTCGTGTCTGGGATAAAAAGAGAAGCATCCCAACATATTTTCCCGTGAACATAGTGCTAGGAAATTGATTCCCTGAATATCGACTGAAGGCGCAACAGAAATACATTATTTCTATATCAGCACCTTATTTGAGAATTAAATGGAAAACATGTCAGCGAACAGTTGCCTATTTACCGGCCTATTTATATTTATTCATATATTTATATCGCGTTCTTCTTATTTGTTTTTTAATGTACCCTAGCCACCCCCCAACGACATCACCTAAACTAGGAAACTACTAAACATAGCAAAAGGGGTCCACTCCCTGCTTATTGTTAAGTCTATCTACGGGCTATCTACTGCAATGTTTCACCGCCAACTACTGACCTTGCATGCATACTACATGCATACTACACCTTTTTTGGAGCACACAGCAGGATAAAGGAAAAACTTATCTGTTTTCAGCGAGACTGTTGTGTAAAACGCACTGTACACAACCAGTATTTAGTGTGAAAATTATGGTAGGATGTAGTACTTTGTTATGGATAGATGATAGTTTTTAATGTGCCTGAGATTTACCCATTCATACCATGTGTCTGTCTCCTAATCGCATTCCTGTAAACATAGACTTTGATCTTGAAAACTTGAACAATATGTTGGGGACAGTGTAATGAGTATAACCAATCCAAAGGTAAGTTACTGTAACTGTTAACATCCTAAAAATCAAACCAAGCTAAAGTTCAATACTGTCTGGAAGGTTGTTTTCCTGGTCACTCAATTCAGTAATATAATAAATCCCAAGATATAGGCTGGAAATATTCATGACAGAAACACCTTGCAAGGGATGGATGTGTTTGTGAAGTTGGAGACTCTCCAGGGGCTGCTGTGACCTACAGGATGTGGCTCACTCACATGACATAATGGGCTGTTAAGCCTTACACTACCATTGCTGTGAAAGTTACAGTATTACTACTATGACATCCAATAGGACACACATTTCTCCAGACAGTAATTCTGGGCAGAGGTGGTGGACGTTATTAAAGAATTGTTGGGAGAATTGTGTGATGAATGAATTCCATAGTGCCAGTCAGTGACCAAATGGAATTATTCAGACACAGTTACTAACAACAAGCCCAACCTTCCAGCGTGACATATTATGGTCAACAACACAATGAATGTACATCAATCAAACATACATAAAGAGAAACATCATCTAAACAAAAAACTCTTCAGTATATATTCATAAAAAAAATACAGGTAATATATCTGTAATACAGAATGTAACCCTTTTCTCCTTATGTTATGTTAGCACAAATATTCATAAAGCTTGTTTTTTTGCTCATAATCAAAGAAGTGCTTTATCAATCATGGACTTACTTTTAAGGCTGATTATCAAGCTAACAACTGTATTGTTCAGGCTTCTTAAGGACAGTGTTATGAGCCTCCTTTGATTACCCTTTAACAGTACGAGTAAACAAGCCAGCCAGGCCACCAATAAGTAGCAAAGGATGCATTCAGGGGGTTTGGTTGGTCACCTGACATTCGCCTAGGTAAGGCTACTGCACCATCATTTGCCACTTAAAACCAATAAAACCTCCTTTCCAGATGTCTCCTCCTTGACACACTCTAATATCCTTTTTATTAAAATGTCACCTGTGTCAATCCTTACAGCCTTTTCTAATCTAGTTTGAATACCATGTTGGGGACTCACAGGAAAAGTGACCTCGATTGGCCATTCTTTTGCTTGCAATCTCGGTCAATCTCAGACACTGTGCTCAGCCATTCTGGATAAGCTAAATACCTCAATGTACATGTCATGTAAATGTATAATGGCACGTTTCCTGTGAGTGTCCCCACCCCGGGGAGCCTCTGGGCTGGAAGTGGTCTCCATCAGGCCGACGCCCCACATGGCTCATTTCCTCCTATAGAAGCTCAGGCAGGGGATCGCCCCTCGCCTTCTTCCACCGGGAGGGAAGCTCCTGTTGGCTTGTTTCCTGAGCCGGCCCCACACACACACTCTATGAATAAGCAGCACACTGCGCCGTCTGTCTGCCCACAGGTTTGGACTGACAAATAGACGCAGCCTCACAATGAATCGGCCGCACGTCGATCCCCTCTGCATGACGAGCGACTCCCAACAAAGACATAAAGACAAAACTTAGCTCCCTCCCTTTCCTGTTCCTCCTTTTCTACAGTTTTACCCATTTGTCTGGTCTTCCTCCCCACCCACCAGTCCATTTGTTATATTTAAGACACTCTATAAATAACAGCATACAGCACTAGAAGGGTGACTCGAAGTGCACTTCCAAGTCCTATCGACGTGACCCTATTTCTAGATATTACATATTTAGGTGGAGAAGTAAAATAGATGGATCTGTTGGTCTTACCATCTTTGGGGTGTGCCAAGTTTGGACTGGGGGTGGAACTAGAGGGAGGACAGGGGGGCAATTCAATTAAAAAATGGCAGTTCTGGAGCACGGTCGTAAGTAAGGGAAGGTCAGGGAAATGTAGCTGGTAGTTTTCAACATGATTTGCAGAGTGTTGGTGAAATGACTTGACAGTGTGATGCTGGATGAAGGTCAGGGGTTTGCAGAAGCAGTGTTTATCTTCTGGTGACCAATGAATATTCCTCCAAATGTTTTTGACAAGCCCAACTGAAGATAGGAGAAGAAGAAGATGTAGGTCCTCAGAACATGAAATTCCTACAATGAAAAATGTTGTGTTGTCACAAGAAGTAAACCCTACTGCCAGACAAACCATTTTTTTATGGACAAAACAACATTTTCAAACATATTATCTTTAAAATCTTACTTACAGTATTTGCAAATGGCAACTGGTGTGCTTAATTAAGCTTAGTGGAAGAACGTTATTGGAAGGACTGACCAAACAACATACATATTAAGCCTCTTTAATCTTTACAGATGTAACACATGCACAAGGACATGTAACAATATAGTTTTTTGACTGAACTTTTACTTCAACAATTTGTTTTTCGCAAAATAAATTAAGAAAGGTTGTTACTGAAAACTGAACAAGCATTGAGAAATTCTAGTTGATTTTCTTCAACCCACTCAAACTCCCAACTACAGACCCTACTACTTGTTGGGTGCCCGTCTTAAACTTGTCAGATGCACCCTTCTTACCAACCGTTCCAGCCCATTAACCTGCAGTTGCTTGCACTCGTCTTGCAAAACAGGTTGTGTCATCCTGATAACATATAATTGGCTGCAAAGGTCTCTCTTTACGAAAAAAAAACCAGAGCCTTATTCATGAGGGAAGATTGCAGAAGACAGCGGATGACTGTTGCGGATCTGGACATGGAGTGAGCGTGTGTCAGTTGGGGATGTGTAGCCATGTGGTAGCACCTCCAAATAAACCTGTGCCCTGCGTGTCCTAGCACGGGGCTGATAGAGGTATCTGGCTTGTCAGCCTGACCTCCTACTGTCACTGACTCCTCTTAGGCTCCCCCCCACCCCGATAGGCAGCTCGTCTGGAGAGTGTACCTCCGGAGTACCCAGCGCACACACACACACACACACACACACGCACACACACACACACACACACACACACACAGCAACACGCAACCAGCACACACACACGCACACACACACACGCACACACACACACACACGACACACAGCACACACACACACACACACACACACACACACACACACACACACACACACACACACACACACACACACACACACACACACACACACACACACACACACACACACACACACACACACACACACACACACACACACACACACACACACACACACACACACACACACACACACACACACACACACACACACACACACACAACCTCAATCCTTCCACTCCTTTCTCAGGTTATCCTGTGTCACCTCCTTCCTCCCTTTGACTTTCGACCCCCTCCTTCTCCTATGATTGCATGACGGCATGGACTCAAGGAAGGAGGGTTAACAGCCAAGCTCTTCACAGTCACAGCAGAGGAAAGAGGCATTTGCTTGGAGCAGGGGCCTCCTGACACTGAGCCATTTCCAAAAATCTCTGTCAATATTCAGAAACAGTCACACAAACGCAAACGCGCACACACATATACTTGTCTTTGTGGTATAGTGGGGACCCTGACTAGGGCATGCATCCTGGGGTCCACCCTTTTCTGAAGGTTGTACAGCAGTGGAAAAAAGTCATGGAGTAACCTGGACTGGACCTAAACAGAGAGAGACACACACACATACACACACACACACATACGAAACATGTACACACACACACACACACGCACATGCACGCATGCACGCACACACACACACACACACACACACACACACACACACACACACACACACACACACACACACACACACACACACACACACACACACACACACACACACACACACACACACACACACACACACACACACACACACACACACACACACACACACACACACACACACACACACACACTTCCTCACACACCTCCCACCATGGTGCCTCTCTCAGTCCATCATAGCTTTTAGAAAATCCCCTTGAGACCTGGTACCAACTGCAGCGAGATAAGATTTAATCCTCCCCATGATGTAGTGCATTTTTCCTATCAGTTCAATGCAGATTTATAATAGCTATATCTACGGGTAAGAATTCTCATTTTTATGAGTTGGGAATTCCCAGAGTAATAAACACTTGCACATGTCTCTCTTTCTTTTTCTTTAAGTCAGGGTTGCAGTAGCCAAGACCTATTTTAAGGTCACACATGCATACATCGCACATAACCTGAACCTGCACCTTACAGTTTTTGCCAATTGCTTACACACATGTTGCAGACTTTGGCCCGATGTGTCAAAACTTAATACACAGGCCGAATAGGACAAAGCACAGGGAGATAATCTTCTAACTTATGCGGCAAAATGAAACTCTTGAAACAAAACCTAACAATCCCATTTCAAAACTGTTTTTAGCATCAAAACAATACACACATGCACCTTTGAATTACTCTTTCCTAGCAGCAACAACACACAGATGTGCTTTATGCAAAACACAGCTGTATTCAGTACTTTGGATGGTTTTTGACTTTAAAAGTCTCATACTGATTATTTTTGTGAAAGGTTGATTCACTACAGTTCATCTAGACATATGAAAATAAAAATAAAAAAGCTTCTGAATTTTTATTTTATTTTGCAATGTCATGGTTTTGGCAAACAAAAAAAACAATGGGTAGGATGCAGTTCAAAAAGCAATTCAGTGTATCACTACTATACTGTAAACTCTAAAACAATTACAGTAAAATAAAGAAAAACAGTGTTGTAAGGAATGGGGTGGGTAGATTATGAATCCTTTGGATACCTTCTCCCGTTTGCGTCTGGCCACATCGCCTCATCGACATCAAATACAATGTCATCTTTTGAGAAGCAACAGTGTAAATATTCCTGATATCCAGTCTAAATGTCCTAATTATGGAGCTATTGTGTAGTTGGACTGGACTCTCTACCCAGGCTCCTATATTGTTAGGCCATGATCTATAACATGGTCCACTATAGTGACCCTGTTGTATGTGCCTCCATCTGTTGCCTTCTTTGATCTTGTCCTCCTGTCGCTCTCTCTCCTCCTCTTCCTCTGACTCTTACTGTCTCACAAAGAAGCTGAGCTCATCTGAAGTCTATTTGTAGTGCTAAGGCTCATACTGATTGGTATTCAATTAGCTTTATTTTTTTATTTTTAATGTGTGTGAGTCTGTGTGCTTTTCCAATTTTAGTTGTGTTTTGAATTTTAAATAGATGTGTTTTCCCCAAGGATTGCAGGAGATTTCCTTTTTGAACAATGTGTCTTATGCAAAACACTGTGTGTAGTGTTTTGCAAGAAGTGTTTTAGAGAATTTCAAACACAGTGCAAAGCATATTTTGTGTTTGTGGGGTTGGTTCTTGTGTTTAGGGCATGGTCACCAAAGTTAGAGGTTGTGATGCTTTGGGCCTAGCAACCACTATTAGTGTGTAAGCATTAGGTAAAAACTGTAATAACTGAAGAATAAAAGCAATGCAGAAAAATAAGAAGGATTAAAGAAATGTTGAACAAAAATCATTCAAATATTGATTGTTAGGAACCCATCTAACAGCTGGAAAAAGCTTAGCAATACATCCACTCAGATGGATACGTGACTCAACTCGGACTGTTCTGTAGTGACACATTCATGGACTGGAACACTGGTATCTCAAGAGTGGCTTTTACATACTGCAAAGGCAGACATAATATAGAAATATTCAAATCTAATGTTTTCTCTAAAATGTATTCCTGTATGTGGGTTTAAAACAAACTTTGGCAGGAGGCCATCGGTGGTGTTGAGGGTGATTACCAGCTTTTAGATACTTCAAGACAGTTGTTTATTTAAATTCCTCACTAAAAAGTCCCCCCTCATCTCCTCCACTCTTGGTGGATCAAGGTAACTTGAAAGGCTGACTTCCAAGTTGTGGTGCACTCCTCAAACATTTTCCAATCTTGCACCAAAACATGTATAAACACCATCTCTCCAGCTGGTTGTGTGGACACATTCCGATGTGTATGCCTGTGTTTCTCTCTCTCTCTCTCTCTCTCCCTCTCTAGCACCTGACTCCTGGGCAACGTTTCAATATATCTGGATGATGTTTAGCCGCCTGCCTGCGGGGATGATGGGGTGATGGCTGCCATTCTTCAGGCCTTCCCTGGTGTGCAGTGTGTCTAGTGTTGGGGGGGAGGCCTGACATCAGAGTAATGATAGGACACAGAACACTCCACACCTCGTTATCAGAAAAGCCTGGTACCAAGTGGAGATGCATCTGGAGCCTGGAGTACAGTGTGTGTGTGCGTGTGTGTGTGTGTGTGTTGTGTGTGTGTGTGTGTGTGTGTGTGTGTGTGTGTGTGTGTGTGTGTGTGTGTGTGTGTGTGTGTGTGTGTGTGTGTGTGTGTGTGTGTGCGTCTCTGAGTAGGGGAGGACAGTGAGTGTTTAAAGGAGACACAGAAGGTGGCAAGGAGGTTTACTCTTGGGGAGTTTAGAGGGAGGGAGGGGGGGGGGGGGGTGTACCAGTTAAGAATGCACTATCACATTCCAGGCATGCCCGCCTCATTGTAGCAGTCTAATGAGCCGACGGGAGCGAGCGAGCGCTGCCCCGGGCCCAGAAAGAGAGAGAGACAGAGAGAGAGAGAGAGAGAGAGAGAGAGAGAGAGAGAGAGAGAGAGAGAGAGAGAGAGAGCCAGAGAGAGAGAGAGAGAGAGAGAGAGAGAGAGAACCAGAGAGAGAGACAGAGAGAGAGAACCAGAGAGAGAGACAGAAAGAGAGAGAGAGACAGAGAGAGAGAGAGAGAGAGAGAGAGACAGAGAGAGAGAGAGACAGAGAGAGAGGACTAAAACCAGCGGAGCACCGGCCGGCACCGAGCGGCCTGAGCTCACGGCTGAGGAATTCCAGCGGCGGACATGAGAGAGCACAGGCCCGGTGCCAGCAGATCTCTAACAGTATACACATAACACACACAAAAGCACAGACACAAAAGCACACACACACACACACACACACACACACACACACACACACACACACACACACACACACACACACACACACACACACACACACACACACACACACACACACACCACACACACACACACACACACACGGGTCACACTGTATCAGGGTGACCAAGGCTCGTGCGAGATGTCAGACATCACACATGTTTTGACACTCCACGGTGATGGAGCCTATCCCCTGAAACAGATCAACTACATGCTGAGAATTGTATCATAATGATTGATGTATTCTTTATATCCTTATTTGACAGGAATATCTAGAGTTGTATTGGTATTGTAGAGGCTAAGCCCACGCTTGAAGGCTAGCCCTGCTGACACACTTTTGCCTTCTTTGTTGAATGAGAGGCTGAGTCTTGTTTGCAATTAAAACATTTTCTCAATAATTTTACTTGAACAACGTACCAAAGAAAGACCCTTACTGCAGCCATGTATGGCATGTGATGTTAGCGTGGTCAAAAACCGTTTGCTTTCCAGCACCTGTGGAAAGTTTGGTTCCTACCCATGCACGAGGCCTGATGGGCTCTTACTGGTATCAATAGAACATTCAAGTGCCACCTGATCATCGGTTTTTGGTTCCTCCAACATTACAAACAAGTGTAAAACAAGTAGAAATCCCAGCAATGTGAAAAGATGAAAGCATTTTCTTCGATCAGGTAGAAGTTGACATATCAAAAAAGATATAAGACTTACTGTGAAATGTTTTTAAAATTTAAGGTCCAGTATGTTCACCAGCTATTTGCTAAGTGTAAGTAATAAATTACAAATTTCAGTTTATCATTATAGATTGAATATTCAAATGTCTCCCTTGTTAAAATGTGATGTGACAACAAGCGCTGCTGAAAGGCCAAATGTTGATCCAGTATTCATAGCAAGCAGTTTTCTTTCTCCAAGCCTGTCTGTTTCCACACAGGAAACTAAGTTGCATCTGTAAAATGTTCAAAAATAACCCAGGAATTCGACCCAATCTCAGCACAAAATGGCAGCATTGGTGTTGACCTTCAAACACAATCATAAACAGTTATGCTCAGCAGTCTATTACTGGTCAAAGTTAACATCAAAGTGAAGGAAGAACATCCTTCCTTTGGTGTGAGTCACAGCTGACAAGCGAGACCCATGACAAGAGAGACCAGTGCGGGCACATTCAGGATGCTCCGTGACACATCCTTCCCTCTCTCTCCCTCCGTATGTCACTCTCTCACTGATCTCAGGTCAGTGAATACACCGCTGTCTGTCCTGGGTCCAGCTGGCCATGTGAGGTGCATCTTCCAGGCCTTTGCTGAGGTAATGGAGGGTGAAATGTACAAGTTGCTCCAGGATAAAAAAAAAAACACTCTCTGAGCGCTAAAGCTAACATAGCATTCCTCTGAGCAGCTGCAGGAATGAGGCTGGCTGCTGGCTGGCAGTCAGTCATGCATGCAGGCACACTCACACAGTCATCAGTGCTGCTAATCTGACTGTGTGAGTGCTTAACACGGCTGACATACACACCCTCACCTCGCCCTAACCACTTCCGCTAACAGGAGGGCATGGACAGCATCTTGATCAGCTGGACAGATACCATGTCCAAAAAAATCAAACTTCTTGTCCCCAAATGTATCCAATCTCTGCCCCATCCATTAGTGGTTCATGTAGTCGTCAATCTATCCTCCACTCAAACCGGGACCCTCCCCACTTTACGTCGGTTAGTGGAAGGTAGCCCCTGATTGGTTCGTGTGGTCGTTGACGTCAACATTGATCGACATATAAGCTTGTGAGGTATGGCTGGTCTCAACATTCTCTGAAGAGTGGAATATTTTTCCATTATTTTCCATTGTGGTATTGCTGCTTACACTTAAGAAAAAAATCACTACTTCTAATGGTCTTCACCATTTCAAGATAATGGTTTATTCCCAGCAGCACAGCAGTAGCTACATCAGTCATAGTTCACCCCGATGGTTAAAAGGCTATTAGCAAACTATTGTGTTGGCAGCAGTATAAAAAAAACTTGCAACACATGTAGGAATATGTACATAAATCACCACACACACACACACAACACACACACACACACACACACACACACACACACACACACCACACACACACACACACACACACACACAACACACACACACACACACACACACACACACACACACACACACACACACACACAACACACACACATGGCAGTAGTCATGGGGGCAGACCTCCGTTTGTATGCACACACACAGTGCTGGCATGAATGATCCTAATGCTCAAGTATACAAAGCAATCCCCAGACCCACAGTCCAAGCGTGCCTCTTGATGTCGTGCTCTCGTCTTTGAAGCCCAAGTCTCCAAATCTTTTTTTATTAATGACTCCTAACTGTTCCAGTGGAAGAGGGAAACACCCAGGAGAAGCCTCCACACCCCTGATCTTATCTCTCCTATTCTGTTTCCCCTCAGACTTCCCATCAACAGCCTGTGACGCTGGCATCACGTCCCCGACAGCACAATAACAGCCAGTCTTTTAAAGGTACACTATGTAACTTTGGGTGTGTGTCCGAGAAGTGAACATTTTCTAAGGTGTATTCTCATAACCGAATAAACAAACTTTCCTCGCAGGAAAATTGGATCGTTGGAACAGTGTTTCGAAGATAGAAAGCTTCCTGAAAAGTTACTGTCTCACTGTTGTTGTTTAAAGCAGCAGGGCCCACAGTTTGGTTGACCAACATATTCTTTAGTCTTATGTTTGGTTTCCAGGTGCTTCAAAATCATTTAGTTTTTAATTCATGGTGATAACGTTATTCAATATCAAGAATTACATGTAGAGAAAAATATTTGTTTGGTAACTAACTGCAGGCTCTGCAAATGAAAACAAATCCCCCCTTTCCCTGAAACTGCATAGAACACCTTCAAAAAAAACGAAAGAAAAAAAGGAAGAAAATAGGACACGTTTGTTGTTGTATGTGTTCAGACAGGGATCTGGATAAAACCCAGTCGCGACCTGTCAGTCAAAGAGAGGGTTTGGAGACGAGTGAATGGAGGCATAGTAAAAAAAAAGTGTCCTGAAAGCCATTCCTGGGACGTTTGTGAATATCCGTTGTCATGGTCACAAGCCACTGAGTCAACTCTGGTGGGTCCCTGCAGGGCAACAATCTGGGGCCTAAAGCGCCTGAATTTAATCCAAAACTCAAACACCACGCCAGCTGGAGCAATGTGCCCCATTTCTACAGTCAATGAAAAAGTGTCAGTGGAGGCTAATGGAAAAGGAACCAATGAATAGTCACCATTTTCACACTGCCAGACCAAGACAAAACAGGACTAGAGGATGGGTTCAATCAAGGTCCTGTTACATATGCATTAGTGAGAAGACGTCTGATCATTTAAATCATTTTAAATCGTTAGACATTGTGTGTTGTCTTGTGAACATTCTCTTCGAAAAGGCCTCAGAGAAAGAAAGAAAATTAAATAATGATTCAATTTAAACCTTTGTCTTCTTACTTTCAAAGTTCGTACAATATACTCATACGGTATACTGTATACAGTAGTGGTGCTACGACGACACCAATGTCTGCTGTATAAATAGCGTTTAGTTTTAGTTTAAACTGATGGTCCCCTTTGCTGTTACAGGTCATTTATGATCATCAGAGGAAAAATGAGACATTTAAAAGTTCCTGGTAGTCTCTTTAACAGTTCAAGGTGACTGTCTGATACTTCATTTCTGACACCCTGAGGACATTTGGAGCAGGTCCTGGTCAAGTCTCCAGTCTGTCAGATTGTCTCAACTCGAGCCTCTACTCTCTCTAATCTCTACTTTTTCATTCAGTTTCGTCCCAGCCCAGAAACAACATCAGCATCTGGTCGTCAGTGGGATCAATCCATACAGGGGGGTGATGGAACCTATGCTGTGTGGTGGGCTATATTGTCATATTGAGATAAACAGAGAGAGTTTCGGCAATGGGGAGATGTCTTCTAAGGCTGGGTCTCAGAGGATACACACATATATTTGGGTGCCTGCAGAAACAGAGACCTGTGGGCAGCTGTAGGGCACAGGGGTTCATAGAAAATCTCAACTTCATGTCAACACACAACAAGTACTTATTTCTGTGACTGACTTCCAAGCAACAGTTTCCCTTTTGCTCTGCGTTTGAGTGACTTGCAAACACATGGGCCTTTCCCGCGATCAAACAAAACGGACCAGGCAGTGGCCCAGTCGACGTGACTTCACCCCCGTCCTTGAGTCCCCTTTTTTGGGAGTGAGACTCCAAACCAAAGCAGAGGAGGGGGGGGCACATTGTCTCACCGCTTCCTTTGTTATTCAAAACGTCCCGGCATGCGGCGAGTCCACAGCTCTCTGGGATTGGGTCCGGGCTGCTAGGGTCTGCCCCTGGTTCCTCATGATAAGGGAGGGAGTGGGGCAGTGGCTAATGCAATGGTCTGCCTACACAGGGCTCCACAGCACTTTGCAGGAGGGTAAGGGCCGAGCGAGCACACAATACAGCAGGATCCTGAGAGAGAGAGAGAGAAGAGGAGAGAGAGAGAGAGAGAGAGAGAGGAGAGAGAGAGAGAGAGAGAGAGAGAGAGAGAGAGAGAGAGAGAGAGAGAGAGAGAGAGGAGAGACTGGGCAACAACGGTACAGCCAAGGAGACCACAGAAACACTCCCCCCTCCAAACCTTCCTCACACCCACCCCAAATCCCCAACTCTACACAGAGAGAGAGAGAGGGCAGCGGAGGGACCAACAAAAGCATTCTTGGCTTTCAGTTTTTTAAAAGAAGAAGTAGAATAAGAAGAAGAAGAAAAAGAAAGGGTGGACGAAAAAAAAGTGAACAATACTTCTGGGCGAGATAATTTACTCCAGATACAAATTCGAGGGGACGAGGCGTGACAGGACGGCTGCGTCAGCGTCTCATCCGTTAGGTGGGAAAAAAGAACACACAAAACGTTAAAGAATCGCCACATGAGGGATACACACACACACACACACATCTGGACAGAAGAAGACACACCAGCGCAAGGATGAGGTCGACTACGAGGATCACGTGGCTCCTGCTTTCACTCAGTAAGTACACTTTGATTGTGAGAGCGTAACACACCTGTTGGGGGGCTCGTATTGGGGGCTCGGTATTTGTGTGTGTGTATGTGTGTGTGTCAAGTCAAGTTGCCCGTATGATTTCTCAAGTGTGCTTTGTTGTGCTGGAACGTGGTGTCTTCTCTGTGATATCTGGGTAATAATATCATGTTATAGGATGTGTGTGTTAGGCAGATAAAGTGTTGTTTTGCAGCAGCATAACTCTAGGCTATACAGTACACTGGTGCGATGCAGCAACAGGTGCTGGCTTCCCCACAGTGCAGACACACTGCCTGTTGAGTGGTGGAACAACTTCACAGCTTTAAAGGTGCAGTCAGTGATTTTGGAGAATGATTGATTTCAAAATCACTTTTTGTTATAATCAGTGAATATCTCCTCTTGATCCGCTACCTGTTTGTACTTTATGCCCCCTGAAACATGCCTGTTTACAGAGCCTAAGCTGTGTATTAACACTGGATATTTTCAGCGTACACACAGTACATACAGGTTGCGGATCGTGAAGGGTTATTCACTTGTTTTGACTAAAAGTGATTTTGACAACAAGCATTCTCCAGAATCACTGACTCCACCTTTAACTGAGTCTCTTCAGTCATTTCAAAATGTGTGAAATGCGTCAAAATGCCAGGACCTTCATGTTAAAAACCTCCAATAGAATCAAAATATGACTTAAGTATAAATACAGCATTGTTATAGCAGCATTATGTAGAAGCTTAAACTCATTATGCAGTGGTGAAAGAAGAATTACGTCCCTTTAATTATAGGTGCACTATGTAACTTTGGCGGTGTCAGAGAAGTGAACATTTTCTCATAACAGAATCAGCAAATGTCTTCACAGGAAAATGTGATCCCTGGAACACTGTTTGTAGTTAGAAAGTTACCTGAAAAGTTACTGTTTCACTGTTGTTGTTTACATATCATATTTTTGATATGTGCTTTTTAGGTGGCTTGATCTGTAACAATGCAGTGTGCTATTTTGCGCCTATCGTATATGTATATTGTAAAATCTGAAAAGTAACACAGCTGTCCGATATACAGTATGTAGTGGAGTAAATAGCAGGCCGTTTAAAGTTACAGTTCCCGTGGCGCAGTAGCAGTAAGAAGGAGTCTCAAATTGAAATGCTCAAGTAAAGTAGAATTAGCTCATATTTCTGTGTAAGTACAGTACTTGAGTCACTGTACTTAGTTTGTCTCTACGGCTGTCATGATAAAACAGAGTTACTTGATTAATCGAACCACCGGTGCATGAAAGTGTATGCAGCCGTTTTGAGTTGTAGAAAACTTAACTAAACAAAGCAAAAATTTAAATATAATTGTGTGATAGAAATGTCATTTTTTTGTGTTATTTTGAATCCTGTGTTGACACTCAGATTTGGAACCACTGGTTTATTTTAGAACTCGCATTGTTTTTAATGAGATCATAATAGGATTTGCATGTAGCCTACTGTCAGTCCAAATCAGCCAAGTATCTAAAGCTGTCAAAAAAAAGGCAGAGATAAAGTGCAGGTACCTACCTCAAACCTGCACTTAATTAAGTTATCTGCTTAATGTATATTCCAACACTGGATGCAATATACTGGTAAATGTGCCTTAATGTAATTCACATTATAAGTTGCAAAGTAGTATTATACCTTTCTCCTTTAATGTTAAATCATACCGTAATTAAAAAGGCTGGATACAAACTAATGACGCTCTTTGTGACTTTGAAAACTGTATTTTTTTGAATTACTGGAAGCATGATAACATTGCCTTTAAAGTCTTCCTAATTTGACAATAACTGACCAAATCAACTGACACAAAATAATTTTTTTTTATGATCTCCACATCCAAGATCTACAAGTATTCCTTACTTAACAATGTATGCTACAATTTGTCTAAAAACATAATTTGCGTTTTCTTTGTAGTTAAATACCCAGTACTCTGTATTTTTATGACATGCAAGTATATGTCCCATAGAGGAAAGAGGATTTTAACAATTTACATGACATGAAATGAGTGCCACGTAAAAGATAGAAGTAAAAATGTAATATACACATCAAATGTGCTAAGTGAACAAGACTTTAAAAAAAAAATCAGTTTGTGACCTCAACCCTCCAAGATGCTCTAAGAACGCCAAGAGCATTGGTGGATGCTGCTGCCTGAGTTAGAATGCCAGACTTGGCTTGCTGCCAGTTCTATCCTTTCTTGTCTTTTCTTGCTTCTCAGTTCCTTCGTTTGTGCACAAATCCTCTGCATTGAGGCCCACCCCACCCCCATACACCCCATGTTTTTTGTTCTGTGTAGCTGTCTACTTGTATTGGGAAGCACACATCCCTACTGCTAAAACCTGTATGAAAGTGGCCTTAATCATGCACAGTAGGACTCAGAGCTGAAACATCTGCCCCTCAAAACCCCCCCACTGTTACGAACTTGCCCATCTCTCTCCAAATGCAAAGACACACACACACACACACACACACACACACACACACACACACACACACACACACACACACACACACACACACACACACACACACACACACACACACACACACACACACACACACACACACACACACACACACACACACACACACACACACACACACACACACACACACACACACACAGACTCCACAGGCTGAGGACAGAAGGAGCCTGAATAATAAAGTGGCCCCCCCTGACCTCCCTCCCTGGTTGAAGAGGCGAGGAGAGTGTTTTCCTTTAATTATTGCACCTGCCGCTCTCTCACCACTACAGCAGGCTGTTGCAGACGGGAGGCCTATTATTTTTGGGAGCGTGTGAAAACTAAAACGCGCGACAAATCCCGAAAGTCCAAAGGCTGTCAGCACTTTTTTTTCCCAAAAATAAAAGGCAGACAGATTATTTTGTGTGTGTGTGTGTGTAAACATGCATCTGTGTATGTTTAAGGCCCTGTTATCGCAGTAGGTATATGGATTCTAAATATCCTAAGTTTTAGGTTTAAATTATGTTTTTGAGATCTGTTCTTAAATGATGGACACATGCAGTTTTTTTAATGTGTCGTACTTGATAACTTTCAGAAAGCCAGAACTATACTGATCAATCTTCACGTAGCTAGATCGCTCAATGGAGGGGATTCAGTCACAGTGCTTCCACTGTGGCCGTATAGAAACAAGGCACTGTTTCTCAGTCTCCAAAGAAGACACTTTTGCACTTGAGTGAGCTCAAGTCTAAAAACAATAGATTTAAAGGAGTAGTTTGAGATTTTGGCAAACCTTGCTGAAAGTTAGATGAATCTTAAATGATGTCCTCTGCCATTCTAATGTCATGTTTACAGTAATGCATGTATTTCTGGGTCCTGTCCTAATGTCTTAATACTTGACTTTTCAGTGATTTTGAAAAGGGAGCTACTGCAATGCAAGAAATATGTCCGACTTGCTCTGGCATGAAGTAATATCGTATGGTATCCTATAGAATGTTATCTTATTAGAATATGGATACCTGTTTAAGGTAAGAGCCAGCAGCCAGTTAGCTTAGCTTAGCACAAGACTGGAAACAGGCGAGAGCGGCTAGCTTGCGTTCAAAGGTTTAAAGTCCGCCTATCACTCACTAGTTCAAATGTTACATTCATTTGAAACAAAAAGTATTAGAGCTTCAAATTGGCAACCAGTTCTAATTGATAGCTCATTATGGGCCGGACTTCTTCCTGGACGGGGCGCGGTCACTTCCTGAAAGTCTTGTCATCGCTGCGAGGTTGCCAGGTAACCAGCAGTGAACTGCAGGAAGCCGCCACGCCCAGACAGGAAAAAAGTTGAACTACACCTTTAATTATTTCCCAAGGAGATGTAAAGATAACTGCTGCTCCAAAGTGATTTGTTGTGTAAAAGCACATGATGTGACAGCGGGATTCCCGCTGTCACATCAAATCATTCCGTTTTGTATTGGTGCGAGGATCATTTAGCAAGTTGTAAACTGCATGCTGTTGTTGTCTTTAGCTGATCCATAGCCCACACTTCTCATATCTTTGATAAGAGACTAGCTACAATATGTTCTGCAGACAGTATTGTTTGAAAGGGGCCTGTTTGGTGGGGTAGCGACATTCGACCTTCACAATGGTCATTGTTTCATTGTACAGTAGGCAATACGGTCCCGTGTTTCTCGCATGTAAAACGAAACACCTATTTCATATTCTTATCATAAACAACTTCTCTTCGCTTTGGCTGGTTTCGAACTTTCACTTCTTCAACTTAAGGCCAGACACTGGAGGTGAATAGGGTAAACGTTCTAACTTATATCAGGAATCTTGCCAGTTGATTACTTTAAAACTATTATTTGTGTTACAATTTTTTCAGAAATCTCTAAACTAAATTTAGATGTTGGAAAAAGCCCGAGTAAGATCTTGTATTCCATTTTTTCCAAAATAGTGTCCAGAGTTTTTACAGAACAGATTTTGGATACAGACTTTTGTCATTTTATAAATCAAATAAATACTATGTATGTTCAACAGTAACATTAAATTAAACAATTAACAACATATGAACAAATCCTGTAATATCTTTGGAATAGAGTTAAGTTGATGGTTGATTAGTTGCTTTAGAAGTTGATATTCTTGGTTCAAATCATTGGATTTTTATTTTATTTTTTTAGATAATGATACAGTATATAGATACAGGTGCAAACAGACAAGGTTTAGTCAAATGAACACCTTAATATACATTTTGGACTTTTTATTTTTACTATTATCTAAGAAGTCATGTTAAGGAAGCCAAGAATCTCTAAATCGACCAGTGCTTGAAAAACAATGATTTTGCCTGCTGTGTCTCGTTTAAAGCTTCTACCTCCGACTGTGCTCTTACTTATTGCTGCTAGTAGAATCAGGTGACCTAATGGGGACGTGTCATTCTCAACTTGTGATCTGCATTAGGTTTAGAATAGTCTAAAATATGGTCAAATGAAAGTCAAAATGTTTGTATCGGACACTAAAAATGTGCTACTAAAGTGAATGGTCAAGTGCTGGAAGGTTTGGGGTCAGTGTTTTAAATAAGTCCCTTTGGATCCTGGACTATACAGGAAGTAGGCGTCATCAGTTATCAGTCCTCTCCAGGACTTCCTCACACCCCTCCTACACAGAACATCTTTTTTCGGTGCGTTTGCGGGTTCGCGACTCGTCCGTTTCCTACAAGATAACAGGCAGTGTGGAGGTTCCTGGCTCTGTCCGGGGAGACACTGCTGCCTCTGCTTGTTGGCACACACACACACACACACACACACACACACACACACACACACACACACACACACACACACACACACACACACACACACACACACCACACACACACACCACACACACACACACACACACACACACACAACCAAACCACCACACCACACACACACACACACACAACACTGGGCCCGGTGTCTGCGCTGGCTGGCTGGCTGGCTGGCTGGCTGGCTGGCTGGCTGTACATGGGAGAGAGAACAATGGATAGGGGGGAAAAAATAAAAGTTTCATCAACATCCCAGTTCCCAAGGAGGGCGTGGTGGGCAGGAGACAACCTTGAACCAACCCCCCCTCCCCACACACACACACACACAACACACACACACACACAACACACACACACACACACACACACACACACACACACACACACACACACACACACACACACCACACACACACACACACACCACACACACACACACACCACACACACACACACCACAACACACCCACCACCAAACACACACAGACACACACACACAGACACACACACACACACGCAGCTGGACAGTGGAGACAGAGCATATGATATTGAAAGTGAACAGAACGGGCTTATCAAACAACGAAACAGAGTTCCTTTAAGCCACCGACAGACAGCTTCTGACCCCGCACTGAAGATAGTATTCGAGCTAACTACTTTTTGCATATTAATTACAAGCAACTGACAGTGTTTTGAATATCCAGACAGCCATTGGTTTCAGTTCATGACTGGAAAATAATAAATAAGGTTAAGAAATTGTGACTTATATAATGATTAACGAAATAATAATGATTTGTCGTTTTTAAGTTAAAAACTGAAGTTTCAACAAACGCAATTGTAACTCAGAGACTCTCTTACTGTATTTCATTTCAAAGTTAGAGCGCTCTGTGAACTTGTGCTCTTCTTGTTGTTGGATCAAGTCAGGCCAACTTTAAATTGCCTAGTCATCCCTGTTGTTAGAACCTGTAGCCATGAGGTCAGACTTGACTAATTAAATAATGTGTTGTCTTAATGGAGGGAGTGTGCTCTCTCTTTGTGGAAGAATTAAGTCAGGCGTGACTGCTATTAATACAAGTACAGCTACTGATAACAGCTGACAGAGGATGGACTCAACACATTTACAGATTACAAAAAAAAAGTCTAGAATTTCACTTCTAGTTAAAAATCAAGCAACAATCCATAACTTTTTTTTTTAAGTTGTTTTGCTTTTAAACTTTGAGCTCTCTTAAATCCTTATTTTAATTTTATTTTTTTAAAGATTTATTTTGGCATTTTCAAGCTTCATTTGATAGTACAGAGTTGAAATGGGGAGACAGACAGAGAGAGGGGGGTTGACCTGCAGTAAAGGTTCACGGGTCTGATTTGAACCGGAGACCATTGCAAGGAAGGCCAGAGCCAATATGGTACTCGCTCTATCCACTACACCACCGGAGCGCCCCAAACCCTTATTTTTCTGAATATTCCTGAGATGAAGAATTCGCCAAATCTAATCTGGAGTTCCCTTTGCATTGCATTGAACTGCATGAGTTTAACCTGTTAAAACAGGTTGGTGCATTAAAGGACCCTCCGATATTGTATAATTCCACATAAGAAAAGACCAACCTAACAAAATAATTTCACGATATCCATCATTATTAAATATTAGATTTTTATAATTTTTAAAAAATCTGTCCCTGCTCACAAATCCAACTTTGACAAATCTCCATTTTCAGCTCCATTTACAACAGTACATTATTGTAACTGATAAGCTATCTGTAGTTAAGTATCAGACCTTTATAGCATACTGATAATAAAGGTATTATCAATGTAGTTGTAGTTGCAACGGCCCCTGCATTTTCTAGCACAGAATGTTGCCACAGAAGAAAGCACCTTGCAAAATAATTCAGACTCATTCATTCTTCTGTTTTGAATGATTGAAACATGTAATCATTGGGCAACTCAAATTCCTGACCTTCCCCAATGGGCCCCTAAGGGTCTTGAGCAGCCATTTTTAATAGCATGCGTACCAAGATACAGTGGACCTGGGTGTGGTTGTATTGACATATGGACGCAGGTTTTCTACAGGGAGGAACCTGCTCTCTGTAAAGCTGCAGCATTTCATCACTGTCTTATGCTTGGGATAAACAGCAGCTCTCTCTCCTTCACCTCTGTAACCTCACACTCCCTCCCTCGTTTACCCAGCATGCCTTTCTGCCCAGGTGTCCATTAATCAGAGCCCGTGGCTGGTACCGTCCTGGACCCTCACTCTCACCCTCCTACTCATTCCTCTGCTCCCTTCATCTTCTCCTCCTCTTTTCTCTCTCATCACTCTTTCCATCCACCTCATCACTTTGTGTGGACTCCCTCCGCACTTCTCGGCTTTTAGGAAAATAGAAATAACGGCTGCTGTGTGGAGTCTGTGTGTGTGTGTGTGTGTGTGTGTGTGTGTGTGTGTGTGTGTGTGTGTGTGTGTGTGTGTGTGTGTGTGTGTGTGTGTGTGTGTGTCTGTGTGTGGGTGTGTTGCATGTGTGTGTGTGTGTGTGTGTGTGTGTGGCCTATAACATGCGTACATACCTCATACTTACAGTAAGTCACTCGCTAAATGTAGCCATGCAGGAATTTTATAGTTAAGTTTCTACTATAGTTTTTTGGACAAAATATTTTGCAGCATTTTATTAGCCAGGGGATTCTCAAACATCTTGTGTTTTACAGTAATCTAGCCGGAACAAGTGATTTGACTCCTTTAACTTTTTTAATGTTTTTATGTCATTTCGTTTTACATACAAGACATTATTTTTTTACAAATTATATTTGAACCATTAAGTATCATCACTCAAACAACGATTTGAGAATATTTCATAGTTGAAAAAATGTAAAGGATTGCATCACTTATACTGATAGGGAGAATACTTTGTCTCTTGAGACAGCTGCGTAGGAGAGGGAAGGGCAAATCCTAATAAAGAATGAAGACTTTGCAATCACTTTACATGCAAATAGATTCTTTTATTTCCTTTATTTGTCTGCTCTGTATTTGTGAGGATGGTTAGAAGAAAGTAGACTCCCGCACACTGTCTAACTTGCAAATGGCCTCAGCCCTGCCAAAGGGTAGCACTCTATTATAATGCAATATACCACAGCACAATGGTTTTTAATGTGTTAAATATGACAAAACGAATTGACAAATCAGCTTCCAAAGATCTTACGTCTAAGGTTATTGTAAATGATTATCCTTCTGAATTCAGAGAAATTCCGCCTTAAATTCTTGCCTGTTGCCTAGATTAACTCCACTTACCAGCTGAAGGGTGTGTGTGTGTGTGTGTGTGTGTGATGGCACTCTACCATTGAACTTTTACCATTAGTGCAGCCCACGGCTATATAGTGTAAACACACATACCAGTCTGGTTTCCAAGGACAGGGAGTGTGTTTGTGGATAATGTGTGGCAAGGCAACAAGTGTTATTCTGTAAGTGTGTGTGTGTGTGTGCCCGCACGGTGGCTTGTGCTTGTGTGTGTGTGTGTGTGTGTGTGTGTGTGTGTGGGGTGTGTGTGTGTGTGTGTGTGTGTGTGTGCCTGCACGGTGGCTTGTGCTTGTGTGTGTGTGGTCAGTCATTTCCATGTGGCCGTTAGATTTACGGCGTCTCCAACCCCTTGCCACTTTCTCTCCTCCCTTTCACTTGTGTCTCTCTTTCATTCCCCGCCGAGTGTTTCTTGTATACAATGTAAAGCAAAAAAAAAACTCCCATGCCCGTTCAACAGTCCCACGGAGTGCTGAATAACCTCTCTCAATGGGACAAGTTTCTTTTGGGGGGGGGGGGGCGGGGGTAGAGGGGGTAGGCAGCTGAAAACCCTCAAAGGCCCGGGCTGTAGCAGGGGCGAACGGTGATGGGTTTGGCCCATGGTTGTGTGTCCGCACGTGGGGGCCGGTGGTTGCCTTTGTGCGGGCTGTCAGCAGGCTAACGCGGGGCAGCTTTGTTGTGCGGCCGGCGTTTTGAATACGACAGCTACATGTATTTATTTACTCTAAGAGAAGCAGTTTCACATTTGTTATGGGGCTTTTCCAGGTACTGGCATCGACTCTACTCTACTCTAGTATATGAAAGTTGTATTGACCTTCATGTCTACCTCTCTATTCCTTTAATGCTACGTCATACAATGATAGACAACTAGACAACTTGGGAAAGGCCTCTTCCTGTTTCCACATGACAATACTCCTGTGCACAAAGCCAGGTCCGTAAAGAACTTGAAAAGACACAGGATTTTCCCCGGTCTGGTATTGGTAAGGACTTGGCCAGCAACAGTCCAGACCAACACCTTTATTAAGATGAAGTAGAACACCAACTGTTACAGAACATGGCCTCAACACTCAACATTCGCATTGGTGCTTTAGTGTTTGCTGAGGCAGAGGGCAATAAAAGTGTCCCGCTTTGTCCCCTCTGTGTTTCGGTGTGTGTGTGTGTGCGTGCGTGGCATTTATTTACAACGTGGCAGGTGGCAAAGGGAGACAATTAAATCCGTCTCTCCACCCTAGGGACAAACTTTCATTCTCCTTATAATGGTTACGGATGGTGGATTTTCACACTGAACAGGATGGGGTGGACGCCCGCTGGAAGCAAACAGTAGGACCCCCCTGTAGGGAGGGGCCGCCCAGGGGGACGGAGGCCACCCTTTGACCCTCCTCTGGACCTCCACTTAGTCTCAGTGAATACACTCTAAACACTGTCACGCTCCACAGGTTAACTGTATAGGACCAGCTTCAAAAGTAGATCAGGTCAATGGCAACAGGCCAATGTGAGGATGTGTTATGCTTTAGGCACAAATGGTCGTGATCTCGAATATTTTAATTTTTTTGCTCTAGAACCATAACCACAAGATAACAGCCTTAAAAAATAATTGAAAGCAAGGCAGTTCTGAGCTTCCATATTTTGTTCACCAATTAGCATTTTGTAAAACTCAATAATGATTTGACTATTTTGTTGACTATAGAGCTAGTATCTATTCACATTAATATAATTATGGATAAAATGTTAGCCAACAGCTGCTTATTAACACATCCAACAGACACAGAGCAGCACTAGCATTTGCATTAGAATTGTTTCAACATTGTTTTTGTATCCACCTACAGTATATCTTATCAGGCAAAGTTCTGATAATAATGCTGGGTTTTGGCCATACTGTATTTACCATTATGTAGTGTGCACATTTTTTAACTCAAACTTTGCCAGCAGACACAGAAGAAAACTCCAGCTGAATTAACATAAAATAGATAGACAAGTCCCTCCCACAGTGTTTGATTGACAGGTCACTAGGGCATTTCTCCCAACAACGGCTGCTCTTGGAGGTTCTTGCTGAGCCGTTTCCTTCAAACGCAAATATATATGTATGTTAGGTTTAATGAACAATCCTGCCACTTCCCATAGACATTGGTCTTGGAATTGACGTTAATAGACGTAGTTAGGATCTGTCAAATGCTGCGGACAAACTTCCCCTGTGCCACTAATGTATACGTAAACCCACAGTGAGAACAATAGAAACAGCTGGCTCAAAACCAATGTACGTCCATTCAGTCGAGGCTTATTACAAAATTAGCAATCACACACACAGCCCAGATCAACACAAGTGTTTCCTGTAGCCGAAGTGAGCCAAGAAGTTGGAAAAGAAGAGCCAGGGAAAGGACAGCGGGCCGGTTCTCACACCCTCTGCTGTCTGACCCTCACACAGTCTCACTGCAAGCGGGTCACTGCCTCAGACAAGCAGTACAACAACAGCACAATATTACAGCCTCTATATCGGCCATGGAGAACATCCAAACACTCGGCCTAATGGCACTGAGAGGTTAGAGGGGTCATAACGTTAGTAGGATAGTACACGAGAGCTTTTTCCACAAAAGATAAGGAATCAGACTAACGTCACTAATCTGGCTTTGTGAAATACCTCGCAGATAGAGGCACTATTTCTGGGCACTGTTCACTCTACATACTGTAAACAGTGGTACTATGATAACCTTTTATATCTAAATATCTTCTTTTCCTTGTCTCTAGTTTAGTTTACTTTTGTTTAGGATACTTCTTAAGTAAGTCACTTGAATAGACTTAGCCTACTGATAGTGTATGTTAACTTAAAACGCTAATTATTTTTAGAGTGATATTATTATCGATGTTATTGTAAGTAATAAAGCCTCTTTCGAAGTAAACAGACCACGAAAAAAGGGTGTATGGTGCTTTGAATTGAGAGGGACTCAGTGAAAGTAAATTTGACAGACTACAGGTGTGTGTGTGTGTGTGTGTGTGTGTGTGTGTGTGTGTGTGTGTGTGTGTGTGTGTGTGTGTGTGCGTTTGCATGTACGTGTGTGTGTGTTTTTGTGTGTGTGTGTATGTATGTTTCTACTTTGTTGAGGAATGTGTGGGTGAGGTAAAAACAGCCCTGGTACTGATAGCAGCAGGATCAGCCGGTGCTGTCGCCCACTAAGAACCAGATGCGTCAGTGACAGCTGGGGTCAGCGGGGGTCACCCATCCCAAAACACAAGACCACACCTGGGGGAGGGAGAGAGGGAGACACAGGGTGGGTGGATGGAGAAACATTCATTTATTTGGAGTTATATTGGAGGAAAATCATAAATTGCTAGTGGCAGTTTAGTGGGAAAGATGTGATCACTGCAACAACACACTGTATGAGTCTGAAGCCATTCATCAACTTTGGCAAAATACACTTCGACTTCTCCACTCTAACTGTGAACTCAGTAAGCTGGACCCCCCCCCCCCCCCCCCCTCCCCAACCCCCCTTGCAAGATGCAATTTTGGAAATATCTCCAGTTCAATAGATTTGGTAAAAATACACCCAGCTTAGTCAGTGTAAAGTAGTTGAAACAAATGTTTTCCTAATGTAAGTTGCATTTCTGGGTCCATTTCTGATAATCATTGTAGCAGAAATCAATGCAAGCCTTGCCCCCAACTCTTATGTGTGGCTGTGACAGGTTCAGGGTCTCTATTAAAGGTGCACTATGCAGTTTCAAGGGGGGGATTTGTTTACTTTTTCAGATCCTGCAGTTAGTTAACACATTTATACTTAATGTAATCGTATTGAATAATAATATCATCGTACATCAAAACAAAATAATTTTTGAGGAAAATGTTCACTTCTCTGACACACCGAAAGTTACATAGTGCACATTTAAATTATACTGGTAATACATGAGGTCCTCATTAAGCAAATCTTGCATGCTGTCCAAAAGCAAATGCACTGCAGATAATAACCCTTAGCTCAATCAAAGGACTTAACTCTGACAACCATTCTCTCTTAGTAACAGTAAGCTGAGGGATGATAAGTGATGTGTCTGTGTGCTTTACAGAGACAGGACAGGCTTTTGGCTCTACCAGCCTCCACTTGACCAGAACACACTCTTATCTGCTCACTCCTGACACTGTCTTAATGCTGCACTCACACACTGTGGGAACCCTGGCTCCAGGAGCTCCTGAGAACATCCTGAATGGTTTTGGTGTTATTTGGTTTGGTGGGAAATGTTTATGCAACGAACATCAGAGGAACAAAGCCATATACTGTACATGCTGAACATTGGTTTTCTTGTGGGGGGGGGGGGGTTCTTGTAAATCCAGTATTGATCTACCGCTGTAAAAAAGACCCCAAAAAATGCAATATTTCCTGCTTTGCTAAACTCCTGAGTTGTCTACATCTGCTTAAGATGTAGTATTCAGGAACCAATTATCTGAGAGCTAAAAGTCAAAGACAAGATGTCAGGAGATATTTAGAGACGGACTAACACGTTGATTTTAGCAATTTCATGGGATTTGTTGACAATAAGCAAATCAATTTAGCCTTGTTCTTCTAATCGAATTTTGTAAATGGACACAGTACAACTCTAGAAGTAAATATGCAACATAGCACACATCGCACTGAACATTATGTGTGTTTTCAAAGTAACCTTATAAGTGGGTGTCGTATGGTCATATATATTTAAAATTATTTAAAATTGACGATGAATTGTGATTATTTTTAAATGTTTTAAAATGTTAAGTGCGTTCTAAACCTCCATGAGTTGATATGCAATCAGATCATCTTCCTGAAGTTAGAAAAAAGAATCTGAAAATAACACAGCACTGTAAAGAAAATGTCTGGCAATGAGATACAGTACATTTCATGGCATTAATATCAATTATATGTCACTTGCAATAAATTAGCTCCTACTTGCTAAAAACAAAATCATTGCGTTCATCTGAGGAAACATTACATCATGCACATGAATTCGTCACTGCGCACGTATGCTGAAAATCCAGTAGGCGGGTGGTGGGTGGAGGTCAGAAAACGTGCGTGTGGGGCGGTGTGGGGGGGAACTGTGAGGCCATTGTTTAGTGGCCGGGGAGTCAGGCTAAGGATTGTTCACGGGGCACTCCGCACGGGCCGTGGTCGCAGGCGTGGTGCTTCCAAGTTTATTGTGTAGCAGCATCCTGTCTTGGTCACTATAAATAGAGGAACAGAAGAAGATGGAGCGCCTTGGCCCCAAAGCTTACAGCTGTAGCACCAGCAGGAAACCCAGAAGCAAACCTTAACATAGCTCAGACTTCAGAGAGCTTCTAGTGCATCCATTTTGCCTATTAAAAAAGGCCATTACATTTATAAAAGATGCACAAATCAATATTTTTTTTTAAATACCAATGGGTGAAATGACAACTTGTAAAATAAAAAGGGGGCGCTTGTAGTGATGGACCCCATAAAGCGTTATCACCCAACTCGATACTTCAAGACTGTGGTAAAGATAGAAAGGTATTGAGAGTTCCGGGATCAATAATGCAAGAGCAAAACGTTATTAAAACACAAGCGATGCATCTTTGCTTTCGCCAGATAACGTACTACTACAACATAATTTTTACCATGTGTTCTATTAGTTATTTCTCAATATCTTTCCAACGTTACCACAGTCTTGAACTGTCTTGTCTATACTCTTCATTTCAACTTAATTCACAAAATTGAATTTCAACTTTATTCTCAACATTTCAACTTTTTCTCCAAGTGCATATTGAAAAACCACCTCCTCTCAATTTTTTTATCTCCCGTGACAATACTCTTTTGTATTGATAATTGGATTGTTTAGGACCTATACCCTCAATATTTTGGTTGAGTCTCGCGGCTCTCATCAATCAGCACAAAACACATGACCTCAATTCTATTTAATGTATATTACATTTCATTCTTACATCTTAATTATTTTAAAGATTTTTTTTGGCATTTTTATGCTTTATTGATAGTGTAGAGACAGAGTTGAAATGGGGCAGAGGGGAGTGACATGCAGAGAACGACCGCGGGCTGGAATCGAACCCGGCTCCGGTGCTGGCCGAGGCCCTGGGGGGGACGCCCTACCATACATCTTAATTATTTTGAACCTTTATGTCTCTTGGCACTATTTACGTCATTCTAATATTTATATTTAGTATTTTAAATGATGCACTGTTGAAAGGGAACCTGGGATTTAAGAATTTCAATGCCAATGACAACACCTTTATTCGTTATGTGTATGATCACCAAAGGAACTTGAACTTGGTCAGAAGAACCAAGTTAACAGCTGGTGAACGTTGTGTAGCATTTAGCGGCCCCACACCTGAACAATGCAGGTTTAGGTCAATCTTAACCGCTTTGTTTCCACTAGCAGCGTGCCGTATGTAACAGTGCTGTTCTCTCTCCCTAGGCTTCCTACTTCCAGCGTCTGTTCGGATGATGCTAGCACGGGCGCTACTTCAGTGACTAAGAAAGCTGCTGCTGTCACGGCTGGGCCAACTTCTGACAGTAAGCCGGTTTCAACTGTACCCTCTGGTAACCCAACCGTCGCTGCTACAACTGCTCACACTGGCGGTGCTGGCCAGGGAACCAAGCCCACACAGGCACCAACAATGCCCGCTGCAGCAAACCCCACGCCTGCTATCCAGAAAACTGCTACGTCCATTCCTAACCAGCCAGCCACTACCGTACCACAAGTAGCCGTCACAAACAGCCCAACAGTAAAGCCAACAACCGTCTCTAATGTTCTAACCACTGTGAAAATAGTTGCAACCTCTGCTGGTATCATCGACCAACCCAAGACCACACTCCCGTCTGTACCAACAAACCCTCCAGTGACAACCCCTCCTCCTGCAATAGTGCAGACGCCCAAAGCCCCTGTACACCCCGGAACTACAGCGGCTTTCACACCAGCAGTAAATCCCAGCAACGTGGGGACCAGCCAGAGCACAGGGGTCTCCACAGGTGCACCCACACTGGGACCACAGTTACCGGCTGGCACCACCGCCACACCCACGACGAGTCCAGACCCCAGCAGAGGAGGTAAGTTCTTCTAAAATATATTGCCACATTTGTTGGGTTGACGGGGGTTCTCCAGCATTAACTCAAGCCCATAGGGATGGAGTTCAGACCATGGCAAATAATTAATCTCATCAGATGATTCAGTTACCCCTCACAATTTGGAAGCATCTGTATCGGTTAGCTTACTCCACCTATCAATGTGTGACTTTTCTTTCATTTGGGACCTGATGGCTTTTAAACCGAACTTCAAAAAAGAAAAAGGTTTGGCACCAGTCTGGGATTAGGAGCTTTGTGCTCTGGTGTGTGTAAGCCATTCTTTCAGGGGATTTTTTTTTGGGGGGGGGAATTGTGTTCAAAGTAGTTACAATGAACCCCTAGGGATGGCGAAACAAAACCCAAATGAAAACCCTCCTGCTGTATAATCCACTTCCTGTTGTTGATCCGCATGCTCAGTGTGCTCCAAATACTAGTACTCACTCTGGATTTTTACTGGGATCCTTCTTAAAAGCCATCTATTGGATTATCAGTAAATATGAAGCTACGCAAAGTATTTATTTATGTTCCTTCATTTTATCAGGTGGTTTTTCATAAATATAAGGAAAGCCATTTGAGATCATTTAAAGGTCACATATCATGCTCATTTCCAGGTTCAACATTTGATCATGGTGTCCAAAAAAACTCACAGTGCCATTGTTGTCGCCCATTTTCAGCCTCTGTCTGTGATTGGTCCTGAAGCTAACTGCCAGTTTGAATCTAACTGTCAGTTACATTCAGGGGTATCTTGGGATGTGGAGCTTAGTGGGGTTGGTTATGGGGGCGTGGCTTCTCCCCTCATGACATCACAGAAGGGAGAGAAATCTTACTGTGGTTTTTGAACACAGGTTTTCAGAACTGCAGAGAATGAGAAAAAGAGAGGGTTGTTTTTATCTCTTACTGTGGGAGTCTCTAGTCACACTATGGACCCATATCAATGTTGTAAAACCAATAAAAAGTAAATTTTGCATTATAGGTGACCTTTTCAATTTGGCACAAATTGAGACAAGTTTGCTAAACAGGTCAATAGAGTTATCACTGACTCGGCTGTGATAAGTGTACAATCATATGAAAAAGTTTGGGAACCCCTCTCAGCCGGCATTATAATTGACTCTGCTTTCACAAAAAAAAATATAAAAGTGGTATGTCTTTAATTTACCAGGAACAGCTAAGTACTGGGATGTTTTCCAAACAAAGATTTTTTGAAAAGCAGTATTTGGTTGTATGAAATAAAATAAAATGTGAAAAACTGGCTGTGCAAAAATATGGGTACCCTTGTGGTTTTGTTGATTTTAATGCCTGTAACAGCATGTAAAACTGATTACTTTAAACACAAAGTTGGTTGGATTATGTTGTTAAGCCTTGAACCTCATATAATTGTCTGTTTAATCATGAGAAAAAGGTATTTTAGGTGCCTAAATGCAAGTTGCACTTCTCTTTGACTCTCTGCTGAAGTGAGACAGAATGGGATCATCAAAACAGCTCCCAAAAGATCTGAAAAACAAAGATTGTTCATTGTCATGGTTTAGGGGAAGGCTACAAGAAGCTTTCCCAAAGGTTTCAATTGTCAATTTCGACTGTAGGGAACGTTGTCAGGAAATGGAAGGACACAGGCATAGTGGCAGTTAAACTCAGGCATGGCAGACCAAGAAAAAAACAGGAGCGGCATAGGTGGAGGATTGTGAGAATGGTTGCACACAACCCACAGATCACCTCCAAAGACCTGCAAGAACATCTGGCTGCAGATTGTGTATCTGTACATCGTTCAACAATTCAGCGCAATTTGCACCAAAACATCTGCTTTTTATAAAGACCAAATAACTTAATTTTTGTCTCATCAGTCCAAAGCATTTTCTTCCAATATGAAGCTGGCTTGTCTAAATGAGCTTTTGCATACTCCATGCAACTGTATCTGTGGCGTGGGCGCAGAAAGGGCTTCCTTCTCATCACCCGGCCATACAGATGTTTTGGTGCAAATTGCACTGAATGTGCACTGAACCATGTACAGATACACAATCTGCAGCCAGATGTTCTTGCAGGTCTTTGGAGGTGATCTTTGGGTTGTGTGCAACCATTCTCACAATCCGCCGCATATGCTGCTCTTGTACTTTTCTTGGTCTGCTAGACCTGGGTTTAACTGCAACTGTGCCTGTGTCCTTCCATTCCCTGACAACGTTCCTTACAGTAGAAATTGACAATTGAAACCTTTGGGAAAGCTTCTTGTAGCCTTCCCCTAAACCATGACAATGAATAATCTTTGTTTTTAAGATCTTTTGGAAGCTGTTTTGATGATCCCATTCTGTCTCACTTCAGCAGAGAGTCAAAGAGAAGTGCAACTTGCATTTAGGCACCTAAAATACATTTTCTCATGATTAAACAGACAATTATATGAGGTTCAAGGCTTAACAACATAATCCAACCAACTTTGTGTTTAAAGTCATCAGTTTTACATGCTGTTACAGGCATTAAAATCAACAAAACCACAAGGGTACCCATATTTTTGCACAGCCAGTTTTTCACATTTTATTTTATTTCATACAACCAAATACTACTTTTCAAAAAATCTTTGTTTGGAAAACATCCCAGTACTTAGCTGTTCCTGGTAAATTAAAGACATATCACTTTTATATTTTTTTTGTGAAAGCAGAGTCAATTATAATGCCGGCTGAGAGGGGTTCCCAAACTTTTTCATATGATTGTATGTGTTAACTGTTATTTTCTTCCGTTTGAAGGTATCAATGGGACAACAGCCCCGGTACAAAGCCATACGCACACACCATCAGTGGCTCCGGGGCCAGCAGCTGGAAGCACAGCACTGGCCCCCAACACCGCCTCTCCCCCAACCAAGACTCCTGAAGCAGGGACATTAGAACCTAAAGCTGTCCCCACCACCTCTCCAACCCCCATCACCACTACCAGACCAATAACCATCAGCTTAGCTCCAGCTCAGCCAAAGACCTTTGAGGTAAGACAAGGGCTGTGTTTCCAAAAGCCCTACTAACGTCCTACTTATACTAATTGTGACGTCAATTTGAGTATGTTGTGGTTGCGAGTTTGTGTAGGCGAGAAATACCCGGAGGAGTACTTTCTTCAAGGCAGATTTTGTGTATGGATGGATAGGTTACTTTCCCTACTCAACCGCCCCACAATGCAATGTGTCTTTCTAACAAAACGGAAGTTTTTTTTTTATAAATTATTTGTTGCTTCTGTATACTTCAGTGTAAACGGTCCAACGAACCTTGCATACACAATTGATCGTTAAGTAAACAGTATGTAGTAGTATACATGTTGAGTGTGTAGGGGGGAGGACGTTAGTAGGCCGTTTCAAACACAGCCACAGTGTAGACCAAGGTGCAGCAGCTACTATGTTATGTTGCTACATATGTTTTATGCTTTTGTGATTCTCGCACGCTTTCAGGGACTGGAGGGTCTTAACACTGACATTTTATTTTTTTCTGTCTCCTTTTCTCCGCAGTATTCTCTAAACAAAGGACACGAGGTGAGACTTTGCTTTTTATTTTTGAGTTTGAAAATCTGTTGCATGCAGGCATCGGGCCTTTGGGTATATTCACACAAATAAACAATCCACGTGATAATAAACACAGCTCCGGCTCTGTCTGACTCTCATCGAGCACTCCGACCATTGTCCTGTCCCATGGAAAGGCCTGGCCCCCCCACACCCTTTTCCAATCCTTTCTTCGCTGACATTTCACTCCCAAGCGCTGCACCAGTTTTAAAGATGGAGAATTATCGTGTTACATCCTGCAGGAATGATAAGAATAATTCCGACATTTTGTTTTTAATGCTGGTGCCATCGTGGCCTTTAGGGGGCTACTTTTTTTCTATTTTTTACACCAGATCCCCATGCAGGTTCTGACTTCATTTGAACTAATATGACTTTTCTTATAATTGTTCTTCTTGCGCCACCTTAAGGTTAGAATGTATCCAATAGAGACGTTTTAAGTATCATAGGTTGACCCTTAGTTTCCCCAAAGCAAAAAGCTGCTTGGGTTCTACATTTTCCTTGCCAAAAGACCAACACTTCCAATGAATGCCTTCAGCAAACAAGTAGGCCTACTGTGTGTGTCAAACCCTGATGTATATTCTTCCTCTGAACACTATTGTCATCCACACCTTACTATTGCAACTACACCGTTGCATAGGGAACACTGCAATCAACCATGTAATGGATAATATTGATAAGGGATGCTTTCAGGAAAAGTGATAACTTAGTTGATGTGACTTGTTTTGAACGCGTTAAGCTGTGTGTTGCAGAATTTCCACACAGTAGATTTCATGAAATATGTGAGGTAAATATTACAATAAGTGACAGGTATGATGAGCAAAACCTACAGAAATAAGAGCGAGGTCATAGAAAAATTGAATTTCCCTTTAAATTATTTCCTAGTTTTTATTTGTGTACATGCAGGATCAAAACCTTAAATCACTGTCAATAACATATCACGTTTGGAAGTCTGGTTCCCAAATCCGAATATAAAAGTAAAATGTTTTGGTTTGACTTCCCACCTATGGGGGGGGGGGGGGGGGCCTCGAGTGTCTGAGCCCACCAGACTGTGCATTTCCAGCAACGGGACAGGAAGCAGTGAAGCTCTCTATAAAAAAAAAAAAAAAAAAAAAAAGGGATTCCAGTCCCTGGGTGGAAAAAGTGTCTTAGTAGGAACCCTTCCTGCCTTTCACTAGTTTCCTATGTTCCCACCACTCTCTCTCTCATATCTCTCTCTCTCTCTCTCCTTCCCACCTCTCTCTAACAGCTGTGTTGTTCCATAATGGGCCAGAAATAATCCACACATCAGACACAGGAAGATATGACCTCATATGTATAACCCTTGACCTTCCCGTCAAGACTCTGACACTAGTAGAGGCTTTGGCGATGTCAAAGTGAAATATCATCACCCTCCTAAAATAATTACCTTAGTCATATTTTCACATTTTCACGCTATCTTATGACATGGGCAAAAATTAAAAGGGCATAATAATTAACATGAGCCATTATACTACAGGTACAAGATCGCATTATCAACAAAAATTACCTAGGGACATTATTTGACGACATGTGATGTGTTTATTCATACATTATGTGTGTAGATGTTTTTTTAAAGTGTCCTTTCCCCTTTAGAACAAGGAGGAGAAGGATCTGGTGGAGGTGTGCAAGCGACTGATGGTCAATATGATAGATGGAAACTGCACCCTGACATGGCGCCATCACAACGGCAAAGTACTGTTTGACTGTGTGGAGATAAATGGCAAAGGTAAAGCACCTTCCTTCCTGATCCAAAAGTCCCAGTTGTCAGGTTAAAGCTATAGTGCGTATGTTTTCCATATATATATATTTGGATGTTGGTCACATTCAAGCCATAATGAGTTGACTCAAAGTTGATAAAACAAATCAGCTCCACAAAACTCTCTCGGTATTTCTCAGTATGGCAGCCTTTGTAAATTGGTGTCTTTCCTGACACTGGCGCAGGTGCTCAGAAGAAAATCTCAAGAAGAGCTTAAGAAATGTTTCAGTTGTTGATTTACTGTTAAGAAAAAAAATGGACGTACAGCAGAAGGTAGCTATAACATTCATGTGCAAAGGCTTACCTAATGTAGCCCCGACAGTGTTGTTATTACTATGAATTTCTCATGGAGGCAACATAAGTCACGCAGTATAGCTTTAAGTTGAAGTAGTAGAGAAATGTTGTAGAACTATCCGAAAAAAATTTAAATAAATCAAAATGTTTCTTACAGTGAAAACCAACCTGGCAACCCAGTATTATGAAGACATCACCAAGGTAAGGCTTCATTCATAGGCTGGTGTGTTAAGTTCATTTGAGCACTTGCACACAATGTGAAGTAAGTCATTTGTTCTTGTCGTGTTTTTTTTTACCACTTCAAGAAACCAACGGACAATAAAACCCTGATAGCCATCCTGGCCTCGTGTGGCGCCCTGCTCATCATGATCGTCATCCTGGCTGTGTGCGCCTCCCACCACCGTAAGCCCTACAACGAGAACCAGGTACGGGCTCAGCCTCAACTCACTATCCTCTAGTTGGGGTTACTTGAAGTTCGATTTTTCCTTTTCGGCCTGCAAGATTTATAATGTCCGTCTTAGTGCCATCTAGTGGTTGATTCTTGTATGTTTTTTTAAATCCATATTCATGTAACATCATGAGCAAAGATTATATAAGTGATCACTGTATGAATAAAGAGCGATTTAACACTTATATTAACATAAATAAATAATAAATAAATAAATGGCTTACCTACCTTTATTTCTCCCCAGCAACACCTGACAGAGGAGCTGCACACAGTGGAGAACGGGTTACACGGACAACCCCACGCTGGAGGTGATGAGGTTCAGCCGGAGATGCAGTGAGAAGAAGATGATGTCACCAACGGAGAGTTCAACGACAGATGGATCAGTCCCCATAGACAACCTGAGGAGGACATCCCACAAGAGGACACACACCGAGAGACCACACACACACACTTAGAGACACACACACACACACACACACACACACACACACACACACACACACACACACACACACACCACACACACACACACACAACAACACACAAACACACACACACACACACACAACACACACACACACACACACACACCAAAACTAACTTAAGAATACACAATCCTCGCCAGAAGAAGAAACACGCCCTATATAGGTCAACCCCAACTCCCCTTAGTAATGCTGTCCATAAAGCACACATTGAGACAATGAAACATGGCCACGGAAACTGAAAACCTATGAAATCACTCACTGCTGTGCCTATATAGAGTAGTTATTTTATGAATATGCACATAGGCATAGGTTTTGTTTTCAAAAAGTTGTGGTTGGAAAGGCTATGTTAAGTGGAGGGTCTGCGGGTCCTCACCCAGAAATTGTTCAGCGTCAACCACTTCATGTCCTGTATTCTGGTGACATTTTATACACCAATTTGTGCCTTTTCTGCATCGATTTATGGAAATGTCTTTTATTTATGACTGAGCACCAGTGGTAACACAATATGTTATGTTGGTAATGAGATGCCAATCTAACATTGGCAATGAACGTTTGTCTTTCATATTTTTTTGAGGGGGTAAAATTTTCCTCTTCTAAATATTGAGAGACATATCCCACCCACCCCTGAAATCTACGCCTACACGTCTTCCAAACAGAGCACAATATGTATTTCAAAAAACAAAGTGATAACTTCCTTTAAACCCCAAGGGGATTTTATTTTCCCTTTTCCTTTTGTTGTAGACTACTCAGAGAGAGTTGATTGGTCACTCAAGTGCCTGTAAATAAAGTAGCCTAGTGGCGTGTTTTAGGAGAGTGTCAGGTGACTCAGCTGGGTTAACTAACATAGACAGATGACCTCAGGATGATCCCGTGCATCCTGGTGACTTTTCCACTAATAGTGCGAGGGAGCTGGCAGTGGCTGGAACTGCCGCCACTGAGCAACAACCTTATTGTTCCATAGTAGACAGACGACAAATTAAGGGTTTTAATCCCAAATGCCATAGTACTAAATTAATGGAAGCCTGCGAGGGACATATCACAACTATTATGGGTTGTCTCTGTTCACCTCCCCAATGTGGGACCTTGACTTACTTGTTTTTTTTCCGTGTGATAACACAATGCAGAAGTCAAAGTGGGGGAATGCTCCAAATTTCATCTCATAGAAATATCACATTCAGGGCTTTTACTGCTACCAAGCCTGACAAGGTCTGGTATGACTTGTATAGGGTGGCTGGGTAGTATTTTGAATCAACAAAATAAAAGTATCACATCAAGTAGGCTAAATACTTTGTACCTCACCGTCAGGAGACGTAATGTCACATGATGTCGCTGTTTTTGGTCACACTTAGCTCGCCAAACTAAAGGCTCTTTAAAGGTCACATATTATCTCGACTTTCAGGTTCAAAATGGTCATTTGGGTTTCTACTAGAAACTGTTTTCATGATGTTGTGTCCACAAAACTCTGCATATTTCTCACAGTGCCATTGATAAAGCTCCTCTTTTCAGCCGCTGTCTGAAACGCTCCGTTGTAGCACCTGTCTCTTTAGGCATTCCAAAAAGCCCAGTCTGCTCTGATTGCCCTGAATCTAAATGCCTGTCTGGAGGTGTGGCTTATCACAGGAGGAGGAAGTGCTAAGTGAGATTGGTTAATGAGGAGGCATGGCTTCTCCCCTTATGACATCACAAGGGGAGAGACAACTGAGTCTGGTTTCTGAACACAGGTTTTCAGAATGGTGGAGGTGGATTAAAAGAAAGAGGGTTGTTTTTTTTATCATACTTTGCGAGTCTTTAGTCACACCAGGGACCCATTAGTCATTTTGAAACACCCTGAAAAGGTGCATTTCGCATATTAGGTGACCTTTAAACCTTTACCACAACTTGCATTTTCTGAAATCACTTGCTTTAGAATTCTTTGCTATTTTGACAGCGCATCAAGTGATTCTCCTTGAAAATAAAAATCACACAAATACCAAAATCCACCTTCACTCAGATATTGGGAATGAGAATAATACTGGACTGATTTAGTTTTTTTCTTTTAAGTTGACATTGGTCAAATACTGATACACCAATGAAGCCAACACTGTAAATAGTTGTTTTTTTTTCATCACTGTTGCTGTAGCTGGAAGGGGCGGAGTAACATTTTAAAAGACTCAATATTAAAACCCTCACGGCAGAGCCTGAGCACATTTTTTTATATATTATTTTTATTCCATTTTGGATTCTGTTCAGTTGAATTATTTACTTCCCTTTAAAACCAATTAAGAAGTTAATATATATTTACTTATACACATGTAAATTCATCACCTTGGGCACTCCAATCCGACTTTTGTCTTGTTTTGTTTATTGTGTTTTGTGCGTCTACATTGTCACTACTTATAGCTGTGCCATTTTTCACCAAAGTACGTTAGCAGCATTGTATGTATTTATGGTTTGGTTTGCTGCTGAAGGCAAACAGCAGGGGTCTGACACACTGGAAACTGTAAATTGTTCGATCGCCTTGGCGGTCATTTTATTCTACCTGTTTCGGATTTGCAAATAAAGGAAGATTTTTTTCTCCCACTTGTGTTGTGTATGTTTTCCTGTTATGCTGTGAGCGTACATGGCCACAAGGGGGCAGAAAAACACCAGAGAAGGGAGTTAAGAAAACCTGAACAAAATACAATCTTTATTCATTATATACATTACATACAATGCAATACTACAAGGCTTTTCTACACATTCACTGTATCCACAGGAGTAGTGCTTCACTGATCGGAGAGTACCAGCCTTTAAAAACTCCTGAGTCCCACACCCAGGGGGGGGGGGGGGGGGGGGGTCGAGATGGAGAGAAGACAAAACCAAAAAAAAAATTAAGAGATAACATTCCCATCCAGCAAACATCGTTGTGTGGAAGATATTGACACTAAATGAAAAAAAAAAAGAATAGTATTATTTGGCATTGTGTTTTTTTTTCTTTTCTTTTCTTACAAAAGGTGCTTTCAACAAGCCTGTTTTTTATTTTTTTTTAAAACACAGCTCTCTTCTGGCACACAATTTAAATAAAAAATGCTACAGCAAGCATGATGAGCCCAAAAATGTGTCAAAATATCATTACTTATCCCTCGCGTAGAGTCTTCATTTGAAATATTTTGCTCTGGTGATTTATTAAAAAAAAAAAAAAAAAAAAAAAAAAAAAATCAGGGAGACGCAACATGGGCATACAACATAACGGGATCGCCACCGCCATACACCTCCAACTAAACAAACGGTAATATATATACCAAATACGTGTGGTACATTTTTACTGAATTGACTTGCCTAAAGTGTCTGAAATGACCCTCATGTAAAAGCAATGGAAACTGCTCATTCAAAGTGGTGACGGGTGCACCCCCACAGTCACAGTTAACAATCCTGATGGCGATTCTATAGTGCACTTAACGGACAGTTGAGTTGTTCTATAAATAAGCCCATTATAAATGTAAAGCCAGAAAAAGAAAGAAGAATTGACCAGATAAAAGTGCATTCGATAAAGTAAAGAGTCAAACCATTCCATTCAGACACACTCTGTAGTAGAGGGTCTGACACTTAAAAAAAAAAGGACCATACCATTGTTTTTTTTGTTCAGCAAATTTTAGTTGGACAATATTGCCAACCACTTTCCAAAACACGCTGTAGCTATTACTACCGTCTTTCACCCAGCAGTTGCTCCTAAGTTCACTTCAGCACCCTATAACAAATCTATTTTGACTTGTGACATAGTGTGAAAACCATGACTGCTTTGAGTATTTGATTATGGGTAGTATTCTAAGTTACATTACTGAGACAGTTTACTAATTTATCGACTGCCATTTGCATTACAACTCTGTTGCTACAGTTAACATTACAAGTTAGCATAAACCTAGCCTGAGTTTTTGGGAGAGTGTTTGGGGATTAAGGAAATACACTGAAAATAGCTCTAAGTGGTGGTCTTTTAACTGTAAAAACAGCAGTATGGTCCTTTGAGTTCAAAAGGAGTACATTGAATGTTCATCAGTGTCTATAAAATGCCACTTGAAAACGGGACTCATAGGCTAACTAGTTAATGTCTGCTCTTAAAAAGTGGAAGTAAACATTGAATTTCACTTGGATTACATGCGACCCCTCCAGTCAAAATAGTGTTAATATGATAGATTTATTCATTTTTACTTTGCAGTTAAGCTACACAAAGAGCAGACCCTCTTTGACCCAATTCTGCAGTCTTAATAAAGGGACCTCTAGATGTCATTTTATCTTCTGCGTTCTTCTGGCTCGTTAGATATAAATAGTGCTGATCCCTGTATTTTTACACACGGACTATGTACATTATGGTTGTTATGGCTAACAGTCTTAGCGGATGTGCCAGGGATAAACAAGTCATGTAGTGTTTACATGTATGATCACAATTGTTCTAAATGTAGGAGAGTTTTTTTTTTTGTTACCGAGAGAGTCACGGAAGACAATAATAAACTGACTAGAGCGGAACTTCAAGTGAGTACTAAAGCACCAGTAAATACAAACGGAGTGATTTAGGTAAGAGCAGAGGTAAACTTTTTCAACTTCACCTAAACACATGCAACTACTGGGCGCAAGGGGAGTCACACTCAGCCCTTCGGAAGTGTCCTTGAGCAAGACCAAAGACCCTGCTAGGCTAGTGCTATGTAGCTCAGCCTGATGTGAGTTAGTGTGTAATATAGCTGGACTGGAAAACGTGCTTTATATATTCCTCTTTACTTTTTTAAATGTTGGTCTTAACAAAATCTGCTTCCTTTTTGCTAAAACCGACAACACAGATCTATTCAGGGAGACTTTTAGGATTTCTAGGGGGGGAAAGGGAACATTTCATCCACTGATTCAATGGAACATGGTGTCAACACATTGTGACATAAAATGCCCTTTTCCTTCTAACTGTCAAAACTGGATTACTGGCAGCAGCACATCATCAACACATGCACACCAGGCGTTTTAGAACTCTTGCCAAGGAGTAATAATGAGGATTAAGTATGCATGAATGTGGACCCTTAACTTTTAGAAGAGGGGGACTGAAAAAAAACATGATCCACCACACAATCTGGTCAATCAAAAAAAAAAAAAAAAAAAAAAAAAACTCCGATATGTATATTTACATTGTCTGTACACTGGGTGTCGGAAACACTTAGCATCAAGTCACAGTCCCAAAAACAACTCAAAAACGTCATCTTCTGGATTATATGCAAATCTATGGGCCAGTTTTCAGTTTTCACAACAACCAAAAGCAATATTATAAAAAAAAGGTATATTTAGATATTATATATAAACTTTAACTCAGATCAGTCCTCTACTGTTTCATACAACACTTTTACATTCTTTGACTTCTTTTTTTTTTTTTGCCTCTGCATGGCCATAAATATGGGGGAAGCAAGCCGTATCTAAAAAAGTCATCTAAAATGAAAGTTTTTGCAGGATTTTCGTAAACCAAAATAAAAATGAGAAAGTTAGATGCTTTCTAAGATGGAAAAAGGGAGTGAAGTGGTTTCAAATAAATTAAACAACCAAGTGATTGGAACTCAAACTTTCGCAAAACAACTGGCCAGAGCAGATGTCATCTCATCCGGTGCCTGTGGGTCGGTCGTGTGGGTGTTTGCGTGGGGTACAAAGCACACATCAAAAACACAAAAAGGGGGAAAAAATATATGAAAAAAATAGTAATACCGCAAAACAAAATCTTTTTTTTTTTTGGCCTTAACTTTTCTGGGGGGAAAAGCTTGTTGTTTGGCAGAGTTGCGTGATTTCATTATGAAGGAGAAAAAAACAAAAGGGATATTCTTGTGAAAAACAAACAAAAAAAAACACACACACACACAAGCTTCAGGGTCATTGTGGAGTTTTTTTTTCTGCTCATAATCAAAAATCCCACAGTGTTGTTTCTATGTGTTGTTTACCAGTCCGCTCTCCATCAGTAAGCACAAGGACTGTGGTGAGCTAAAGAGGGAACTCCAGATGAGGTGGAATAGAAAAATAACTGCTCTCCATTGGGCGTGTGTGTGGATAGGTGGATGGTCGCTATAGGTGATATGGGGCGGGGCTAAAGCGTGATGAGGTCCACCAGGTTGCCCTTTGGTGGAGTCATGCTGTCGGGGAAGAAGTTGACCAGCGTGTCAAAGAGCTGTGTCCTCTGAGCGTAGGTCTGGTCTACGTCTGAGAAGCCTGGCAGGAGAGGGAAACAAACCACATGTTAATACGCTGCTGTAGGCAACTGAATATTTAATACGCGGTTTACAGTAACTTGCAAACCTCCCAAGACCCGGTTTACTTTTCCACTGGCTTACAGAGCCTGTACTCCTGTATGCCTACCCAGATAGCGCTAAGATGCATTGTTTGTGTTTTCATAACATTTTACGTGAGTAGTAACTGTTAACTGTAACTTAAAATTTAAGTTAATATATATAGAGTTGACTTAATGTTGTCTTCTGTGTGAATCTGAGCATTATTTGCTTCTATCTATTTGACTGTGGACGTGCGTCATGTATTTGGACATTGATGTGGGTTAGATATGAACAGGAGAGGAGGTTTCTTACCCAGAGGGATGAAGTCAGAGCTGGACTTGAAGAGAGCCGAGGGCAGCAGCTGGAACTGAAGAACACAATGCAAAGGCTGAGGACACTTCACCCAGGTAGCACATACTCAACAGACACACCCTCAGCAAATGCATGAGCTCACTACAGTATATACACCTTCTCCTCACACAGCCATCTGGACACATGGAATGGGTCTTCTGCATAATACACAAATTGAGTCTGTAATCTGAATTTGAACATAACATATTTACCTCTTTGGTCTCATCTGGGTCTGTGTGGTCCACTGTGAGTGACAGGTCGTTCTGCAGGTATTTCAGTGCACTCAGAGGCTCAGACTGGGCTTTCTCCTCAAACCTGCCAACAACACACACACACACACACACACACACACACACACACACACACAGTGTCAACAATACATGTACACAGTGAAGGCTGCAGTAACACCAAAACAACACTAGATGGAAACGCACACAAGGCATGGGATAAAACTAAAACTAAATGGTCTGGTTACCCTGTCATGACCCGGATGATAGCTCCTATGGTTTCTCTTTGAATTAGATAACTAATTCAAAAAGGTCTGTCAGTTTAAATACTCAAGTCCTCTACAGTAGCTTTTCCTGTAAACAAATGTATCAAAAATATAATGCCAAGCTAATAGCAACAAATGGCAAATACAGTGAATGTGGAAAAATATTATGAACATCCTCCTGATACTGAGTGGGAGCATTTTGTCCAACATATCCATGACATTTCTGAAAACTAAGAAAGAGGTCTTAATCTACATTGTTCCTGTTATTGTCTGCCTTTATGATCTATAACGCTTTATAAAAAAGGCACTGAAAGATAGGATAAAAGCTTGTCATTTGCAATACTTGTAAGTCTGAAATAAGCCGTGGAGAAACTACTTAGAAAACATTGGGAGCAAACAAATGCTCAGCATGTGGTGTTGCGAGACAACACTCCTAATATGACTAAAGCACTAGATGATTGAAACATGGGGAGCTTGCCTTCTGCCTTCTTAATCTGTTCTTTTAGACCACTTCATCACATTGCAATTGAAAAAGTACAAAAAAACTATTAGTTGGGGCGACCAATGATACAAGGGTTGGCGGTTCGATTCCCGCCAGGCCACCTGTGTCATGGTTGGTGTGTCCTTGGGCAAGACACTTCACCCACCTACCACCTGAGCCACAGTCGCCCCAAAAAGCCTATTAAGATTGGATAAGAGTCAGTAGAAAAGAGCTGCAGACCTGTACTTCCGGATGAGGTATCTGCAGTGGCGCAGCAGGAACTCCTTGGAGGGCCGACACAGTTTGAGAGACCAGAAGTCGTCCAGGCGCATCTTAGGAGAACAAGACTTCCCCGGGTTCCCACCAAACAGGTAATGCACCTGGAGACACACACACAGTAATATACCATTGCTACAGAACCAAAGACAATACATTGTAAACTAACTAAAACTAAATCCAAGGCATATTTTTTAACAGACAAAACCGTTATCATTGTTTTCAGTCAGAGTGGATGGTTGTGCCCAGTTAAGTGTTAATTTATGTATATTCTTTTCTGTCCACCATTAGAATAATACTATTTACCTACTCCAGAGTTTTGTTGTGATCAAAGCAGCCAAACATTTCTGCAAAACTAGGCTGTTGTATTCAACTGTTTGGGGATTATTTTGATTAGTTTGTTTAAAGGTGCTACGAGGAACTTTTAAATATTTCTAAAACAGTCTAATTGTTCCTCTGATGATCATCAATGCTATTTGTATACAGCTTTTCTTAATGCCTTTGTCACGGGTATGCTCATCCAGTTACAACAGCTGGAGTAGTAAAAACACTACCGCTTTTGTCCAAAGGGGGTGCAAGAAATTAACACAAACTGAAAGTTCCTCGTAGCACCCTTTAAACAACTCTAGAACAATGTTATGTTTTCTAGTTTGGCTTTTGCTTGTATTGGACCTTGGATCGGAATGTGGATGATTTCAAAAAAGGCACTGACAATTCTCTGGTTGCAAATAGTCTCCTGATTGGATCATATTTCTTCAAGAACTATTGCAAGAAGATAAGAAAAAAATACTTATTTACTAATGCTTGAATTAGTGCTGAATGGAGAGGATAGCAAGTGTGTTTGAGTGTTACTATTGAGTGTGTGGCATAAGTCTTCATGGACGTCAAAGTAGAAGTGTGTGTGTGTGTGTGTACCTGTGCTCTCATCGTAGACAGCTGGGTCGTCATAGCGTGGATCGTCTTCACCACTCCTGCACAGCCTGCTCGGGTTTTCTTCACTGCAGTGATCGTTCTTAAATAACACACAGACTGCACACACACACGAGGAGGGACAATATTTACATAGGAGGTGAAATAAAAACCCAACTTCCTGAAGCCTTCAACGTACACATAACTTGGGCACACACACACACACACACACACACACACACACACACACACACACACACACACCACACACACACACACAGGTGTGGCTATACTTGTGAGGACACTTGTGTGACATAATACATTCCCTAACCCTTAGTCTAATCTAATTTTAGCCTGAACCTAAAAACCAATGTATTCAGCCTTAAACAGCACTTTTGGTCCCCACAAAAATAGATATACAAGTCCCACACACACACACACACGCCTAGTAGAGAGAAAAGCGCACTCGTCAACATAACGCTCCAAGTGTCTCATTGACTTATTTCACTGTACACCGAGTACAAGAACAGAACAGGGACTGAAATCAATGTACTGGAACAGCGGGGGACACAGCCTGTTCTTTCACAGCCACTCATCCAAACATGAACAAGTGCATAAACAACACACACACACACACACACACACACACCCCTAGATGGGGGCTAAGAGGTCGGGGGGGATGTGATGAAATGTGCCGGTCTCTGTCACGGTGACATTTGTAGAAAAAAAGTGTTGTGTGTGACAAGTGAGAGTGTGTGCGCGGTGTGTGCGTGTATATTGTTTGCATACAAGCTCTCTCTAGATATCTGTTGTGGTGAAGATGTTAGCTACAAAGAGCTGTCATGTGTGTGAAAGTATTTCCTGTGATTGTGTGCACTCTCTCGTTGTTGCTGCGGTGACGGTCACACAAACCAACTGTGTGTGTGTGTGTGTGTGTGTGTGTGTGTGTGTGTGTGTGTGTGTGTGTGTGTGTGTCTCTCTCTCTCTCTCTCTTGTGCCCCTCCTACCAGTTATTGCGGGCGATGTCATAGATCCAGAAGGAGTTGCGTACGTTCTCCTCCCGTTTGTCCTTGTCCTTGCTGAGGCCGGACAGGACGTGGATCTCGTTGAGCTCGGGGTCGATGGTGGCTCTCTGGGTGAAGCCCGTCATCGGAACTGTGGGGGAAAACAACAACAACAAAGGGTTAACTAAGAAATAAACACAAACTTCCATTGTAAAGCAGAACTTATTCAGTTTAGTGACATATTGTTGAGTAAAGCTACAAGTTGCATTAAAGCGTCATAAACCTTAAAAAGAGAAATCAATATAAAAGTTGGGTGTCTCAATAAGCTTCACACAACAACAACACCAACAACACACACACACACACACACACACACACCCCACAACACACACACACAACACACACACACACACACACACACACACACACCACCACACACACAAAGTTCTAGTGTTCCTGGACGTGAAAGCCTCAATCAAATGCTAGGGCTGCATGAAGGGCTAATGCTAGGGCTGCATGAAGGGCTAATGCTAGGGCTGCATGAAGGGCTAATGCTAGGATTATTGTGTTCAAAACTTTAAGCTGCAACACAAATCAAATGTGACTGGAATAAATGTCATGAGAATATATGGTGTTGAATATATGTGTCAATACATGGAGAAAGACACTAAGACACCTCCGAGCAACAGTTAGATGAACATAACAAGTCACCAGTTATATAGTTATAAAATATTTAGCTTAAAATGAAAACCCACATCACCCCTCCACTGAATTGCAATTCATTATAAGTCAACCATCCGTTCGCGATTAATATTAAACTAAATGAATATTCTATAAAGTATTGGAATGATCATGGCTCAGTCGGCTTGTAACTGCATCTAAAATTCATCATAACTCAAGTGGTTTGCACACGGCTCTGATCTAACAGGAGTCACTTGTTTGACGCCCTCACCACCAGAACCCCCTTCACCACAAAACAAACACAGATGAAACATGACTGTTTGTGCGAGCCAAAAAAAAAAAACACTTCTCAGTTTCATAAGCTCAAAATAAATCTCGTTTTACTCCATTTTAAATCCATTTTGTTCAACAGGATACCAACTCATTGCTAAAAGACTGACATTTTTTTTTTAAATACAATGAAGCTATACAGTCTCAATGATATAAACACAGACCTGAGAAAAACACTGCAGAGTGAGGCCTCACAGTTCCAAAACATCTTTGTTCACATCTTTCTCAGAAGTGAAAAGCAGAACAAAACAAGCTCATTATTCCTTCAAGCAACTGTGACACATCAACAACTGCGGTGGTCTTAAATTGTCATATCAAATAATCAGACGCAAATTTGACCACATCCCCATTGCGTTCCAGGTGTAACCAGTGCTGAGCCAGTGCACACATCAACATGTGACACTGGTTATGGAGATGGAGTGAACTGTTCAGGCTTGTAGCTGCTGCTGCTTCCTTCCTGCCAAGACACATTCTGTTCTTTTTTGTTTGTGTGTTGCTCCGTTTCACGTGTGCAGCCATTTGACTCTCTCTCTCTCTCTCTCTCTCTCTCTCTCTCTCTCTCTCTCTCTCTCTCTCTCTCCTCTCTCTCTCTCTCTCTCTTCTCTCTTCTCTCTCTCTCTCTCTCTCTCTCTCTCTCTCTCTCTCTCTCTCTCTCTCTCTCTCTCTCTCTCTCTCTCTCTCTCTCTCTCTCTCTCCTCTCCTCTCTCTCTCTCTCTCTCCTCTCTCTCTCTCTCTCTCTCTCTCTCTCTCTCCCTTCTCTCTCTCTCTCCTCTCTCATTTCATCCTGTCTCCCTGCCTGGCACAGGACAGAGGAGAGAGGTGAGACACAGCGGGCTATTTATACGGCTCTAATCTACTGTTTTGTGCACATTCCTATAATGTTTAATGGTGTTTTATTTCTGCTTATTTTATTGTTTGTTTGCCATTGTCTGTCAATTCATTCTTACAATGTGTTACTGTATTTTATGAGTCCACTATGTTGTTTTTTTTAAATCTGTCTCTACATGCATTTTATTTCTGTAATTTTAGGTTGCCTTTTAAATATCTAGCCGGGGACAACAGATGAAAACTAGCCTCTTAGGGCTAACTCTGGCTCACTTACATTTTGAATGTTGATTTGTGTGCCATCTCCCTGAACTAAACCAATAGATAGATAGATAGATAGATAGATAGATAGATAGATAGATAGATAGATAGATAGATAGATAGATAGATAGATAGATAGATAATAGATAATAAATTAGAAACAGATGAGAGTGAAGACAGATCAGGCAGATAGTGTAGATGAGGAAAAAAGGATAAGGTGTGTGTGGAGTAGGAGACTGTGTGTGTGGGTGAAAAGGAGTGTGTGTGTGTGTGTGTGTGTGACTGCAGCCAGAGCTTTTTAAAAACCAAGAATATTTTTCGGCGTCCCTGCGTCTGTCCGAGTAGATGTCTTCCCCTGATCAAAGCTTGTTTATTTCACTGATTAAATACCAACCACTCTTTCATCTGACATGGAAACATTTTTCGAAGGCAGTCACTTCTAAAAAGTACCACAACACTTCTCCCATTAACTGTTTTTGTTTTCCTGCATTCATTCATCAACTGTCATCTTGCTAAAGGCTTTGCAAGATGAAATGGAAGCTGTAGTTTTCCTCGTCGCTTAGCTGGAAGGAAATGCACGCAAATAAAGTCAGCTTGGCCACTGACTCACTCAGTGCGTTTTCCATGGGAAAGCTAGATTGGATTTAGACATATACCAAACTTGCCACTCGAACGGACCTCGTCACTTGTCTGAGCATACGTGGTCTTTCAGAGAATCGGATAAATGGCTGGAGCATGGCTGACTCCGCTACGCTAGGTGGCGCTGTAGCCCTTTCAACAAGTAGTTATAGAGCCACGTCCAGTTCCCTTCCGGCAACAACACTACTATTTATTAGGTCGTCTCCCCGGCAGGGATTCTCGAGCAAGCGCAGAACGCAAACTCCGATATGAGATATGCGACCCTGTTCACAGCAGAGAGAATGCGACTATGAATGAGTTATCTAGGTGTTCTTATCCGACTTCGCTTGTCCGTTAATGTGCCGATTTGTGTGTTAAGTTAGATCGGATACAGGTGTTTACATGCATTTTACAAATCCTGTTGAAGTCTTATTCGTTTATTTACCCGATTATGAGTCTGCATGTAAACGCACTGACTGACTCACTGATTGTTGGGCTCACTGTGTGTGTGTTTGGAAATTTCAAATTTGACTTGATACTTAATAATATAAACCTCCCCTTGGGCTCTTCTCTTTACTAAATATAATATTTAATATCACGGCTATGCAGAAGACAAGCAATTTAATTTGCAACTTGCACCCTACAGCACCAACACCACTACAGAACCTCTTCAATTGACTGAATGACATTAAATGCTGGATGGTGAGAAATATCCTCCAGCTACATTCCGATAAGACTGAGGTGATTTTATTCAGCCCCTCCTCTATCTCCACTTTCAGCAAAGCACTTGGTCCCCTGTCGCTGGATTAACACACTCAAGTTAAAAAAACGTGGCCTCATGTTGGACACTGCATTGAATTCTGATTAACAAGTCAATTGTGTTGTGAAGGGCAGTTTGTATCAGCTCAGAACCATGACCAAATTTTTTTTTAACCTTTATTTATACAGGTAAATCCCATTGAGACCGGAGACTCTTTTACAAGGGAGACGTGTTCCCATTCACACGTTACCATTCACACACCGATAGCAGGCTAACTATCGACATTCACAAATTAAACTGGAAACAGTCATCCATACTTGTATTACCTCACGACTTGACTACTGTAAATCACTGTGCATGCCAGGGCTGAGCCGTTCCTCCATTTCTCAATTGGTTCAATAGACTATTTGTTAAAAGGTTTTAAAGCTGGCAAATTGCATGCTGGGATTTGAAGTTTTTCCTCCTGTACAGACAGAATAATGATCTCACCCATGCCCGAGTCCTTCTTGGTGCCGTCAGATATGATCTCCACGTGGTCTCCGTCCACGTCGTAGCTGAAGAAGTCGTTGAGGTAAGTCTTTGACCTCTGGCCTCCAAACACATATAGACAGCGATTCCTCTGGAGCAAAAAGACACAAAAATTATTCGATTCAATTTATTCAAGTGTATAACTAATATGTCCATATCAAATATATAATACAATTATACATTTATTGTAATCAAAAAACATTATTTATGTATTTATCTATCAAAATGTAAAAAGCCATGTATGATAGATTTTATCGGAGAAATTCAGTAAGTAGAGCGATACAGACAAAGGCAGAGTGTGTATAGAGACAGGCCGTACTCACAGTGTGGAAGAGCATGCAGTGTCCTATGCGTGACTGTACGTCCTCCGGCCCAGCGTTACAGGAGTCTTCCCTCAGCAGGCTCCAGGTGCCTGCCTGGCAGTGGAAGGCGTAGAGGCCGCTGAACTGGGGCTCTGACGTCCTGCTGTCCTCCACACTGCCGTTACACGTCAGGATGCGCCCGCCAAACGTGTAGATCATGTGCTTCTCTGAGTCCATGCACATCTGTAGGGAGGGCACAGGGCAAGGAGAGGGTTTGGTTTAAAAAAGAAATACAACCATTTATTAAAAGTGTAGAGTAATTGTTTGGCAATTATTTAAATGACTTATTGCTTCAGCTGTAAAAATATCTTTTTTACGTTTTATTAAAAGTGTGTAGGCCTACTTGTCGACTTACCAAAAAAATTGACTGTACTCTAAATCTACTCTACTCTACATCTACAACCTTTAACATATGACGTAGGCAATTATGCTATTAGGCTAAGGAAAAGTAGATGTATAGTAGAGTAGATGTAGAATAGAGTAAATGTAGAGTAAAAGTAGAGTAGAGTAAATATGATTTAGGCAATTATGCTATGAGGCTAACAATACAAGAGGCCAGACAGCTAACTGTACCTGGTGGTCAAACACTAGCTTAGGCCCTCCATCAGCTGACGTGTCCTCACTGAGTAGCGTCCAGGTGTTAGCATCGATGTCATAGCGGTAGAAGTCACTCTTCAGAGACTTGCTGTTCCTCACACTGGAGTCCAGGTACCGGCCCAGGGTGTAGATCTGACGGCGCTGGGAGTCGATGCACATCTTGTGGCACGAACGAGCGCTAGGACCGCTCTACAATGGTACACGGGAGACATAATGTGCATTAGTATAAGTGTATTAACGGAATATGTCACCCATGCGGAACCGTCGTTCTATCGTTAGAAAATCGCAATTAACGATTAACGATCATTAAATAATGAATGAGGTTTTTCTTCCCTCAGTCTTCCCTTGACCTAGCTGTCCAGTTAATCCTAACCCTACATTTTTTACAGAAGGGATGTCACATCTGTAAAAATGTAGGGTTTAGACAGTGATACCATAAAACACTCTTTCTGCCTTTTCTCAGGCTAGGATGAACCGATTTTTTTTTTTTTTCACATTTAAACTACATAGGATTGAACTCTGAGTTCAATACACCTTCATATTCCCACTGGTGAAGTAGGTCTTTAAAAGCAATAATTTTTGATAAGTTTTTGGTTTCTTGGTTTCTCAATAAATCTTAAGTGTTTGAAAACTTCTCACCTCTTTCTCAGTGTCTCTGGAGATGCAGGCCCACTGGTTCTCCTGAACGCTGTAGGCCCAGAAGTCAGCCAGGTCCTGTGTGCCGTCCCAGCCCCCAAACAGGTACACGGTCTCTGCAGGGAACACAGTCATAACACTCAGAAACAACATCCAGAGCAACCTGCAGCTATATTAATCTAAAAAGGTCACATATTATGCTCATTTTCAAAAAAATGTTATTCATTCTGGTTTGGCGTTTCTGATTTCTTTTTTTTTTAAGATTATTTTTTGGCATTTTCAAGTTTTATTAGACAGTACAGAGTTGAAATGGGGAGACAGAGAGAGAGAGGGGGGATGACCTGCAGTAAAGGTCCACGGGTCAGATTTGAACCCACGACCACTGCAACGAAAGCCGGAGCCAATATGGTACGCGCTCTATCCACTACACCACCGGAGCGGCCCTGTGTTTCTGATTTCTAATGAAAATGTGGTCATTGCCAATAATTGAAAACAACATATTGACAGAGGTCCTAAAAGAGGAGGAGACACTTGATTTGCTGTGATTAAGTTTATTTTTAAAAAGAACACAATGTCTGTGATTAATAAGCTTGCTCTTCCAGGAAAAAGCTCAGTGCCTGGGTTCAAACACAGGTCACTGTGGGCCAGGCAGATGGAAGCTGTGGGAAGTAGGGATTGTATCAGAGACTTGTGTAGGAGGGGATAATAACAACTCTAAATACAGTACGGGCCAGAAAAAGTATTGTGAAAGCCAAAGAGTTTCCAATGAGTCACTCAGTGTGTTTACATGCAGAGTCATAATCGGGTAAATAAACGAATAAGACTTCAACAGGACTTTTAAAATGCATGTAAACACCTTTATCCGATCTACTTCACATACAAAATCAGCACATTAACGGACAAGCGAAGTCGGATGCGAACACTTAGATAACTCGTTCATAGTCGGCATTCTACCTGCATGTGAACAGGATTGCATATCGCACATCGGAGTTTGCATTCTCCGCTTGCTCGGAATCCCTGCCGGGGATTTCACAAGGAAGTGGAAGGAGACGACATAATAAATAGTAGGGTTGTTGCCGGAAAGGACCCAGAAGTGTCTCTATAATCACCTATTGAAAGGGCTACAGCGCCACCTAGCGTAGCGGAGTCAGCCATGCTCCGGCCATTTATCCGATTCTCTGAAAGGCCATGTATACTCAGACAAGTGATGCGGTCCGTTCGAGTGGCAAAATCGATATATGGCTTAATCCAATCTAGTTGTCCCATGGAAACGCACTGAGTGGCAATGATCAACAATAGGCTTGTTTTGTACTGAGGATCCAGTAAAAAAAAATTCACTTATTCTAGTTTTTAATTAGTTTAAGATTAAGGTTTTTAATCTGGCAGTGAGTGTGTGTGCTGTATTGTTGTAGTGTCTGGATCATGCTGGTTGTAATGTTAAGGATACCGCCACCTGGGGAGGTACAGGTGCAGCTTGTGTCAACTAACTTCTTTATTAAAAATTCTCGAGCCAAGACTGCTAGCGTTTTATGAGGGGTTTGTTTCTATGATAAGGCATTTTCATACAAATTGTATTGTTTCCATTTTGTTTCTTTGGCTGGTATATTTTGTTGGGAGCTGCAGTGGCTAAGGGGATCGGCCATTTGTGCTACTCTGAAGGCGGTAGGATAATGTCTGGAGGTGGAGGAGACCGTTCATTTGATTAAATGCCCAATGGAGCTCTGTGATGTGAGTGTATTTGTGTAGGAGGATGTGAGTCATAGCTCTGTGGGGTAAACCAGTCTGGTCGTAACACCGTGTCTGTCTGCTCACCAGTCTGCACGTCAATCACCATTTGATGTCCCCCCCTCATCCCCGGCCGGTTGTCGTCTCCGTCACCTGTAGAGAAGAACAGAGGGAGGAAGAGAGAGAGGGATGGAGGGATGGAATGTGTGAGGGAGGGAGAGGCAACGTGATGTAGAGGAAAAAGAGAGATGGAATATGGACGCGGAGAGGCAAGGCAAAGACAAGGCAGCATCGCTTTAGCTTCCAAGGCCACAAAGCAAGTCAGGTTGAGCTGAAATGTTTGATTGACGGGATGGGGGAATACTTGTTAGGGCTGTCCTGAATACTCTTTTACCAGGCTTTGAATACTTGTTGGGCCAAATTGAAATTGAGAATCACTTGTTACAACAATATTAATCCCAATGTTCAGCATTCGGTAGGTAGGCAATATTTTCATTGTGAATTTGGTAGAAATGGTGCCAGTAGTTTATATTATAAAATCAAAATGTTCATTCTACTCAAACATATGCCTCTAAAAAATAAAATAAGAGACACTGAACATTTGGAGTGGTCTCTTAATTTTTTCCAGAGCTGTATAAATATATATATATAAAATATAAATACTTCTTATAATAAAATGAAGCTTCAGAATACTGAATTGGGCTTCGTAATTCACTAACTTAAAAAAACGAATAGTAGAATATGTGAATGATTCGGTCCAGCCCTAAGCATTTCCCACTTGAATAGATTGCTCTCACTGTTCATGTCGTCGCGGTTGGGTTCTTGGGCGCTTGTACCTTTGTTGCACTTGGGGATGATCTGACTCCAGCGGGGCTTGTACTCCTGCTGGCTGATGTACTGGTTAAACAAGCCGTCTATAGCAGAGAGAGAGAAAAGGGAGCAAAAAATGTCAATGTCACCATTTTACCCAGACATAAAGCATTCATTAAAAAGACTGGAGTCATCTTCAAAAGAAATAGTTCAACATTTTATAAGTTTCAGCTTGTTGCCTCGCTCTCCGGCTTAAGAGAAAAAGGCGACAGAAACGATGCCATTTACTGTGTGTGAGTTTTCTGATGACGACATGGGCAAAAGTCGCTAAGCCACGTTAGCTTAGCTCAAGCACTGGTAGTCAAGGGGAGCGTTAGTCTCGTCCAGACCATAAAACACTCTTTCTGCCTTTTCTCAGGCTAGGGTGAACCGATTTGAAGAAATGTTTGCACATTTATACTACATTAGGATCTCAGAGTTCAATACACCTTCATATTCCCACCGGTGAAGTAGGTATTTAAAGGAATGTCGCATTTTTCTTGAGCCGGAAAGTAAAGCTACAAGCTAAAAAAAAAAAAAACTATTCCTTTAACAATTCCGCAGCCTCTATGTTGCAGTACCTCTGACAGCTTTGTCTATGAGCTCCTCGCAGGCGTCAAAGTCTCCCTGCAGCACCAGGCGCTCGTGCAGGTGTGTGAGCATGGGGTGCTCCAGGGCTATGCGGGTCTTCTTCTGCAGCGACTCAAAGGCCTCCGTGTAGTTGTGCTGACGGAAGTGCTTCAGGCAGAGGCGGATGGCTTCCTGTTCTCTGTACTGGAAAAAAGGAAACACATCACATCAGTTCAGTGACAAAAGAAACACACACACCTGGAGGTCAGTAGTGCAGGCTCATTTGAACATGGGAGACATTAAAGGACCCACTCACACTAGTAATTGTACCATGCCAAAAGCACGAATGATGGCTAAAGTCTAGTTGGTTTTATTATGAGTGCTTGGTACACTTGGCCATGTCACAGATTGAAGAGGGGAACTACGGCAAGGATACTCCTGTACGAGCACGTAGAAGGCTTCCTGATATGAACTAATATGCGAATGTCCCCCCTTAATGCTTGTTTTCCGGTTCTACCTGTAACTTCTGTCACCCCCATGAGGTATTTAGAGTATTACAACAACACTCTCGCCGCATCTACATGAGTCGGAGGGGAAATACCATTTTTAAATGCTGCCATACTGAGAAATACAGAGGGGGTTTTGTGGAGCTGATAGGCTTAATCAACTTTGAGTCAACTCCTTTGGTGATGGCTTGAATGTAACCGACATTCATGTATATGAAAAAGTTACGTAATAGAGCTTTGAAGTGACTTTGATTTACATTAAGCGGTTTGGTCGTAATTCAGTGAAAACTGAATGTGTTATGATCCTCTTCCAGTCCTTACCCAGGTCCCTCTCCCCCACACTTAGCATCATGGTGCTTACCTTGCTATACCAGTTAAGGCAGGGCTGCACCACGTCAGGCTCCTCAATGCCGTGCAGCTCAATGTACCAGATGCTGAAGTTAAAACTGGGACCCCATGACATCAGAGGCACTGAGACAGAGAGGGAGAAAAATACAGAGAAAGAGGGGAAACCGTGTAAAAAAAAATATATATATTTTTTTTAAATCATGTAACTTTTTTTAGCATCACATGGGGCACTCACCTATTTTGACAAATCTGCAGGGAAACATCTGCTCATCGATCTTGTGTTTTAAGGTGAAGGTTTCCTTGTTGTAGTCGTTCTTAAGGCCACTGAAACAGAGGGAGAAGCTGGTTCATAAAATGTCGTTACTGGCTTGAGATGCCAAGTGCATCCATATGCTGTTCAATTCTGAGAGAATCGTCCAACTCTGGCAATTAACCAAACTTCATCTGTCAGTTTGGCAGCAAGGGAGATGAAAAGTGAAACTGAAGGTGGAGCAGTTATATAGAAATGAATAAATATTCTAACAAAACAAAATGAATGTGTTGGTTATAGGCTACAGTAGCTCATGTCGCCACCTCTGGAAATACTGTCATTTACAATACAATATTTTGAGGAGAAAAAAAAGGTTTTAAGTTTATTGATTTTTTTCCCTTAACAGTTATGATTTACTAACCGGTTACACGTGTACACCCCTAACACAAAGCAGTACCTAGAACAATGCTTCAATGACATTTACTGCGGGTTTTGGCACCAGTAACAAACCCGGTGGAGTCAGGGCCAATGGTACACAAACGGGTCAAACTAAAATCAACACTCCAGCTTCCTGACTAGATACTTTATTGCCGATGGGACATTATTTTCCCTTAAGTCATCTTCTGGAGGCAGACCTTACACACACAACCAATGAGCTAAAGACAATCCCAACTTAACTCGCAAGATAACATAACATGCTGTAAGGTGGCATTGCAATTTCACATTGTGGAGCAGAAAATTCAATAGACAAAAATCACAAGAAAGGATAAACCCACCTTGACAAAAGCTCCGTCATGTTCTCCTCACTCATGCCACCAAACACTTTAAACTTCTTCAGGTTGCAAACGTGAGTCTTCTCATACTTCCCAAAGGTGATGCTCTGAACGATCGCCGGCCTTTCCAATTTCAGGATTAAAAACTGTAGAAACAGAGAGAGGAGGGGTGAAAAACACTGAAGGCAAAGTGCAGAGTCATTATGTTAGTAGTTAGAGTGTGTGTGTGTGTGTGTGTGTGTGTGTGTGTGTGAGTGAGTCTGTCTATGAGCCCCATCCACAATGTCACTGTGCTCTAACAAGCCAGTACATCTACAGACAACCCCCCCCCCCCCCAGAGGCTATTAGGGCCAGAATAGTCTGGCTGAACCGTTTCCGCCAGCGTCTATTGGCGCTGGCGTCGGCTCACAACGCTTCGCCTCCATTTCCTGTTGCTGGCGTTCCCGTATTGAGCTCCCCCTCAAACTAGGAAACAATTCGCTCACAGTCAACCTGTGTGCTTCTGTGCAGCGCTCTCCCTCTCTCTCTCACACACACACACACACACACGCACACACACACAGGGTGTGAGAAGTCACATTACTGTAGACAGAAATAAAGTGTGGCGATACTTTAGGATAATAATATCGGCGGCGGCGGTCCGGGACGCTGCGCAGCCTAGCTTAGCCTAGCCTAGCTGTCCAACTTCCCCCGGGCAGAAATACCCTCATAAACTCTGGAATATGAAGCGTGGTGGTTTGAATTGAGCACCGGACCTTATAACCAGCTAGATTAAGATCCGCCGTTCCCTTTCTTTGGTGATTTACAGGACAACGGGCCGCCGATGATAATGTTACCAGAGATAACACTGCGTGACTACGTGGCTAGTTAATTCCGGTTAAGTTATCCCGTGTGCTCCTCGGGGGCTAAAGTGTATGGTGTCTTGACATGCTGGTTAGAAAGCAACACACTATGTGTATTCCTTTTGTCTTTAATAGTTTTTTGTGGCGTTTGCGGGTTAGATTTAGCCATTTCTCTGACAGCCTCTAGACGTGAAGATGTTCCATCAGAATAAGTTCCCCCCACCGCTGCTGTTTCCCAGGGTTAGCCCCGCCCTAGATGATTGTGATTGGTTTAAAGAAATAAAAACAGGCCAGCCCAGTTTCCCCCCGAATAGACACACACACACACACACACACACACACACACACACACACACACACACACACACACACACACACACACACACAATTTACCAATGTCCTGAGCCTACATCAATAATAGTATGGCATGAAGCTAATACCATCACAATTTTTTTTTCCACACAAATTGCAATTTTAACTCTTTATACTTAAGGTGCGTTCACACCAAACAATGAGATATATCTGTTTTCACAGAATATAACTGTGCTTCATTGGTTTTAACAGGTTTCTTTGCAGAGATCAATTTCTACTAGATCTTTCCAAGATGCTCCACCTCAGCATTCGTGAATTTCAGCTCAATTTCTGTCTGTAGGATATTTGGGCCTGGCTGACACTCACAAGGATTCAGTTTCTGGTTCAAAGTAATATGGTCCTCTGAAGCCAAAAGCAATATGCACTATTTTCAACCAAATCAGCCACCATATGTAGTTTATTTAAGTATGTCAGTACAAAGCAATGGTAATATAAAAGGTATTTCAGTACTGGTGTTTTAATGTGGCTCCAGTTGAATTAAGGTACACACACAATGACAGAATGAGACAGTCACATGTCATTCTTTTGTTTTGGTCTGTCCATGAAAAATCTCTTATCAGCTCCCATACCGACATAGCTTTTAAAAAAACAATACTGGCAAATGTCAACAGACCAGACATGCAAAACATAATAACCAAAATAATGATACTATAAATACAGTGTTTCTCCCGCTGCAAAATGTTTTGCTCCACTGTGAGAGGGAAACTAGCCCTGCGTTCCAAATCACACTCTTTTTCTTTTTACTACACTACATATTTAAGTACAGAAGAGTTTTAGGGCCACAGGAGAGAAAAAAAAATCTGAAAAGGAAGATTTTTTCATTATGTCGAGAAATGTCAAGAATAAAGACGAATACTGCAAAATGCTATTGGAGTTAGTGGGGCATTTATGTATTTTCAGCATACTACAATTGACGTGCATGTTTTGGGACATCCTTAATCTTTTTCTGGCATACTAAATAGTATGGAAGTATGGGGATTGGAATGCAGAGTAGGTGAGGGGACAGCTAGTTTGTTGTAAAACATCAATGTGATGGAAGGAGGTAAAAATGAAAACATTTGTTGTATTGTTTTCATACGGGTTATAGGTGCTAACAGTCTTTGCCCCAACGATAGCCCTCACTGCTATCCAGGCAGGGCGCAATGGCAAATGCTTAACCCTTATGCCCTATTAAAAAAAAGTTACACTGGGACCGCTTCGTACATTTTGTGTATTTTGACCTTTAAACTGCATTAAAATTATGAAAGATCAATATTTTTTCACAATTTATTTTTTAATTTTTTTCATGAAGGGGTTGTTATTCAATCTATGTCATGATTTAATTAATCACAATTAAAAATTAACCCTTTAGATGCCAATTTTGATCATATACCACCAACCGCTTTTTTGAAAAATACACTAAAATTCAATATTCAAATATTTTTTTTAACTTTGATTATTATTAGTATCACCGGCTCACCCATCTGAATGATAGGTGAGAAAATTGAATTTGGGGCATTATTACTTTTTGTTTAATGTCAGATTGAATAAAAAAGTTACACTGGGACCGTTAAGTACATTTTGTGTATTTTGACCTTTAAATTGCATTACAATTATGAAAGATCAATATTTTTTCACAATTTTTTTTTCCATATTTTTCATGAAGGGGTTGTTCAATCTATGTCATGATTTAATTAATCACAATTCAAAATTAACCCTTTAGATGCCAGTTTTGATCATATACCACCAACCGCTTTAATGAAAAATACCATACTTTCCGCACTATAAGACGCACTGGACTATAAGCCGCAGGTGTTATAATGTTTAATTACCATATGTAAGAATTCGTGCACAGAGGGGATTGTCGGGAAAGAGATGGCTGCTTGAGGAAGCTCCCATTTATTAACATTTCAACAAACAAGTTGCATATTTGCATAACGTATTCAAGTGTTACCATGTAGTGCAATAGCTACTAGGGATGGGCACGGGTGTTTTCACTACTCGTGCGATCGCTTGCATTCCTCGAGGATCAATCGATTCCTCGTTAAACTTTTTTCAATTTTTAGAACGCAGCGCATCTGTCAGCAGAACGGTGCATCGCAATAAAGCCAATAACCTGCGCTTAATGCTTCTTGTCAAACAGTCACAGTTACCATATGATTGTAAGGATTTATTTTCCACAAGTTTAAAACACATTTTCCTAACTGAAAGTAATTAAATAAGCGGGCCACAATTTAAACCGATCGAGTAGGTCTGCGGTGGAGAGAAAAAAAAGAGAGAAAAAAAGCATGGGCTGTAGTTGGCTAACAATCAAAATAGACACCATTTAAAATAAGAAGGGCAGCAAATACAATAAAATTATTGTCCTACAATTTAAACACATAGATAGGCTAAATAACTCACCAAAGCAGTAGAAGTAGTAGGCTAGTTGTAGGCTATATCCAACCGCGTATGCCCACTCCGTGTCCGTGACTAATTACCGCGACTAATACCTCGTTAACGGACCGTTACACCGGTCGGCTTTTGAATCTCAATCCTATATTCCATAATAAAGGCTTCTTAACTGTCGTTTGCTCGAATGTGCCCGAAGTCAGCCTGGCTTCTTTACGTGACTATCCAAGTTTTCCAGCACCGCATTCAGTTCCGCGGTGCTGTGGAGACCACACACACTGGCTGCGCTGCATGGAGGTGGCAGTTATTTGCGGTTGCTGTTTGACACAACGCTTAGTTTATTTAACTTGGATCAAAATATTTAATTTTGTTAAACTTTATTTTATCCGTTTTGTGCCGTTTTGTACACGTATATAACATTTTAAAATAGGGGCGGCCCGCCGGCCGGCCTAAAGGCTACAGACACTAAAAAAAACAAAAAACGATTTTCCTCATCCACCAATCGAGATCATTTGAAACGAGGAGTACTCGAGTACTCGATTACTAACGCCCATCCCTAGTAGCTACAGAACATATACTGTGCTGTGTAATAACAGGGTCGAAAAACGGGGAAAAAGTCGCGGCTTGTAGTCCGAAAAGTACGGTACACAAAAATTCAATATTCAAATCTTTTTTTTAACTTTGATTATTATTAGTATCACCGGCTCACCCATCTGAACAATAGGTGAGAAAATTGAAGTTGGTGCATTATTACTTTTTGTTTAATGTCAGATTGAATAAAAAAGTTACACTGGGACCGTTAAGTACATTTTGTGTATTTTGACCTTTAAATTGCATTAAAATTATGAAAGATCAATATTTTTTCACAATTTCTTTTTCCATATATTTCATGAAGGGGTTGTTATTCAATCTATGTCATGATTTAATTAATCACAATTAAAAATTAACCCTTTAGATGCCAATTTCGATCATATACCACCAACCGCTTTTTTGAAAAATACACTAAAATTCAATATTCAGATATTTTTTTTAACTTTGATTATTATTAGTGTCACCGGCTCACCCATCTGAACAATAGGTGAGAAAATTGAATTTGGGGCATTATTACTTTTTGAATAATGTCAAATAAAATAAAAAAAGTTAGATTTCTACCATTGACTTACATTATAAGAACACTTTTTGGCAACCCGCCTTTAAATTAAAGTGAAACATTTTTTTTGCCTCTGATTTCCCATATTACTGCAGAAAACACAATGCAATTGGGTAAAATGAAAGAGAATAGTAAAATTTACCCATTTTATCACCTCTTTTATCATCAAAATATGAATTTTTATGATGAAAACCACTCACTAAAACTACAAAATAACAGCTTTTTTTTTTTTTTTTTTTAGTGTGTGAGTGTGTGTGTATGTGTCTGTGTGTGTGTGTGTGTGTGTGCATGTGTAAGTGCATGTGTGTGTGTGAAAGTGTGCTCGTGTGTGTGTATGAGAGGAGAGAAATTACAAGGGGTACAGATTTGCAGCCCTAATATCGTATGACACATGCAAACACACACACCCCCCCACACACACACACATACACACACAATCTTATTTTGTCATGGACATGCATCCCTCCCATCCATATCCAAACACATTTGACATTTTTCTTTAGATTTGTTGTCGCAGTGGCCAGTATTCCCGAAATTTTTGAAAATTATGAAAAATCCTATTTTTTTTCAGGTTTGTGTCATGAGGCAAGTTTTCCCCCAGTAATACACCATATAAAATTCATAAATCAACTAGATAATAGTTAAAACCTAAAATGTGATGCCTTACCTTCAAAATGAATGCAAAACATTATATAAATTCTGATTTTATCTTGGCATGGCCAAGGAATCAAAAATACTGGTTTTATGGCTTTCTATGAGTTTACGAAATGGCATCTTTTTAGACAAGGATTTCAGTGTACGTGATTTGAGTACACACAGACACACTCCTGGATTTTTTTTTTTTTACTTCAACCATTCTGACTAAAAGATGTGTTCACTAACTACACATCAAAACTATTTTATTGTATTTTTTAATTGGTTTGCAGCCATGAATTACACAAGGATGCCAATTTGTTGTAAAGGGTCACCATAGAGGTCAGTGGGGGGGGGGGGGGGCTAAAACGGGGCATTTTTTTTATTGACCTTATTTTTACATAACCTTATCAAGTTTACTACAGAGAAATGGGAAATTACAGTCAAAAATATTTTTCACTTTAATTTTAAGGGGGGTGTCAAAAAATGTTGTTATAATGGAAGTCAATGGTACAAATCGTGTAGTTAACGGTCCAGTGTAACAAAAACATCTCACACAGTCAAAATGAAGTGGAAATGGATGAAACTCAGAATATCAAAACTTCATTGTAAAACACACCTCCTTACCAAATTTTATGGCTAGGGGACAATCACAGCCAAAATTATCTCAAAAATGCGACCCCAGATACACAGAATTCCACCAACGGGGCATAAGGGTTAAAACACCCTTTAGCCCCCAAATGCCCCGTTGCTTTGTCTCAATCCTAGGGGAAACACTGGGATAGTTGGTTGAAAGCTGCAACTATCGATGCTCTTAAGTTCATACAATAGCATTGATAGCTTTTATAATAATAATTCACAAAATACTATACATCCTCATAGCATAATTGCCTAAATCTATTTACTCTACATCTACGTTACCCTACTCTATAACCCTTAAAATATGACTTAGGCAATTATGCTATTAGGCTAACGAAAAGTAGATGTAGAGTAGAGTACATGTAGAATAGAGTAGATAAAGTGTACTCTACATCTATGTTACCCTACTCTATAACCCTTAAAATATGATTTAGGCAATTATGCTGTGAGGCTAACGACATGTAGCTAAAAACAGATTTTTTTTCTTCTTCTTCTCATTTCCGACCGGCTGCTTTACTAGAAAATCGTGAGAAATGTTACACACTCGTGCTCAGCTGACTAGTGAGTGGTTAACCATTGCTTTGAAAAGGCTTCATTTCCTCTCTGTTGCCGTACAACACAAAACTCTCAGATTCAACCTCAAGCTCTGCCTGTTACAGCGTGGCTGCTGGAGCCAAGTCAATGAGTTCAGAGACACAATGAGAAACAGCGTCTTTGTTGTAGTATATAGGAGACAGACACACACAGTGCTGCTTTCTGATGGCTGGCCTACTCAAAGCACATGGCAGAGGAAATGACTTATTGAAAAAAAAAAACTTCAAATATACAATACCCTTTTGTTCTCCTGAATAAATACTAAACACTAGACCCAGACATTGACTTTCTTTTGTACCAGCGGCACACTCCAAATAAATGAAGTAATGCTTTTTTTTCACTTTTACAAATGCCATGATAATTTCTAGTATATAATTTGAATCAGGCCCGATTCCTCAAATGTGTGAGATCGACTGGTGCCGACATCATTATTTCTTTGATCAAATGTGCAGGGTTCGACATAACGTATAGCCCGATGGCCCGGGGCCAGTAAAATCATATGCAGGGCAAGTTGATTGGCCAATCACTGTCCCGCCCGGGCCAGTGACTGGCCAATCACAGTTCAGTATCTTTTTGTAGACTACATCATGGTTCATTGAAATGCGCGTTGAGAGTCGGAATGAAAGCGGTGTTTATTTAAGACTCAATATAATAAACCTAATATAAAATATATTTTTTAATGAAAGGCCAGTGGACAACCGATGCGTGGGCGGATGCACTCTCGCTCCGTTGGCAGAGCTGCCTACCGTCCGCCTGCGAGTCGACAAATCAATCGACTTGCTTTGCCCCCTTTCTTTCTTCCCACAGCAGAGGTTGAGGTGCAGAAAATGAAGTGATAACTGCGCTTTTCCTTTAGCTGCCGCCGTAATGTTACAGTATTTGCATCCAAGCCCCAATGGTAATACAAATGAGAGGCGTTATTTAAACGCTGTGAATGCGTCTCCGGTGATTGTGTCGGTTGTAGACAGAACCGAACGGAGGGACTCCGCTCACTGTACAGTTCCTATAGTCGCGCAGTTTGGCACTGTGTTTTCAGGCTCGAGACATTCAATCAGATCGCGGAAGTCTTTCCATTGAAATCGCTAACGGGGAGAATATCCCCGGTTATTATTTTAGCCACAAACCACAGTTCATCTGCGCGGCGGCTCACTCACTCACTGGCGAGATCACACGGTGAAACGCTGCTGTGATCGGACGAAGGCATTGTGTGTTTCTAAGGTGATTTAACGTCATAGTCTTAGACGAGCGTTTAACTTTTGCTGCATATTTCGCACTGCGTTGTTTTTTATCAATGGTTTGAAAAAATGGTCCCACACCGGACTCTTATGTGAAGCTGACACTTCATGGAGAAGTGACACTCCTGCAGCGCGCTCACGACCAGACATGAACTCGCATATACGGTGAAATCTCCCATTAAAAAAACGGCATAACTCCCTGATTTTCGGATTTCTATTCTATTTTTAAAGTCAACTTGAGCGCAAGTGGAACACCGGTCATTCGGTCGACACATTCACATCCCTAATGCATAGAGAAAGTAATAAAAACAGCCTACCACACCACAAAGACTGATCAGACCTTCATCTCTTATTTTTTTTTTATGTTTGAACATGACTTCTGCAGGTGAACTATTCATTAAACTGCCAAAATTCAAGAATAAAAACAACCATCAAACTACTGGACTTTAAAATACTGGCCCACTCTTTCAACATACTTTCAGTTGTAGGCTTCAAATTCAATATGTTTGCCTGGTTTTATATTATGTGTATGAGCAATATCAACATTTCATATAATTAACTAAAAGAAAAATAACCAAATCTAAAGGGAATATCTATACTGTTACAGTATAGATATTCCCTTTAGATCTGGTTATTTTCTTTATTTTTCTAATACAGGTATTATAATTATTGACACTAAATTATGAAGAAAAAAAAGTGTGTGCAGGGCCAGTGAAAATATACAAGGGGCCAGTAAAACTCGGATCCACTGGCCCGGCAGGCCAGTAGGAAAAAAAAGTTATGTTGAACCCTGAATGTGAACCGGTCAGTGACCCCGACAGTCTAGAAAAGTTATGGTGGGAGACAAGTATCATGTTAGAGACAAACTAAGGCTTTGTTCAGACTGCAGGCAAATCTGATTTGTTTTCTCAAATCATTTTAACACTGACTGTCTGCACTGTCAAACGCAAGAACATCTCTGCTCTGCACCGACCTATGTGCATGACTTACTGTGGTAACAACAACATAGGGGTTATTACGTTCGCTGGTGATGCAGCTTTCCAATTGCGGAAGCATGAAGAATGGAAGAATCATGGATACAAGTTATCTCGCCATCTAAACATTTGAGCGGTCAAGTTGCTAGCCGCTAGCAGTCATTGAATTGAACTTCCATGTGTGTTGTTTTTTGTAATGTCTAGACTTCATCAAATCAACCTGGATTCAATCTGGATACCACGCCATTCTAATTTGGGCTGGCAGTCTGACCAAGGCCTATTCACAATGAATGATGCCTTGTGGATGGATGACACAGTTTGTCATTGAACGCACCGCCGGTCAAGTCTCTCATGTCAAGCTCCATCAGGTGCAGTAGTCAGTGTGCAGTCAAGAGAGGAGTCAAGTGTAACACAGCAGCACACACATACCTGTGGAGGGTAGTTGCTCTCAGAAGACCATCGGGAAGACTGATCATTAGGTTTGTCCGTCAAGATATTCCTACACACAGAGACACACACCACACACAACACACACACAGAGACACACACACACACACAGAGACACACCACACACACACAGAGACACACACACACACACACACACACACAACAGTTTATTCATCCATGAGAAAAATCACAGCTGCCAAAAAGTGAAAACACCATAGGGCAAAATGAACAGGGGTGTGTTTGTGTATAAACTAGTCGGAACTGTAAAAGGATATAACAACAATACTACTAACATGAGCAGTCCAGATAGAATGTGCGAGATAGAGCAATGAGTCAATTGAATAATAACAGTAAAGTGTATGTAAGCTAGTAGGCTGTTGTTGTTGTTAGCTAGCTAACAATACAGATGTCCTGTATCATTAGTGTTGAACCAGCAACAGGCCGAGAGCTCTACACTGTGTGGGACTAGTCACTACACTAATACTTGATAAGAGGGTTTATTTGTGTGTAGGCCGACTAAACCTTTAAATGCGACAGTGTGTTCCATAACACAAGTGCCAAATAGCGGGTAAACAAGCTGATTAGCCACTGTCGCTAAACGAGCGCTATTTGGTTAGATAACAGCAGCTAACGTTTAGCTAGCCGCTTCAGCTAGCCGTGGACGTTCGTTTTTGGCGCTATAGGGTACCGGAATGCACTTTGCTAAATCGAATTGCAAGACAATGTACTGTTTACAACGCATGAGTATGAGGTGACAAACAATTTGCTGAAATAGCTTCAAGTTCTGAAGACGGGTAAGCTAAAACAAGCTCGTTTCAGGAGAAGAAAGCAGAAGTTGACATGCAGAACAACCTATACAGGGGGCGGTGCATACTATAACTATCTTATGGAACTGAATCATTTAAAACGCTGGCTATAAACTCAAAATTCCAAAGAAATATATCTAAATGTTCTCCTATCGACCATAAAATGCTTTATGAACTATTCTTTCCCACTAAATCCTCTATGGACCATAGGGCGCCTCCCTACCGGGCGACACAGTATGTAACACTAAACGCCCCTTTTGCCGCTGAAAAAGCTAACGCTAGCTGGCTAGGAGAGCAGACGAACTAGGCCAGTCGGGCCGAGTGTGGTAAAAACATTGGTGCACTGAGTCAATAAAAGACCACTTGTAATCACAACCCCTGGTGCATACGCCGGGTCACCTAACAGGTGCAATACTCACTCGGGTAAATAGGTAGAGGAGTAAGAGCTCCATTTAAAAACGCTGAAAGTGAGCACTCTGCTCTCAGGGACGACAGCCATCTTGTTGCAGAAAAAAACAAGCAGCGAGAGGCCAGCGAGAGAGAGCAGTGACAGCCCTTAAAGAGACAGTACACCCTGTTTGGTTTGTAAAAAGAAGCATGATGTATGGAATGTAATACCTTTACCAAGCCAGCTTTTTCAATAATCGATAATAAAACATCAGGTGTTCACTTATCAATGTTTCACACGTTAAGCTCTAACAAAACGGCTAGCGCTTACAAAATAGCAAATATCTAGGGGCAAAACCCTTTTTTTTAAAACAGACATGGAGCGTTGTAAAAGGTTGTTCACCAGAAATGATATCCAGGACCTTCCAGGATCCAACCTGGGTGGACAACCTGGTCAACAAGCTGCTGGAAAGCTACAGCGGGCCGACATAGAGCAAATCAGAACCACTGTTTAAGCGAATGGGGTGGCTAATAGGGAATTTTTTAAACTTATATATATCATTATGAAACTTTGCAAGTTGATTACTGGCATTAAAACAACAACTTTTTGTATTACAGTATTTTCCAAAAGGTTTGAATAAATATGAAAAATCATCAATATCTTACTAATGATGCATACATTTGCATATCTGCAAAGCCCCAAAATCTAGATGTTGGACAAAAACAAAGTCAATTTATTTTTAAATTTTGAAAACAAAACAAGTGTCCAACTGCCTGAAGCCTTTCCTAATCACAGTTAAAATTTGATCAATAACCCATAGAAAATTAATTTTTTACACTGTTTTTTTCCAAGGGAATGTCTAGCCGTTTCCTAAAAAACCAGCTGGAGACTCCAAAAGGACACTTTTGGTCCATGGCACATGAAATGTAACTGTGTAAAAAATTCATTTTCTATGGGTTATTGATCAAATTTGAACTGTGATTAGGAAAGGCTTCAGGCAGTTGGACACTTGTTTTGTTTTCAAAATTTAAAAACAAATTGACTTGGTTTTCTTCCAACATCTAGATTTTTGGGCTTTGCAGATATGCAAATTTTCACATCATTAGTAAGATATTGATGATTTTTCATATTTATTTAAACATTTTGGAAAATACTGTAATAAAAAAAGTTTTTGTTTTAATGTCAGTAATCAACTGGCAAAGTCTTATAATGATATCTATAAGTTAAAAAAATTCCCCATTAGCCCATCCCCATTCACCCCCATTCACTTAAACAGTGGTTCTGATTTGCTATGTCGGCCCACTGTAGCTTACCAGCAGCTTGTTGACAAGGTTGTCCACCCAGGTTGTGATCGTGGAAGGTCCTAGATGTCATTTTTGGTGAACAACCTTTTACAACGCTCCATGTCCATAAAATCACTTTGCCCCCTGTGTATAAAGGCAGTTCACTCAAATTATTATAATATTATGATTTTTCCAAATGGGTCCCCGGTGTGACTAAAGACTCCCTTTCTAAAAACCTGTGTTAAAAAACCCCAGTCAGATGTATCTCCCCCATATGACGTCATAAGGGGAGAAGCCACTCCCCCCTTATTACCAACCCTAACTTAGGTTGCGTTCCGAATCGCATACTCATACTTTTTTCTATTCTACATACTACATCCGACGATAAAAAGAATCTAGTTAGGATGCAGTAGGCATACTATTGGGACATACTTTTACTCTTTTATTTCATCATAACATTGCGCCTTGAGCTTGCCTCTTGCTTTTATATCCATCGCATCCCCATTTGTTTTCATATGGAGGCTTTGTCGATGTGACTTCACTTCACGTGCGCACTGGATTGTGGGTCAGAATCGCCCAAATAGGATGCAGTTTTCAACACTAACAATCTTGGCAGCATGAAGTAGGACATCCGGGTACTTCTAACCATACTAAATCTGGCCACAAGAATCGGGACATCCTAAATCTTTTTTCTTACTATATAGTAGAAAGTATGCGATTCGGAACGCAACCTTAGCAATACTTCCACTTGTGATGAGCCACACCCCCAGATACCCCTGAATCTGACTGACAGTTAGATTCTGAGCCAATCAGAGCAGACTAGGCTTTTTCGGAAGGCGGGCTCAAAGAGGCAATTTAAAACGGACCGTTTCAGATCGAGGCTGAAAATAGTCTATTAGAATGGCACTGTGAGAAATGTAGCAGGTTCTTTGGACATTTAACCATTAAAGCAGATTCTAATAGTGACCTAAATTACATTTTGGAACCTGGAACTGAGCATACTATGTGACCTTTAAAAATCTTATTTTACTCACAGAAGTTACAACCTACTACTACTGCTTTTACTCATAGATAGTAAATAATACTACTAGGCCCACTGCTTACTAAAATACATTGTGATTGCACTTGTAAAAAAGGAATAGTAATGGCCACAAACATGTGCTTGGGGGCTGCAGGGCAAATACGAGCTGCTGGCCCCTTGTAGTCTTAAAATAAATATGAAGAAATAAGTTAATAAGATTGAACCAGGACCTCTCTTCAAAACCTCAAAGTTTAGGTAATAGGGTTAGTGAGAAAATACAAAAATAGTCCACAGCAATAACTTTCAACGACAGATATCTAAAAAGAAAAATATTTTGTATGTTTTGTCTGCACTGCAAGAGCAATGCTTAAATAAGGGTGTGTGTACATACTAACACACCGGTTGTCTTTAAACATATCTTTATTAATAGAAATGTTATGCCTACATAGATTGCTGTTTTTTGCACATTATTATTAACCATGAGTATGCTATTCTCCTCTGTTTTATTTGTTGCTGTCTACAGACCTGAACTGTGCGATGCTAAGCCTATATGACATTTGAATTTCACTTCAGGGAGTAATTTAGTGTCCTATCATGTCCTGTCAAGCCCTGTCTTGCCTAAGTTGTTTCCACTTGTCCTGCCATGTCCTATCCCATCCTCACAAGCCCAGTCTGGTTGTTGACTTGTCTCATAGCAAAATTCAATATAGTTCCCTGAAAAAACAGAGCTAAAGTAAAAGTTGCTGTGTACACCCTGGTTGGTCTTAGAACATCAAATCTCATTATATTGATGACTTAGAAGACCAAATGAGTCAAAACAATTGAATTCAAAACTTTAATTAAAATTCAAAACCAGTCATAGTTGTAGTTCCAACAAGTTTAAAAACTTGAATTTTCTTTTTTCAAAATGTCGATTTTTTGTAGCTGACGATACGATAGAGATATCACGCAAATAAATATCACAATACATTGCCATATCGATTTCGTAGCTCAAGTATAGTCATGAGTAGACTGTAGCTCGAAGGCCTGTTTTGTAATGGTTATTTTCTAAAAACAAAGACATCACGACTGATGAGACCCTTCTTTTAAAAGTGCATCTCTCTTATCTGGGTGATCTCACTGCAGAGCTTTGTGTCCCTACATGTCCAGTCCCTGAGTGCTTACAGGGTGGATGAATCATCCTATGACTAATGTGAACATAGCTTTCAGTTAACTGGTCCTCTTTTACCCAAAATGTGGTGCAGTGCTTAAAAATGGTAAATGGACTCCACTTATATAGCACCTTTCCCTGGTTTTTCACAGACTCAAAGCGCTATACATTGTTTTGTACACATTCACCCTATCACACACACATTCATACACCGATAGCAGCAGCTACCATGCAGGGTGCAAGCTAACTTATCGGGAGCAATTCGGGGTTCAGTGTCTTGCCCAAGGACACCTTGACATGTGGCGGGGAGGCTGGGGATCGAACCACCAACCCTGCAACCCGTGGCCGACCGCCCTACCTGCTTCGCTACAGCTTAAGCAGGTAAAAAGGACTCTTCTCATCCCCCAATCATAGCATAGGCATGGGGGGAAGTTGTAATCGTCTCTAATTCAAACCGAGGGGGGTCCCGGAGACCCACAGACCTCTGGTATGTTCACACGGTCCTAATGGCTGCCAGCAGACTCTCCATCACATCTCAAGTATTAGCGCTCATGAGAGACTTTATGAATTTCATTGTGTTGTTTTATCCTCGTGGCAGCTTAAAGGAGTCAATTGTATCCTAAGTGGCCTCTTTGTCTTTAGTTTCTGACGTGTGTTACGTAACATCCAGCTCTCAAACTGGATTTTTCTTTGAGGACCAAATTACCCAGTGGCCTGAGATAATTACACTTTCTTTTGTTTTCAGGCATTTTTTTAGCAAAATTATTGAAAGGTTGTCAGGCCATTCACTGTACTATTATGAGGGGAATAACACAGTGATTTGTGGTGGAAGCAACAGGATTCAGGAAAAATTGTGTAACTATCAGGGGACTTATCAGTGCGTTAATTAACTTTTTCAAATAGACATTAGCGGTGAAAGCTCCCAGAGGATAGCAGTGTGGAATGAGGCATGCTTAACTGTCTTATACTTTGGATCTGATGTTTTCTCATAGAATCCATGGTGAAAGTATTAGTTTTTGGATGAATCATCGCAGGTGGACCTCTTCCAGGCACGATGACGCGTAGAGAATGATAATTGTGTTTTCTTCTAAGTGCCTGCCGGGCCGCTTGGCACAGCCGTGAATCCACTTACTGCAAATGGAAGGGCACCGGTCAAGTTTCATTTTCTACGGACGTATTCGCAGACACACAGTGCAAACAAACTGAAATGTTTTATTATTGTAGAACTATGGCAAGTGAGGCTACGTACGTCCTATAATGTAAATCTTAGCTTTTTTATTATTTTTTTCAAGTTTAGGTCATACTTTAGTGTTCTTTACAGGCTCAACAGCTGAGCAACCCATGTTCATTTGATCTGAGGTTAATATAGGAATACTGATTAGTGCAGCTTTATCTGTTAAGTTACAGAATACCTTTCTAACTTATAAAAAATCTTTGCTAAAATGCTTATCGTCATTCTGTATGTCTAAACATCAGCAAGTTAACCCTCTGGTGTCAATTTTAATATATGAACAACCTCTTAAGGCCATCAAGGACAAAAATACCCACATCCAAAAACTTTATCTTTTAATCAACATCAGTCACTTGTACTACATCTTTAAACTGCGATGATTCATCCAAAACTAATACTTTCACCAGGATTCTAAGACAAACATCAGATCAAGTGTTGTGGTACTCATGTCTGTAGCAGCTTTATTAGGTTAAGAGGACATAACTGTAGACTGAGGGGAATAAAGTCATGTCTTCACAACTGTCTGTCTATATGAGATCAGCTGTGCTTCCCTGCAACGTTAGTCACCCTATGATGATGTCACAGGCTGCATGACCTCATTGCTAAACTTTCAGTCTAGTCTCATCTTCATCCCTACATCATCCTCTTCCTCATTACTTACTTCTATCTATATACAGTATATTACCTTTAACTTAATCATTTCTATGGCGCACCTTATCTCTACACTTTATATCTGCCCTGCATGTGTCCTTGCACTACTTTTGTGTTTATTTGTGTCTCAGGTGTTGCTCTTTTCATTTGCATTGTTGAGAGGAGCCTGGGACTTAGATTTCCATTGCCAATGACTGCTGCTGTAATTAATGTGCATATGAGAAATAAACCATCCTGAATATCAGCATTACTATCACCATCATAACACCCCATTTCACATAACTCTTATCATTACCTTCACATCATGATTAACTGTTATTTTATGAATTATTTTCTTATAAATGTACAACTATATTATCATAATGTTATTGTATTTTTTCCCTCAATTCGGCCCTAATACTCTGTGGTACCAAAACTACGGACAGTTCTCTTTTTCACATCAAGTGGCAGTGTGGAGTCAGCGATTCTGGAGAGACTATATAGCCTAGACTATGTAAACAGAGCCTTTAGCCTGTGTATTAACACTGGATTTTATTTCAGTGCGCACACAGTAAGGATAGATAGCGGATTGTGAGGAGATTCACATATTCTTGGCCCCCCCCTTAAAACAAGCATTCTGCAAAATCACTGACTGCACCTTTAACTGTCCTCTTCATCATCCCAACAGTTCAGGTTAACCCTGTCTCAGTGCTGTACTGCCCTGCCTGCTGCTAGACTTTATTGAGGGCGCAGCAGCATCTTTTTTTTCACCGGGACGCGCGCGCTGCCTGCCTGTGTCCGCCGTGAGCGCGCGTCACGTGGGAGGTCCCTTTAAGTTTCCACTGACAGCGGCCCGAGTCAGCGTGTCACATGGAAGTGATATAATGAAGCGGCAGGAGAGGCGAGGAGAGGCAGAGTGCTGGGCTGATGGGGAAGGGAAGGGAGGGGGGAATGTACGCAGTCCGTCGGGAAGAGGGACAAGCCAAACCGAACCGAGTCAGGGCGGACCGAGCCGGACTCACTGTCTATCTGCGCCTCATCGGACGGGACCTGTCTATTCGCAGCTGCACCTGCCCTGGTTATGACACGCACTTTATTTTAGGAGGAGGAAGATTCGCCGATTCGAAGCTGAAGATGAGCCCTTTTTGAGCGTGAGTGAAGTTATTTGTAATCTCCTCAGCTGCTGATTTGAGATCGGCTCCTCTTGACTGTGTTGCTGCCTGGCTGTCGCAGGTGCGTTTGCGCGCTTGTGTTGTTGTGCCCCGTTCGGTTGGTTGGTTGGTCAGTGTGCTATATCGGCTATATTCTACTGCGAGGGACCTGCATCTCTCATTTTTTTTTGAGGGGGGAGTGTGTTTGTTGGAAAAAAAAGCTCTGGAGAAACATTTCTGCAGTGTGTGGAGATACTTGAGCACGCGCCACTTGAATTTTTTCTGTGTTCGCCCATGGAGAGTCCGCATTCCAGGTGGTGTTGCGCACATCGAAATTGGAGTTGAAGTAAACAAGTGGGAATAAGGGCCCTCCTCGCTCTGACTGGAGGCTTGAACACAAAGTGGTCGGAGGTTCAGCAGCACTGACTGCGCTGACTGGAAAACATCCCGCCACCGTTTTTCACCCCCCAAGCCCTGCTGCAGCCCTCAAGTTCTGCCTGTCCACATGTCAGGCTCCAGTCAAATTGTTGATGATTTTTGATGGCAAATTACAGCGAGTTGACATGATTAATCACACACTTAGCCTACTCATTGTCTCCAAAACAAGTCTATCGATAAAAATACCATTCTTATCTTAAATCCATTCCCCGACTTATAGCCTATAGGCTACTACTGCGCAGTGATGGCCAAAGTCGGATTTTTATATGTTGGTAAACACTGACCGCGTGCTAAACGTCAGTGTGTGGCGCATTTCTTGAACTGTCAAAAATGTATTTATAAGTGAGTCGCTTTAAATGAGCGGTTTTATCTGTTAAATAAAGCCGGGATGTGTTTGGAGACGTGCCTGTGACGTGTGCTGTCAGCGCTTTAATATTTCAATATGCTTCCAGTGTGCATGGAAAAACAAGAAAAACATCTGCGTGATGATCACACACACACACACACACACACACACACACACACACACACGCACGCACGCACGCACGTTAACATTTTGCTGATTCACAACAGTCTCATCTGTGTGTGTAGCCTATTGCAGACAGTTAACAGCCTCTGAAATTGGCGCAGTCTTCTGTCTCAAGCAATCGAGGGGAAATAGCCTAATTCACAATGTTAAGGCAAGGGTGTCTTTCGAATATGCTTATCCCAGACAGTCAGACTTGAGGCCAACTTGAGGAAGCACCAGTGGATGGAAAAGGCTGGCAAATATAGCTATAGACATCTGATGAATCAGCAGGAAAATTGTTGGAGAGGAGAGCACGGAACTCATTTACATTTACAGTGCACGGTATTCGAAGCAGTATGATGATTGAAATAAATTCTGGTGCCCTTATGATCACAGGCAGTTCACTGTATCAACCTTTTCAACTTCACACAAACAGTCCTGGTTTTGCTGTATCATCTAGTGTCTTCATCCATCCACAGCTGATCTTCAGGCAGTGTGATAAACATACAGTAGTAGTAATATTTGGGCTGTCATTTATCCTGCAAGCCAAGTCATTTTTCATTCCGCATTTCATATGACAGCACTTCATCCATATAATGTATAAAGATGAACTGGAAAATAATAATACTTTATTGTAAATCAATCAAAGGATATATTGATAGTGAAAATATTTATTTGGTGCAGAATGAAAGCTGCATCCCTTCAAGGCTTGCAAGCCTACAAACTGTCAACAACCTATTTTATAGTATAACCTGCTTAAAACCAGTCTCTCAATGGTGCTTTTCCACTAGGCCTATACCCTACTCTACTTGCCTTCTTTGGTTTTCCACTATGAAAAAGTACCTGGTAGGCCTATCTACTTTTTTTACTCCCTACTCCGTTTAGGTTCCAGGGACCAGGTACTAAACGGTGACGTAAAACACTGCGAACCACTGATTGGTCAAAACGTCATCAGTGGGCGGCGCCCTATCCTGCTGTACAAAGAGCCAAGCTGCTGTTGTGGTCTCAGTGTTTGAGCTTGCTGTCTGTCCAGTCTGTGTTGTGCTTTCTTTCAAAGCTGACATTGGGGACTATACTACGGCATGTTCGAGTGGCCGTCGAGAATATGCAGCCCAAGCTTGATGCCTTGGGCCTTATGAAAAGAGGGTCTACCAGCGACCATCCGACGACATGGCGGTGCACACTAGCATGTTGGTTAACGTCACATATTGAAAACATAAACATAACAATACGACAGCCTGTTCTGACAGAGCAGGTTTCTCTTTTATCCAAAAACTATTTGATGACGACAGAGTAGAAAAGCATTAGCTGATAGCGTGAGCTCCTGACGTTGCTTCTGGGTTCTATGTGGTAATGGAAAGCAACCGAGAATAGGGTAGAGTAGAGTAGAGTATAGTATAGTAGGCTACAGTAGGCTAGTAAGTATCCTACCATGTAGTGGAAAGGTGCCATAAGTGTTATGGCCCTAGACGTCCACAGTTACCTACTTACCACTCAGTCCCCATTTACTGCTAGGCTATTGATCGCATGGCATGGAGGGAAAGGTATGCATCGAATAAAAATGCATTTCTGCGGAGGGGTGGAATGTGTGTCGCACAGACATTACTGTATGTAACAGCCAAACAGTGACTCTGTTAATGCATTCTGAAGCGACGGCAAACAGTGATTCTCACTATGAATTATACAGAGAATGAGACCAAGTTCAAGGAACTGATAACCCTGTAGGCTAGCAGTATACTGTCTATAGTGTTACACGTCGTCACTGGTTCCTTCTTCTGTAGAAAAACCTCGAGTCAATGGCGTGACCAGTCAATAGACACATCCGCCTCTGCTTCCGTGTTTGTTTGTTCTGCTTTGCTTACTCTGACTCGGTGGAATTATATTGCATTATACCCTGGTAAACAAAGCAACAACAAGTGCTCACGGCTTAGAAACACAGGCTTTGCTGTCCCTACACTCGCATGACAATGACATTTGCCATAATCCTGAGGCATTAACCATTAACCACGCATTATCCCCCTGCCATGTTGGGCCTTATTAGGCAAGAACAAATCCATCAGGCTTTTTTGAAGCCAAACTTTCACGGCTCTAAGCTGTTATTTCCGCCCCTGAGAGCATTACTTGGCAGACCTTACACACGCGCAGAATTCCAGCAATGAGCCTGGCCCTGGACCTCAGATTAGTGACATGCTTGAAATGGCTGGAGCGTGTGAGAGTCAGAAGCCCATGCAAAGGTGATAACACAACATGCCTGTACACTGTGCAGGGTAGTGTGTGTTTGTGTTTGTGTGTGTTCCTGTTTAACTGTGTCTTCGTGTTCTTGTGGGTTCATGCATGTGCTTATTGAAGACAGACTTTCCCCAACTGCGTCACAGGCTATGTACTCTATCACTATCAGTGACGTCTGTCAGATGTGTAAGCCCGCCTCGACTCGACAAATAGATCGCTTTCCATCTGATATAAATGAGCGTGTGTTGTTTTTTCCACCCTGCTACCTTGAATAAATGGCTGACGCTGAAACCAAATTCCCACTAGGCCTACTTCGTGCAGCTAAACCCCATCCTCACTAAATCTCTGTCCCCTTGCTCTCGGCCCTTCTTCTTCTTCTTCTTTTTGGTTTTTTTTTGGCGAACGGCAACCAGCTTCAGGTCGCATTACCGCCACCTACTATGTTGGAGTGTGAACCGGAGTTAACTACCCCTCTAACTATATTCTCCCCATCAATCCTGTCACCCTCAAATATTTAAATAATTTCCCTACCCCCTCTTCAAATAAACTTTTTAAACTAAACTCCCCAATTCTCATTTCCCTTATTTCCCCTTTTAATGTTTCCCGGACTTGTGTGTATTCCCTGCAATCCATAATGACGTGCCTGACTGACTCCTGCTTGTTCCTGACTTGCTTGCCCGCTGAGATCATTCCTCACCTCCTCCCATGTTAACCCAGTAATATCTAGGTGCTGAACTGCTGCTTTAACAATGATTTGTATCCTCTCTGTCTTGGATTTTACCTCCATTGTAGCATTGACTACCCCTGCTACGAACGTAACTAGCTTTTTTAAGTCAACAACCACCCTCCCCTCCTTTCCTTGCTCTGTTTCATTTGCAGCCCTATCCTGATTACCTTCCCTGCTTCTCTCCTGGTGTTCTGTACTGCTTCTCTCAGCCATTCCTTCTCTCTGCCTCACCATCTTCACTGCTTCTGCGTATGTGATTTTATTTTTAACTCTAATTTGTAGTATCTCCATCTCTCTCTTCATAACCTCACATCCACTAAATGCTACACTATGATTTCCCCCACAGCTACAACATCTTGGCTGCTCCTGATTACACTGGTCATATTCATGATCCCCCCCACAATTAGCACACCTCCTCCTCCCTTTACATGCTACGGCTATGTGGCCAAATCTTTGACATTTGTAGCACCTCATTGGCTTTGGGACGTACTCTCTAATATTGTAGCTCACATAACCTAAAGTTACATTCTTTGGTAGAGATTCTTCTTCAAAATCTAGCACGACACCCTCACTATCTTTCCTCTCCCCGTCTCGAGTAATCAGGATTCGACGGGCCGCTTTCAAAGTTCCTCCTCTAAGATTTGACTTGATTTCTTCCATAGAGACTCCCACTGGCACCCCCCAAATCACTCCTTTACTCCACTTACTCCCTCCTTCAACACGGCTTGAATCCACTACTTTAACCTTACCTATCTCTTTCACCCTACCAGCTCGTAGTAATTGTTCCTCAGATTTACATATTATCATTAAATTTCCATCCCTTAAAACTTTTGCAATATGTATGTCTCCAATCTGGTTTTTTAATATGGTTGTGAGTTTTACTGGACTCATTGAGGCAACTCCTCCTTCCTCTCTAAACCTCAATATAACTTTAAACTCCCCTGGCATAGGCCTTTCTCTTTGGGGTCTCTCCTCCATTTCTCTCTCCTGGCCTCCAGTACTCTTTACTTTTTTTGAGTTAGTCCCAGCAGAATTTTCTCCTCCTTTAACCTTCTTAGTTACGTTAACTTGGACTGTCTCCATGCTATCGCTATCAGACTCTCCTATATCCGTATCTCCCCACTCCGGTCCATTCACAACATAGTCATGCCTATCCGCCACCACTTTCTTCAATTCAATGGTATCCTTCATCCTTTTAAGTCCTTCACGTATCCACCTACGCCTTTGAAACATTGTGTCTCTCTATCGTGTCATGCAGCTAAGCCCCAGAGGACCTTCCTCCTTCCACCTCTTGGTGAGTCAAGTCGATGCTCCTCTCGGCCCTTGCTCCTTTGCTGGCTATTTGTAGCTCCACCGTCGCAGGCTACAATCTTGAGAAATGAGCCCCATTACTTTATCTTTCTCTCCTCTGGTGTGGCGTTTGCTGAATAATTGAATTGTCTGTGAATTATATGTGCCTGCCTGCCTCGACGTGAGCTCTGACAGCCAGCTGTGAAAGTTGTATTTCCGCTGTTCTTTTTTTAATGCGGTCATAATTAGCAGGCTCCCATGTGACTGGGTGTATGTGTGTTGTGTGTGTGTGTGTGTGTGTGTGTGCGCGTGTGCGTTTGAGCTTGCATGCGGGAGCAGAGCATGCCGCCATGTGAGCAAGCAAGCAAGCAAGGGTGTGCTTGTGTTTACATGACAGCCAGACCAGGAAGGGAAGTGACGCAGGAGGCAAGCAGAGGGGCGAGAGTGCAGACATTACACACACCGCTGCAGAGAGAGAGAGAGAGAGAACAAGAGTGAGAGAGAGAGAGAGAGAGAGAGAGAGAGAGAGAGAGAGAGAGAGAGAGAGAGAGAGAGAGAGAGAGAGAGAGAGAGAGAGAGAGAGAGAGAGAGAGAGAGAGAGAGAGAGAGAGAGAGAGAGAGAGAGAGAGAGAGAGAGAGAGAGAGAGAGAGAGAGAGAGAGAGAGAGAGAGAGAGAGAGAGAGAGAGAGAGAGAGAGAGAGAGAGAGAGAGAGAGAGAGAGAGAGAGATAGGGACGGGGCAGGAAACCCACAGACAGATTAAAGATCGAGAGAGGAACAATGAAAGTAATGAGCCATCACTTTCTTCCCTCCACTGCAGAATCGGATCCACCGGTAAACAAATTCAAAATGTGCAATCCAAAGTGAGTCAGTGTCCGCATAGGTCGCTCAGGCAAGTGCGCAGTTGATTACGAAATGTGTTTACCCTCTCTGCTCCGCTGTAAAAAGTAGTCACACAGGCGTTTTTTTGTTTGTTCAGAGCACTGCCTGTTCCAGCTCCTGGGCCAATAACCATCCCGCTTACCCCGGGCCAGAGCCAACTCCAACTTCCTTGGCCGGTCACAAGGCTTTTCATAAAGGCTGTGGTAATGGACACTCCTCAAATATTGCCTCAGCAAACGCCAGGGCTTCCTCGGGGATGGAGAATGGTCACGGGAAGATGGTTCTCAAAGCAAGTAGATAAAAGCCCCCCCCCCCCCCCCCCTCCGATGTGCAAACCAACTACAAAAAATGGATTATCAAACAAGTGTGCTTACCCTCTCCGGCTAACATTAAAGGTCACATATTATGCACATTTTAAGGTTCAAAATTGTAATTTTGGTTCTACTAGAAACAGTTTCCATGGTGCGGTGTCCAAAAACAACCTTTATATTTCTCACAGTACCATTGCTGAATCTCCTCTTTTCAGCCTCTGTCTGAAACGCTCCGTTTAAGAGCATGTGTCTTAAAGCCCCGCCCTTCCAAAAAGCCCAGTCTGCTCTGTTTGGCCCTGACACTGAATGCAGGTTTTAACCTTACTGCCAGTTAGATTCAGGGCGATCTGAGGGTGTGCTTATCACAGGTGGAGGTAGTGCTAAGTAAGGTTGGTAATAAAGGGGTGTGGCTTCTCCCCTTATGATCTCATCATTTATTCGCATATGTTTGGAGTCTCAAGTCAGTGACCCATATTAATGTTGATAAACCATGAAAAAGTGCATTTTCCATAATAGGTGTACTCTTCGGTACGTCTTACGTCATGCTCGTGTTCCCGACAGGTTACTATGTCATTTAACTGAGAAAGAGCCATACAAACAACATAACTACCATCTTACTATGTTTAGAGCCTACCGGTGAGAAGCATGAATGTGTTCAAGTGTGAGAAATTTGTATCCAACGTTGACATCTGTACACTGGCATTTCAGTGACGTTCAAATACTCATCAAAAATGCAAAGTGCTCATTTTACAGCAGTCCACATGTCAGATGATAAGATATTTGTGTCCACAGTTCATATTTTGGTCTGTGGTATATATGAAAAGCACACATGTAGTGCCTGTATGGTAAGGATTTACCCCCTTTGGAGCAATAATGTGCTTTCCCAGAAATATGTGTGCAAGACTTTGAGATATCTTGTGTCCAAGGCTGACATTTTGGTCTGAAACTGAAAGTCTTATCCACTTTCGTTAGCTTCGTAGCTTTATTTATTCAGGGAAGTTTCCTTGAGAACAGCTATCTGCTGCAGGAACGCCCTGACCACACGTTCACTCCTGGACGCGCCCAGCTGATCGGACTACCACAGTCTGATCTATTGGTCCTTGAGTGGAACCTCCACTGGGCCAGTTGGTGGGTTTAAGGTTGCACGCACACTTGGACAATTGGGGTTTGAGTTTAAGTGGGTTGTATCCAATTGTTTTTGAACATTTTCATCCAGCCAACTTTGCAGTAAACATTCCACCAACGCATCAAACCAACGTGAACCCTTGGGCTACTTTTTTTTTAAATGTCAGTCGTCAAGAACAGCCTCAGTACACAATGCTTAAAAGGAACTAGACTTTCCGTCATTTGCGCTTTGGTATGGTACTATTGCCCAGTGTGAGGGTGTCCTAAATGCCTTGCCCAAAAGCACCCCCGTGGTGATAACTAGGGAGGGGGGCCCTGTCCATATGTTTGTAACTTTTTTGTGTTATCCCAAGGGAGCTCAGCACATAAATCACTCAAACTGGAAACTAAGACCCTCTCCTGGTCCTGGGTGATACTCCCACGAAAATTACATTAATATTGTTCTTACCAATGTGAAAGCAATGAATGGATGTACTGACTGTCTGCCTTCCTCATCCATAGACCCCACCTTTACTATGCTGTGTTTTGACTAGGCCATCACGTATTATCACCTCTTTATACTGCACTACATGCTGTGTGTTGTCCTTCCTATGTTATGTACACTCGTCAAGTCTTTAACTGCACTGCTTGGCTTCTGTGAGGGCGTTGTGATAAGACTGTGAATGAATGCAGGTCCATGGTCAGAGGTGAGCAGCAGCAGATTCATATTGCATTGTTAAGCAGCCCTGCAGGACGGAGGGTGAGTTGGCAGTAGAGAGAGTCGGTCCTGGCACTGAGCTGCTTGGCATACGGCTAGAGTGCACGGTTACTCGGGACGTGAAATGTAACCTCAGCAGGGCACGGCTAATGGAGGAGAAAAACTTTCCCATGTCTTAATTAGGGAGGACAGGAGAGAGGGAGAGACGGAGACACAGAAGGTATTGATAAAATGAAATTATATTCAAAGGGGAAAGAGTAAGTTAGCAATTCAATTATTTTGCCTTAACTTGCCTTTATGTGTGTGTTCTGTTTTCTTAAATTTTTTCTCATTTGGCTGGAACATCAGGTCTTGCTTAAAAAACATTTATCAGCTGGCAACCGCACACAATGCATATGGCTGTGTTCGAAAAGCCCTACTAACGTCCTACTCATACTAATTTTGACTTCAATTGGAGTATGTTGTGGTTGTCTATGTGAGTTTGTGTAGGCGAGAAAAAATCCCGGTTGAGTATTATTTTGTCAAGCGCCCCACAATGCATTGCGTCTTTTCAAACGACACTGAAGGTTTTTCAAAATTCTTTATTGTTTCTGTATACTTCAGTGTAAACGGTCTGACGAACCAATCACAATCGATCGTTAAGTAGACGGTATGTAGTATATACATGTTGAGTATGTAGGAGGGAGGACGTTAGTAGGGCTTTTCGAATTGCCACAGCAATTACACCCTAAAATATATGGGGAAAGAAAAAATGGTGTGCCTTTTTATCTTCATTCAGAACGAGCCATTGGCATGTCAGAGCAGTCTAGAGAAAATCAGAGAGAGCCGAGGAGGAGATCCTTACCCGTTTTCTTCTGATACAGCTGCAGGTGTTTTGTTTAGATGAGATACATTTGTGTAAGAGATAGTCAAAGGGATATGCTTAAGTGGGTAGCGGAGACAGTTGATTAAGATAAGAGAAGTTGCTTGGAAAAGATAGAAGTCCACTTTAGGAGATGGATGGGGCTGAGATAATTGGACGCAATTGCAGATAAGGCCATCTGTGATTAGCTCCACAGTTTTGAGGACACAGTTTGAAACTAGATAGCTGGAATCAAAGAGTCAGATGGGAGAAAGATGTCAAGGATGGAAAGTTACCTGGTGCACATAGTACTGAAAGGGAGACAGTTGGGGGGGAAGGGTGGAGGGTGGGAGAAAATCTACTTGGGAAAGGATGAGGACAGTGGACGTATAGATAGAGGGTAGGCACGTAGTAAAATGGTGGAGGAGTGATATACTGTATGGGAAATATAGTTCACAAAAGCTCTTCAAGAAATAAAAAAGGAATGTTAGTTGAGGAGTTCATTTCTTAACAGTTAGGTTTTACTAAGAGAATAGAAAATCTGTTTGTTTTAGGTCAAACCTTGATTTTTTTCGACTGCTAGATAAGTGAGGATGGAGGTAGCTGGAGTGGAGTCAAACAGTTAAAGAGTAGACAGCTCTGCAGACTGCTCCAGCCCGGTGCTAAGTAGGCCAAAGGCACAGGGGAGTGTCACATGAACCCACGCTGCTATGTTAGCCATTCTCCAGTGTCTTGTTCAGCCACAGATGGGAGGAGAGACAGGGAGAGAGAGTGCTTAGCATGCGTCATGTATCCCATGCTGCTTGACGTTTGTGCATGACACCCAAAACTACACTGCTGAAAAGGGGAAGTGCTCATTTCCACCGTCCCGGAGACCGCACTGACCCTTTTTCCTTAACCACTTTAACCAGCGCCCAAGGACATGCAAAGTCAGGGAAATTCTCTGTGTTTAAAGGGGAAATGGCTTCCAGCTCTCATCCGAGGACAAGAGGGCCACGGGAAGTTCATCAAAACTCTGACCAGTCTCCGGTAAGGTTTAAGCCTGGTGGAGACCAGCTTGATCCAGCGCAAGCTTACCATTCGTTTCTCTCCCGCAGATCAGTCCGGCCTTTCTCCAATCTCCATGGGGAGGAGTCAGGGCCCTTCTGTTAGTGAAAGCCAGCCACTGAATGGTTCATAAAGTCATCAATCTAGCCCCCAGTCAGACCGGACCCTCCCCACATTCTGTCCCTTAGTGGAAGGCAGTCCCTGTTTGGTCGATGTTGTCGTCAACATGGATCGACGAATAAGCTTGTGAGATACGGCTGGTCTCACAAGGCTAGACTGACAACTATACGAAGCTGCTTTCCGCTTTAAGGGATGAACATAAGATCTGACTTGGAATGGCATTTTCTGACCAGGCTCCTCCCAAGGGAGATTGGAGGAAGGCCAGACTGATCTGCGGTAGAGAAATGAATGTGAAGCTCGCGCAAGATCAGGCTGGTTTGATTTAAAATGTCGGATAGCAACACTATACAAGCCTTTTCAATCACCTGAAAAGAAAGAATCTGACATACAGCCAGCCAGCCAGCCAGCCAGCCAGCAGCAGAGGCTATCCCCTATCTCAGGGGTTCTCAACCTTCTGCAAGCTGGGCCCCCCCAAAGCTGGGTCATTGCAGTTGGGCCCCCCCACCGACCCTGACACCCCCCCCCCCCCCCCCACACACACACACACACACACACACACACACCACCCTACACAGATAGATAGATAGATAGATAGATAGATAGATAGATAGATAGATAGATAGATAGATAGATAGATAGATAGATAGATAGATAGATAGATAGATAGATAGATAATCTATTATTGTTATTATCACAAGGGCTAGGCCAGTGGCGCACCTTTGAGTTGAACATTGGGTTTAGGGTTGGGGTCCGGAAATTTCTTATTTTAACGTTAAATTCTGGTGCACTTTAAAAGCTAATTATGAGATTGTATCAATGAGACACTGAGGAAATGTTTTTTTTTTTTTTTTAAATCTCCTTAGAAGAGAAGAAAATAGTAGCCTAAATAGAACATACACAGAATAAATTCTACAATAGGTATACCTGTTATGAAAAAGCTTCACAAAACAAAGTCTATGATCAATGGGAAACACTGCTGTCTGACAACCCAGTTCAGAGAATGTTTCAACTATTGAGTCTTGGATTTGGAAAGTGGCCAGATTTAGCTCAAAATGCTACCTGCGATTAATGTGCTGTGCAGCCTGAACGCAGAGTTGTGTGTGTCTCAGTGGCGATTCCAGGACATTTTGACTGGGAGTGGCCAAGGTGGGCCACAGAGCTAGAGTGGGGTGGCCATCGCACCCCTGAATGAATAGCATGTGATATGCTGTACAACCAATTCAAAGATGATTTATAATCCCAAATGCCCAAATCATGTTAGTATCCATTGTAATGTTTGTCAGAAAACTAAACCCCTGAAGGGGGGTCTGGGGGCATCCCCCCAGAAGATTTTTTTGTGTTTTTAACATGTAATCTAAGCATTCTGGTGCATTCTGGCGAAGATAATAAAGGAAAAAGTCAATATTCATTTCAGTTCAGATGAATAGTAAAATTAGCAAGACAACATAACTTGCTAGCAGCCAGATGCCTAACAACTGGACAGAGGGACGGATGACAACTAGCTTTTGACCAAATATCTTGCTAAAAAAATAAACCTTTATTTATGAAATTCTGCCCTAAGAACATGTTACACTTGCTAACTACAAACTTAATTTTTTTTATTCAGATTTCAAAAATCTGCTGGGACACGTGCCCATACACGTGTATGGGTGGCACGCATGTCACAAGCACACTTATGCTGTTTTCAAGACCTTTGCTGACCAGAGACCAGTTGTAGTGGCCACAGTCCTACCATTAATTCAGTACTTGAAAATTGCAAACTGATCTCATATCAGTGGATTGGAGTGTTTGTGTGATGAACTTGGCAACTACCTATCAAAAAAGTTAAGAAAGAAAAAAAATACATATCTCTGAACTAGGCTACATATCAGGAAAAAAATTGAAATTACAAAAAAAAATAAAAAAAATAAAAAAAAAAATAAGATAATTTTTTTTTTTTTTTTTCATCCCCCTCGCGCCCCCCCAGTAGAGTGTCCGCGCCCCCCCGGGGGGGCGCGCCCCACCGGTTGAGAACCACTGCCCTATCTGGTTGCCTGTATCAACCCTGCTAGCCCACTAAAGTGAGATACGTCCCCAAGGCAACAGAAAGGATGGCGACACACCGGCCACAAACGGAGTGAGAGGGATGGGGGTGTGAGGAGGGTCAACGAAACAGTTTTGAGTTCAGAGCAAAGAATAGAAAAGAAGAAAACAGAGGATAGAAAGAAACATGCAAAACCATTCGATGCTGCTACTGACACGGCTGTATTTGCTTTTTGGATTTCATTCCTGTCTGTACATCCGTTTTCTGGGAGAGTTTCTTTGGTCTGTCACTAGTCTTTGTCCAGCACCAGGGGGAAGGGGGGGGGGGGGAGCGAGGGGGGGTAATCAGTTACCCCAGCGACTGGAACTGAATAGACCGGCCGTACGAGTTTACTCTGCAGGAGGAAGTGCCAGGGTGACGTGGGGATAAATAGAAGATCTCGGGTTCCTGCGAATTCACACAAAAACAGCCCACGGATAGGGCTCGGATTTCTCAGAAAAAGCCTCTCGATATGGGGTTTTGGTGATGCTGCTGACGTTGTGGTGTTTTTTTCACACACACACACACACACACACACACACACACACACACACACACACACACACACACACACACACACACACACACACACACACACACACGTTCATCCCTCGTCAACCACATCCACTTCCACACATTGGCGAGCGATGCGACAGCTCCCCTCTTCCTCGCTGGCTTTTTGACGTCAGAGTGACTGGCCTAGATAGTTGAGAATGGACCTGGAACACTTGCCGTTTATAGCCTTTCCGCTGCCTCTCCCTGATGTAATGGCAGAGCACGACTTTCCCAGAAGAAAAAAAAAAAGTTCTGCTGCCCTTTCCCTAAATGCAGAACAATAGAAAGGAGATAGGGCTGCTGCTTGTCAGGCCAGACCAGTTATTTTCCATCATGCAGGGTTATTATTATTTTTTTATCTAGATTTTTGTTTTTCTGGATTTGCCAAAAAGAAAATCAGTTGGGATCGCCTTTGTAGCAGAGTGGTTATCGCACATGCCAACGTTGCCGGATCCATTCCAGCCAACGACCTGTGTTGCATGTCAATGTGTTGCATGTCAATGTGTTGCATGTCCACCTCTTCAGCTTTCAACTATCCATGAAGGCAAAAACGCTCCCAAAAAATATCTTTAAAAAACTAATCTCAGTTGGTCCAGTATGACTAATCCTTTTTCTTATGTTTGTTTCTATGTGGGGATAGGATGTCCCTCTGGCCTAATCCACCTGAACCACTTGATTGTGTGTGTGTGGACAGCCTCATTATTGTTACCAGAGTCTTGCAGTCTCATCCTATTGATTTGGTACTCCCGTTAGCCTCTCTCTCTCTCTGTGCTTCGTTCTGTCTGCCCTCCCTCCAACCCTACTCTTTCCCCGTAGCCACGGCAACACGTGGCTATTGGTTACATAACAGCGCAGATCACGGCGTGTGTGCATGTGTGTGTGTCTCTGTGGCTGGCCCCGGGCTTGGGAATCAAATAGAGAACGTGCAGCTCTTGGGTTTTACTAGCTTCCAGGCTCATGTAAGTGTATTATTGATAGTGTTAACACTGATTGCACTTGCGGCATGAATACATACTGCTGTGTCTACGTGTGCGTCTGTGTGTGTGTGTGAGTGTGCGCTCAATTTACCTTGCTGCACTCTGTTTAGTTTCCACTAGATGGGAACAGTGTGCCAGTAACAATAAAACATGCTCATTGTGGCTTACGTCTGTCGAATGATGTGTTAGGTGAGTGATGGATTATGGGTAGGCAGTTGTCTTGGGTAATGCTCTTCATATTTATCGTTCGTAAAGCTTCTCCTACACAAGATGAGAGATTATGTGCAGCCTCTGTATGCGTACTCTTTCATCAAATTAGTGTCCTTGCCGTTGTTGGAGGTATGAATGGGGATTAGTGAATGATTAAACAGTGAGGTGGATGTGTGTGGGAGTGTCAAGTGACACACACACACACACACACACACACACACACACACACACACACCACACACACACACACACACACACACACACACACACACACACACACACACACACACACACACACACCCATGCCTTCAGATCTCCTATAATGGCATTAGGCAGGCCTCGGCAGGGGAGGCCAAGCTGCTGTTCATTTCAATTACAGCCATGTCAAGAAGTGATCCCATGCAGCGCCCTCCAACCTCATTCAGCCAATTTCATATTTATGAGGGAGAAAATGCAAGCAATACATAACCACTAAGCTCTGCTGCCCCGGGGGGCGGGGGCGGCTAACACCATTCTAATGGATGTGAGGCCTGTGTATGGAAATGTGAGTGAAAGTGTGCGTTTGCATCCATGCTCACGATTGGGAAAAGTAACGAAAAAGATGGAAGATTAGATGTTTGCTTATTGCTTCTGAAGTGTTCACCCTGAGAAGCATAGGACTGTAGTTGCGCAAGTGGATGATGCTTTTGTGTGTGTGTTGGTATTTATGACGTTTACACAATCACAGCATGGGGACCTCTGTCGGTATGGGGACAACCGTAAGGGAAACCCTTTTAAATGAATGCTGGAGTCATTCTAAAGTTGCATGTGAAGTTTTTTAGTGTGTGGCTCCTGCAGTGAGTGAGCTACAGTGCCTCAGGGCCCTGGAAGGCTGGGTATCAGCCTGCGCAGCGGGGCAGTAAAAGACGTTGGTTGAAGCGGCCTTATCTCTGTGACCTGCACTGCTTCCATCATATCGGCAGGTTCTGCTTACACCGGCAAAACAGCCTCGACGAATCCAGAGCACTTACTGCACATCATGTCCCAGAGCTACTGCACTATTTACTTGCAGCATTGCCTGAATGCAAGCGTCTTACCAGCCTATGATAAGGCAGTTGCATTACCAATGATAGTATACCCCAAAACAGGATGCTGTGCTTTTACAAAATGGTCTGCACGACGAATTTGCTGTTAATATTGGGAAATATGGAGAAAAAGATTTTATTCTGGGCTTTTAACAACAGATTTGTTCAGCACAGAGTGAATTACGTGACCTTTTTGGAGGGTCGGCTAAAAGTCGAATATGCAAAAAAAAATTGTTAATGTGTAAACACTGTTCTCGCTGGTGTGACATGTCATGTGTCCTACCTAGGCAACGTGCGACTGAGAGCTAATCATTTAGATATCACTTCCCCATTGCGGAGAATAAAGAGGTGGCTTTGACCTGTCAGCTGTTCTAAACCCCGCTACCAGGACCATTTGACCTGAGTCATGGTGACACGGAGTTCTGAATGGCGTGAACAGAAAAAGCAATGACTTGAATAAAGGAAAAAAAGATAAATCCACACACATACACACACACACACACACCTAGAAAGTCATACATCAAATGTAAAGCAAAAGACGCAATGCATTAATCTTATGTCTTCCCGATCTGGCCATACGATTGGCTATCTGGACTTTGCCTTCAGTCCTCATGGCAGCCTCTGATTGGCCCCTGGATCCACAGGTTTTTGTTCTTGGTGACTCATTCCACTCAGACAGGCAAAAGCAGTGGCTCTTAAGGCGTGTTTCCATAGCAACCGTAAGGGGGGGGTGGGGGGGGGGTCAGGCGCCGGTGAAGCACACAGGAGCCATTTCCTAATAAACTGTTTTACTGTCTCTCTCTCTGTTTTCTCCCTGTGCTAAATGTAAACACGCCTTGAACTAAGGGAGAGATAGGGAGAGAGGGAGGGAGAGAGAGCAAAGAGAGACAGGAGAGACAGGGAGAGAGGGAACTGTTGTTCGGAAGGAGGACAAGCTCATAAAGGCCTCTCACTGTTGTTGAGTTTTATGAGAGTTGCCCTGCCCTTGACCCCTCTGTAAACGGACATTGTACACATGATAATTGAGAGTGAAATGTACGATACGGATACAACCTTTTACATGAGCTGACTGTGATGTGTCAGGAACAAATTGACAATCAAAAATCCTTTAAAAACAAACAAACAAAGACACTGCAAGGTTTATGTTGTGAAACCTGCAATGGCTGCTTTTTTCTTTGTGTTTGCCCACTTGGGGGCAGCAGAAATCAGTTCTAACCCCATTTTGGCCCATACCTTTTGAGAAAGCGTACATACCTGTTAGTCCGCTTCTAGTTCGCTTCCTTGATTCGCACCAGATGTGAGAATGATAAGTTGTTTAGTTTCAACCCGGTTCGGTTCTCTTTCACACCTATCAGTTGTTGGCAAGCATAATTACATGGGGATAGGTGATTTCCAGTTGGTTTCTTTTTAGGAGGTTTGAACCTGCACCTGTTACCAGGGAAACATGCTGTGACACATAATGGACAATTACCATATAAATCACCATATTAACTTAACAGTTGCCCTCACATGGAGCAGACAGAGCAATGTTAGCATTCTTTTGCCCATCTATTAGCGTGATGAAATGTAGGTCTAACATTCATTCTCCCTTAAGCTCTGTTTTTTTCTCAATGTTGTCTTCCTCATTGCAGTAGTTGCTAACTTAACCTGTCTTCTGTCATTTGACTCATTGTTACTATTAGTGTGTATTAATACGTGAAGCTTTTAAATGGCTTTGTGCAAAGTTAAAAAAGCAGAGACTGCAATTTGTATCAGACATTTTAAGACTTTAAGTGAACCTTGTAGGAATATTTGATCTAATTTGATTATTTCAAATGGTTTGGGAGAAGACTTCCTAGTGGGTGTCAGGTGATTGACGGGAAATAGAGCGTAACCTAATTCAGCACTGATATAAAGAAGCTCAACCAAGGCACGATGAGATAATGAGAAGACAGACACTTGACTGATGGACCATGCTGCTTCATTGATTTTCAAATCTGGTGGAAATAGTTTTTTGCCGATATGATCTTGCTCAGACTCTAATGTGTGGCATTGTCTCATTTGGGAGAATGTGTGTTAAGGTATTAAGGCTTTAGGCCCAGAATGTCTTGTTGGCTCAGTCAACTGATCTGGGAACAGTATTCAGAACAACAATGACCATGTTGGAATGCATTGCAGCAACTTTTTTTTCTTTCCGTACATTGCTGTGTTTATTTGATCCTTCATCTTCACTTCTTTGAACAATCTTGATTAAGAAAGCCACATTTACAATGAGGACTTTGATAGTTCTTCACAGACACCAGGTAACACACCCTCTTTGATTTTCTATTTTTAAAGCTTCTTACCGGTTGTATATCAAAGCCACTACGTGCAGAGGTTTAAAAATACTGTTATGGCATACTTTTTGTTTTGTAAAAGAAAAAAAAAAAAGTATTTTTTTTATTGCTGCTTTCAGTTTTTTAATCTCCGTGGCATACATTGCTGTCACAGATTATTATTTTTTTGTTCTTTACAACTGCTACGGTGTGCTTCATTTGTGATTTAAAAAAAGAATGAGTATATTATTAAAGGCCAGTCGTGTGGAACGTGTTCCTGTCAGAGTTGTAGAACAGCTAACTATCTGACTCTAGCTGTATACCAAACTTGATCCGCCTCTGCCCTGCTCCCAGTCCAGGCTTGATCGTGCAGTGTGCGATTATGTTGCATGTCTGGTCCTCAGGTCCTGTCACATAGTCTGTTTTACTCTGCTTTCCCTTTCTTCAAGTATTCATAATGGATTGCAGTTTCACAATAAGCACAGGAGTGAGCATTGTGGCTAAGAGGCTTATTCATTTGACAGGAACACTTGGAAGTTTTTCTTCTAAAAAAAATTATGAATAATTAGTTACTCTATATAAACTGTCATGAATAGCATTGAGTCATGTGTGGCAGCATACCTGTGTGATCATCAAAGGGGGACACATTTAAACATGGCAACCCTCCAGAAAGTAGCCTAAAGCAGGTGCTGTGTATTTCTGCATGGTATTATCTCTCCCATGCACTTCTTGTGTCTTGGTTAGTTTGTTCCAAAGCCAATCACATCTTTGTTTCCCTCCTGGAATTCCAGCAAAAAAATAAATAAAAAAAGCAGTGGCATTAACTTACCCAGTGTGGACGTGGCCTCTATGTCAGAGCACTGAGGCAAATTTCTTGAGAATTCCTCTCAGGATTGATTAATAGGAAACTCCTGCGTATGTGATTCATTGGAAGGCCTTACCACATTGACTGCAAGTTAGTGGGAGTTCTTAACAGACTGTCAGAGATCTAGCATGCATCTCTCCTTTGTCTCGTACGACATTATTTCTGTTGAAAGGAAGGGCATTTCTCCCTCACTTCCAAATCCTATTTCTATTGCTCCTTGATATCCTGTTGTATCGTTTTAATTTTTCTCTTTTTTGCTGTCCAGCTGCATATTTAACATATGAAACCCATTAACACCAGCATTTAATCATTCAGAACAGTGAGCCCTTGGCAAATGTATTCACAATTAAATTGACAGGTCTATATAAAAGTATAAAAAGGCATACATAACCAACTGAGAATTATGTTGACAGTGCGGAACAGTGGCCCAGGGCTGTGTGATCATAAGATAATTTAGTTTGTGATGCTTTTGAACTGTATTGTATTATACAGAAAGGTTTTCCTGATATTTAGCCTACCACTATTGACATAAATCTGGTGGCCAAAATAATAGAAACACCTGTCAGTATATAAAATGAAGAGATGAATCAATATGACTATATTGAGTACAGTGCTCTTTTTGGTCAATATGCAAACGATAACCTAAGTCTAATACAGAAATGTACATAACATATCACATTAGTTTGTTAAGAAGTTTCATCTTATTTAATATTAACTAGATTTATACATATATACTGTACTTTGAAAGTATTACATTTAAATACTCACAAATTATTATTTGTTTCACATACCCTTTAACCCTTTGGTTAAAATAACCTGTGATTCATTGAGCTCCACCCACCTCTGAAACTTAACCTGTGTCCTCATTTAAATGTATTTCACTAAGTGCTGATTCATGTTGGCAATTTAGCTGGAGTATATATTTTTGCTGAAGTGGCACACTTCACCAGACGTGAAGTCACATCCGTCAGGAGGGTAACACATTTTGAAAACTCTGAAAAAGTGCCAGAGATTTGATAGTTGGGTCCATTCACAGCGTGTGGCCAATTAGCCGAGTAGAGCGATCAGTCATTTATCTGTGCACTATGTCTTTGAAATGTTTCATCCCTCAACCGCACTCAAGCTCTTCTATTTCATTGGAGCTTTCTGATGTCAAATAAGCTTGTTGAACTGTTACAAAACAGGGCTGGGGAATGGCTGAACAAAGAGCCTCTGTTTGAATAATGTAATATGTTTTAATATGAAGGTGTCTATCATTGTTGTCAGTTAGGAACCTGTCCTCAGAACATTTCTAATGGTTGACTGAGCTCACATTCACCTCAGCAAGCTGATACAGTAATTGCAGCTTTAAAGGTGATGTCTAAAAAAAAAAAAATCAGTGGACACACAGTATTGATAAGTAGCGGATCGTGAGAAGATATTCACTGATTTTGACAGCAAGTGTTCTCCAGAACTGTTTACTCCACTTAACCACTCTAGCACAGCAGACATCTGGCTCTATGTGTTGACATCACTTGGCTTTCTTGTACGCGTCTGCTTTTAATACAAAAGCGAGCTCTGGTTATGATTCAGACGACCGTGCGCACAGTTTCAGGGAGGATTCTTTTCACTCTGCAATAGATGAGATTATTGAATTTGGTTATTAATAAGTGTATTTTCGAATCTAGAAACATCACACATGGGAGTTTCAATTGAAGTCAGTGTTGAGGCAGAACACATTCACACAAACAAGAACATGGAGGAGTTCAAACCAGGGCTGCACCACTCGAGTGGGACTTGGTCTCAAGTCCAGTCTACACAAGGTTTTTCTGTGGTCACTTAATCATCTAGTGTTACTTTGTTTTTCAATTAGATTTTGACTCATTTCATTATGGCCTGAGGACCCAACTAACTCCAGGCCTCAAGTTAAAGTGAATTGGATTTTGAAACTTTAGTGTGCAGGGAATAGACACAACACAAGTTAACATTATTGATTCTCTCTAAATAATATAAAATAGTATTCACAAAATAAAAGATAAATGTAGAAAAACTAAGTGGTGAAAGATGTCCAGTTGGACTTTAATGAAGATGCCATTTTAAACAAGTAGGAAAAACATTTTCTTAAATAAGAAAATCCCATGGAAGCGTATTGGCCTTTTATTATTGATACATTTTGTCAAGATTAACATCAGATGACTGGTTGAGAAATCTGGGAATCATTGTGAAAATAGGACGTGGAATGATTTGGTAGATTTCCTGCTCTGAAATGTGCCTGTTGGAATGTGGGAGCAGACTGGGTGCAGAGATCTTGGGCAAAATGTTATATTTAGTAGATTTAAAATTTTATGAAAACATTTTCGGTCGACTTACTTTTATGATCATGATAACATATCCAAATCAAGTTAACATGAATGGTGGCAGCAGTGTAGACTTGACGAATTTTGTTACTCTCAAGAAAGATTTTAAATTATAAATTAGACTACACTACAGTATAATTATCAAAATACAATACAGTAATAATTGATATAATGAATGATACATTGTTGTGAAAGTTTGTAAGGGTGACCCATTCTGTTCAAACAACTAATTTAGTTTGCCTTTTTATAATGTAATTTATTCTAATCTAAATCAAAATGCTATTTTATTTATTGTACCAATTATAAAAAACCGAAGTGTAAGAATGGAGCCCTGAGGCAAACCAAGGGGTACTCACTTGTTAGAATAGCAAATATCTACACTAAGATTTGATAAAAATACATGATTTTCATACTTTTCTCTTTTAAAAATAGAACTTTTTACAACTCTTATGATGTGCCATGAAAACCACACTTCTGTTTTATTGATAAATACACTCCAAGATACAGTATGTGTGGATTGTGGAATTAAAAATAGGTATCATTTATTCTTCTGCGATGGAAATAGAAAGATATAGACAGGATAGAAAACATCAATATGTGTCTCTATGCGCAGATCTTCCCAAGATAAGCATACTACTTGCAAATATTGATCCAAATAACAGATAGCAGCTGAATCTATTTTAACTTTAGCTGTATCTTTCCCAGAGAATCATAATTGGTCACATCCTATAGAGAGATGGAGTATGTGTGCTGTTTGTCTTTTTGATTATAAAAAAAAAACCTTGTGTCCTAAATCAGTTAATGAGAGAAAATATAGAAAACCTACTGGAATTGGATTAAAACCAATTTTGATTGGATTAAATACATTATTCATGTAATTCAGAGAAGTTCCTCCTGTTTCACAGTAAGTGCAGCCACAAAGTGATTCCATTGGTCATTGGTCCAGTTTCATTTTGATTAGGAGGAAGATTGGACTTTTTTTTTTCGCATCACAGTTATATTTACTTTTCGGGGGTTTTCAATTTTTCTCAGAATTGGATTATTATGACCCATATTGGCTTGACTTGCTCTTGTCTGTTGGTCCTGGCCCTGCTGTCCTTAAAACCCTTTGAAGTTGCACTAATCAATTTTTCCATATCAACAAAGAATCAAATGAGAACTTAAATGGGCGCCCTTCTAGTAACAAACCCACAGAGAATGATGTCCTGTATATGGAAACATTTATAGTGGACTCGCATCGATTTCTGCAACCTCATTACCAGCTCCAGCAGGCGGCTATTTTTCAGAATCAGGTTTATGGGCAGCAGCAGGTACATCCACACATACGAGGAATTTGAATTGATCTGATGGATGCATACAATAAACATAGAGAACATATTTAAATCAAGTCCTTTCAGTGAAAAGCTCTGATATATTAGAAAGACACAGATAGTAACCAGCTGAACATAGTGGAGCCTTTAGCCGCTAATCAACCACATTTCTTTTCTCAGAGGACCAAAATAAAAGAGCTAAATGAGAGAGAATAATAGTTTAGCATTTGCCTGGTGGTAAAACAAGTGTTGCTGAGTATCTTCTCTGTGGAGTGTTGATATGAAACTATTTGCTTGTTCTGCATATCAACTTTATGAGTTAGTAACATGTCAGTGTGAGTTAGGGGCTGGCAGCGTGGCCCTCAAGTGGCCCAACAGTTTATTAGTGCAGGTGTTAAACACAGCTGAATCCAGGGGATGCCTGTCCACACTGGGAAGTTAGTCAGAGTTATACTCAATGTATAATGATGTCATAGTAATCGACTAGCAGGAGGGGCCCTCAGATTTTCAGGTACCCCTACCCGAGGTAGAACAAACCTCAACAATGTTTTTTCTTATCTTTAGAATGTCCTGTTCATGAAACTGATTGTTGAGCATTTTTATCTTTGGGGGAAATGTGTTTTTTTGGTTATTCTTTAGAACTACCCCACTCCCTCAAAAAGAGCCAAATTAGGCCATTCCGAATAGGGGATATGTGACAAAAAAGTCCATAACTTGGGAATGCACACTCTTTTCTTCATCAGATTTGCTGAGGTACTAACCAGGTGTCTGTCCCACATCACCAAAAAGTTAAAATGTAATTTAGCAAAACATTTATTGAAATAGGGTCCTGTATACATAGCTTTAGTTTAGACGGAAATTGTACTTTTGTTGTGATAGGAAAAGAGGGTTCCTTTACTTTTCTCTCACATATCACCAACACATAAATCCCTACCAAATATACCATTTATGTGTTGTCTAGGATGCTATTGAACAATAACCAGTGGTTGTATGAAGATATCTATTACAGTTCAATTTCTAATGAGATTTCTCTAGAAGTACTCCTGCACTGAAATAGCCAAATTTGGACATTATGAATGGGGGATAGGTGGCATAATAGCCTATAGTCCAGCAGATATGTGAATGCATTGTGCTTTGGCACACTGATAGAGCATGCCCTAAGGAAGATTTTTTGCTAAAGGGCCATCGCCAATTTTTTCTATGGCGCCCACGGCGGCCATCTTTGAAAATGGGCACCAGCAACTGTTATAATACCAGTAGCTTGGGTTGTAGAGCACCTAGGATCATGATTATGGTGTCTAATCCTACATTTTCAAGGATGGACAAGGCAGTGGTGCTATTTAAAACATGCTAGAAAGTACCCAACTTCATATATCTGGCATTCAGGGAACTAAATTGTGGTAAAACCTTCAAATATTAGCTGAGTTATGCATATTTTCATGAATTACATAATCAGTTCATGAGTTGTATGCTGACCTTCTATGCTTACAAGTAAATGTCTATTTCAAAGCCTGACCAATACATCAGTTTAGCCTGTTTGAGTGGTGTAATTGCTATTATATCTGTGTAACCCACTCTGAGTAAGTCAATATTGCTCTAGGTTCCGAAGGAGCTAAGTGATATAAACAGTTACCACAATGAAAGTACCAGGCAAGGTAAGTTGCAAGCAGTAACGTTTACTCACATAGAGTTGTAGGTAACACCCAAAACACATATGCATATACATCATTTGAAAATAAAAACATGGGCCATATAAAATAAACAAGTGTTGTCAATAGTCCTTTTAGTCAGTCTGTTTGGTGATCACTTCCGGTTAATTAATCCACTGTCAGTGGTTCTCTGTTAAAATGGCTGTAACTGGTCCTGTGACAGTTCTTGGAAAGGACGTGTGTAGTAGTCCAATGGATGTGTGAATCCTGGCGACTGGTACGGCCATACCACATGTGGAGTATTTCATGGGTCGTTTCCTCGGCCTGGAAGGATCACACTGGGAGGCTCGCCATCAATGGAGAGGGATCTTCACAGTGGATCTCACTCTGTTTAAATGTTATACAATAATCATACTAAAGCATAAAAACATTGTTAACACCAAGAATTACACAATGTAGTGTGTACTTCCCCTTTTCTATGACCAAGCCAAAACCGTTCGCCATGATAAGCCATTCTATGAATGTGGTGAAGAAGGCAGTGGAGATTATGAATCCTGGTCAGGTATCAATCATCACTCTGGATCAACCTCTGTATGCAGTGGCAAAACAAATCCAGTGGACTTGGCCAGCAGCTCATGGTGAAGATAACTTTATTGTGATGTTTGGTGGGTTCCACATTGAGATGGCAGCACTCAAGGTACTTGGCATTATCTTGGAAGGTAGTGTGTGTAGAGCACTTGTGCAAGCTGGAGTTGCTACAACAGGGACAGCAGATTCATTTCTGAAAGCCTGTCACGTGACGCCTCTGCCATGTTCATAAGGTCACAGCCAGCAGCCTATGGCTGTGTCTTGATTCAGGGGTTGCGGTCTTGGAACCGGCCTCGTAGGCTGCATTTGAAGACCGATTGCGTCATAGCGGCGCGCAAAGGCTGTCCCATTTGCAAGGCTCCTCGCAAGACTCCTCATATGCGGTCGTGAAATGCAGCCTTCGTTTCACGGTTTTGAAGCAGTTTTGAAGGCTGCATCAGATGTATCCTTCGCAGCCTAACATATCCCATGATTCATTGCGTTTTTTTCAGAGATGGCATACAATACAATAAAAAATAACAAAACAGCAACGTGTTCCTCCATCTTCTTAACTTTTATCTTCCTTTCTTTTTTTCTTGTACTTTTTTTTCTTTTCGTCTGGTAAGCAACTTCTTTTTCTTTTTTCCTCCATTGACAGGGCTGTCTCCGTTGGCAGCAATCAGGGTTGCTAGGCAGCACAGGAGCGGCGAGTCGTCACGCAAGGTAACGGCTTGTTACGTAAACCGGAAATGCCTGTAAACGGAGACCTGCGGAGACCGTCCCATTTAACAAGGCTCGTTGGCCTTAAAACCGGCCTTAAAATCGGCCTTCATAGGCTATAGCCTTCATAGACCGCGAGACTGCGTCCTACCAAGGCTGCAACCCCTGAATCAAGACATAGCCTATATCTTCTCCTGCAGAGGGCTTTCACCGAGTACATAAATGAACAGGAGGAGAGTCATAATCCTCTGTCCTTGGAAGACTGGTGTAGTGAAAGAGCTTTGTCATGTCCCCAGTTCCACTTCTGGTCCATTGTCCTGCAGCTGTAAATAGAGTAAATGATCTATGTGCAATCAATAAGAGAGGCCAACTTCCTACTCTATATAGATGCACTGACCAAGATCGTGCTTTGGTTCTTTGCTTTGGGACACACCCACTATGCCAGATGAATACCAGTCCACTTGTGTGGCATGATTTCACTGTAGGATACACATCCTGATGTCCATGAGCAGTTTCTGAAAGGAAACTTTGCTGTGAAGAAAACAACACACTGCTTCTCAGCTTTTGACCAAGCGGTGGTGTTGTGGGACTTGCAGAGAACCCTGCAGCTCTGCGATGCTGGATAATGTCTGGCCCCGAGATGGCAAGTGTGGTTGGAGAGTTTGAGGCATCCACTGAGAAGAGAAGGGCGAATGACACCAGGGACCACGAGTAGACCAAACATGCACAATTGGCGTTTGCAAGAGAAGTTAAAGAACTAACTAGCGCTATACACTCACCGGCCACTTTAATAGGTACAGCCCTTAATTTTCTTGTTAACACATATAACTTATCAGCCAATCACATAGCAGCAACTCAATGCATTTAGGCATGTAGACCTGGACAGGACAACTTATTGAAGTTAAAACCGAGCATCAGAATGGGGAAGAAAGGGGGTTTAAGTGACTTCAAACATGTAAATGTTGATGGTGCCAAAAGTGCTGGTCTGAGTATTTCAGAAATTGCTGATCCACTGTGATTTTCATGCACAACCATTTCTAGGGCTTACAGAGAATGGCCCGAAAAATAAAAAATACCCAGTGAGCGGCATTTGTGTGGATGAATATGCCTTGTTGATGTCAGAGGTCAGAGGAGGATAGGTATACTGGTTCAAGATGATAGAAAGGCAATATTAACTCAAATAACCACTTGTTACAACCAGTGTATACAGAATACCATCTCTGAACACAAAACGCGACCAACCAAAGGTTCAGCAGCAGAAGACAGGACAATGAAAGATTGGAAAAGTCTTTTCTGGTCTGATGAGTCTTGATTTGGTTGCGAAAGTAAGATGGTAGGGTCAGAATTTGGAGTAAACAACATGAAAGCATGGATCGATCCTGCCTTGCACCATCAACTATGCCATTTTAAAAGTCGCTTAAACCCCCCCTTTCCCCATTCTGATGCTCAGTTTTAACTTCAGCATTTTGTCTTGACCACGTCCACATACCTAAATGCATCGAGTTGCGACCAGTGATTGGAAGATTAGCTTTTTGTCCATATAAGCAATTCAACAGGTGTACCTAATGAAGTGTTCAGTGAGTGTAGAAGACATGGGCAATCCATTCTGTGAAAAGAGCACTGTAGATCTTCTTGTACTTGATACTAGGGATGTTGCAGGTGAAGCAGTCATTGACACTGTCAACCAGACAAAGCCAACCAAAGAAAACATCAAAAGGAACAACCTCCCTTTATTCAGCAGGCCTCCAGTCAGAGAGAAGTCCAGGTCCCAACAACAGCCCTCATCCCTGAAGAGTGACTGCTCCCTGTTCTCTAGGCTTTATATTGTATCCCGGATACATAATTGAAGTCTGGATTACTTTTTTTAGCACGAAAAACCAAGCATGTCCACTGGCATTGTCACAAATGGGCAAGCTAAGAACTGGAACCAAGTCAGACTTGGTTGGCTGTTTGGAGAACCTGATTTCATCACAAGTGAACAAATCCAACGCCATAGGTCAACATACTTGATGGGGCTGCTCTCGTAAACTTACCTTGCCAGGTACTTTCATTGTGGTAACTGTTTATATCACTTAGCTCCTTCGGAACCTAGAGCAATATTGACTTACTCAGAGTGGGTTACACAGATATAATAGCAATTACACCACTCAAACAGGCTAAACTGATGTATTGGTCAGGCTTTGAAATAGACATTTACTTGTAAGCATAGAAGGTCAGCATACAACTCATGAACTGATTATGTAATTCATGAAAATATGCATAACTCCGCTAATATTTGAAGGTTTTACCACAATTTAGTTCCCTGAATGCCAGATATATGAAGTTGGGTACTTTCTAGCATGTTTTAAATAGCACCACTGCCTTGTCCATCCTTGAAAATGTAGGATTAGACACCATAATCATGATCCTAGGTGCTCTACAACCCAAGCTACTGGTATTATAACAGTTGCTGCTGCCCATTTTCAAAGATGGCCGCCGTGGGCGCCATAGGAAAAATTGGCGATGGCCCTTTAGCAAAAAATCTTCCTTAGGGCATGCTCTATCAGTGTGCCAAAGCACAATGCATGCACATATCTGCTGGACTATAGGCTATTATGCCACCTATCCCCCATTTGTAATGTCCAAATTTGGCTATTTCAGTGCAGGAGTACTTCTAGAGAAATCTCATTAGAAATTTATCTGTAATAGATATCTTCATACAACCACTGGTTATTGTTCAATAGCATCCTAGACAACACATAAATGGTATATTTGGTAGGGATTTATGTTTTGGTGATATGTGAGAGAAAAGTAAAGGAACCCTCTTTTCCTATCACAACAAAAGTACAATTTCCGTCTAAACTAAAGCTATGTATACAGGACCCTATTTCAATAAATGTTTTGCTAAATTACATTTTAACTTTTTGGTGATGTGGGACAGACACCTGGTTAGTACCTCAGCAAATCTGATGAAGAAAAGAGTGTGCATTCCCAAGTTATGGACTTTTTTGTCACATATCCCCTATTCGGAATGGCCTAATTTGGCTCTTTTTGAGGGAGTGGGGTAGTTCTAAAGAATAACCAAAAAAAACACATTTCCCCCAAAGATAAAAATGCTCAACAATCAGTTTCATGAACAGGACATTCTAAAGATAAGAAAAAACATTGTTGAGGTTTGTTCTACCTCGGGTAGGGGTATCTCGAAAACTAAAGCCTTTTTTGAGCACTTGCTGCTAGACTATAAGAGCAACATTGAACACACATCTTCAGACGTCTTATTCTAGAACAGAGAGCACATTTGAACAATGTATTGTAGTATGTCAGAGCAGCAACAGCACAGTCAAGAGCACGGAAACAGCAAGGTGATAAAGAGGGAGTGATACGGCGCCAGGATGTAGACCAGGAACACTTCATTGGATTGGATTTTAAAAATGGATGACAGTGAGAATTTCATGCAGGAGACAAGTACTGTCTGCACATCGACGGCACATTCAGCCCGCTTTGGTCCCGTTCATATGAGACAGTCGTCACCGTTAACAAAGAATCCAGTCTCCAGTGTAGTTCACACACATCACTGATAAACCTGATAACTATACAGTTACATTAAGCTTCATGATCACAGTTTTCTGTTTTCATTAGAAGATAGATTATACATGCATTGATAGATTGTAGCGCATGCATTTTATTTCTGTAATTTTAGGTTGCCTTTTTAATATCTGGCAGGGGACAACGGATGCAAACTAGCCTCTTAGGCTAACTCTGGCTCACTTACAGTCTGATCCTACTGTCCAGAGTGTCACTGCACCTTGACAGTAATTACACATTCTCTACACACTGTCTGACAGGTTGTTCAGTGCTCTCACGTCCACATTGACATGTGAGACACTTCAAACTGAACATATACTGTATAATCGGAAGTGCAAAACTAAATGCTCCATATCCTCACTGACAACCACTTACAAGTAGACAGATGTTGGAGAGAAACTTGATACGCATGACAAGCTACAGTTGCTTAACAACCGTTATTATTTACAAGCCAGAGAAAGGGTAGGGGTATATGAGATGCTGTGCCCTGACAACACTGCTGTAGTCTGAAATAGTCATTTAAACCTCTCTGCATCCTGGGCCAAATTTCTGGGCCATTTTTGGTCTTCATTTTTAACTGTTTAACTGTTGAGGCTGTGTTCATGCATTTGGCTTCATATTTGGGAAAGGCAAATTTTTTCGGACCAATTTATTTTATTTAACCTTAATTTATACTCAAGATATCATTGAGGAGTGACCCTCATTTGCAATGATGTCGAGAAATGAATGCATTTCAACCTTAGTTCATATATATTAACACTATGTGATTTTGTAATGAACCGCTGATAACTCAATAGCCTTGTTCTGCCCAATTTCGGGCCCATTGACTTCCATTCAAATTTTGGTAGAAAGCATTGTGTCCAGTTGGAGATGTGCGTCAATTAACAAAAGAACCGAGAAACCTCAGACCATTTCCTGTTAATACTCATCTCCTCTTTTCTCTGCATCTCACTTCCTGCCGGTGTCAACTATCAGCCAGATCAGACCCTGGGCCAGTCATAGAGGGATCACGCTATGACCACTGCTCTGACGTGGACGGTTAGGTCGGTTATGACACGTTGTTGCACACACCCTGCAGCCATTGACGCAGTGCACAAGAAAGTGCATTTACTGCTGCTTCAGGATGCACATCTTGAGCCTCTACGTATAGTCAAATCTCCTATCCTTTAAAGCCTCCTTTACTATACCTTAACCCTATATGTCATCGGGGTCAAGGAGAGATGAAAAGGTGCTTCCTTTCGAACATAGGAAAAGGTCAGCATGGAGTTTGTTTCACTACGAATGTCTATCAGTTCATAGCATACAAGACCATTTTATTGGGCTACACTCTAAATTACCACACCAGTGGTTTTTACATATGTTGACCTTAAAATATAAATTAATACTCCCCTTAACTGCTGAACTTTTGCTTTCTCGGCTGCTATTCCTTGCCGTTCTTTTGAAAATCCTCAGACTTGAAGACTTGCTTGAAATACTACCGGTGAACATTAATACATATTTCTGCTTTAATATACTGTTACACTGTGATTAAGTAAAGTCAAAATGTCTTTATTCGGTTTTGAGTGGAGTAAATGTCGGGCAGAACAGTAACAAGAAAAGTCAGTACAGAAATGCCAAAAATAAAAGACCAAAGAGGTCATTTAGAAACAGTGTCCCCTTCATTGTACAACGCTTTAAAAATATTCACTCTGAATATATCTTAGTCACAATTATTTAATAACCACATGTCAACCTCTTGCAGGTTTTTATGTGTCATGGGGAATACCTCTACCCAGTGAAAACAGTCGTTTCATTTCTTCTTTGGCTATGGAGCTTCCTTAGAATTATTAAAATAATTTTGTTTAAAGTTTTTTGGGCTTTGAGATAACATACGTATAATAGAGGGCTTGCGTGACAAGCTAGATGTGTGGAGTTTCAAAGAATGGCTTTTAAAAGACAGGAAGGTCCAATAAAAATGACTATGTATTGCATTATGGAAAGTGTTGATGCAAGGTTTTTGTAGCTTGACCAACTCTGCTGCATCGATTCTGACCCTTTTATTTTTAATGTGTCTCTCCTGAGTCCCACCAACTTTTGCAGGGAAGTGCCATACTAATTTGCGGCCATTCCCCTTTTATGGGAACTATCAAAAATGTTTATGGGATGCAATTATGCACAGAAATGACTTTTTAACTCAAATATCAATACCAGCGTCACAGCCTCAAGAATGTGCTGCATATATGGGCCCGTCTTTCAACCAAAAGCAAACTCGGAGCAATTTTTAATAAAAGAATCGTACACACATTGCCAGTGAAATATTGCTTTCACTGAACAAACCGGTGGTGAAGAACACATGCAAATATATGGACTTTTAAATTGGGGCCTGTCCAAAGAAGCATGTCGGAGCCGTATGCTCATTCTCGTAGTGTATTGAGGAAATGAAACTTTTCCCTTTTATCTTGTAAAAGACATATGTTAGCAAGTGTCTGTAAGTGTGTCAGGCTGTGTTCACATGAGTTGGCTTAAAGGTCACCTATTACGAGGAGAAGCCACACCCCCTTATTACGGACCTAACTTAGACATCCCCAGATCCCTCTGAATCTAAGACCCTGTTTCCACCTGGCATTAATATGTGGTTTTTAGGATCCGATCGCGCTAACTACAGGTGGAAACACGCTCAATGCGCATTGAATGCGCATTGAAATTATCCACATTCGGAGGTGGTTTGAGACCACTTATCCACATACCCATTAACAGTGGAAACGCGTATGCGCATCTCATACACATTAGGCCCCGCCCACTCAACTGCAGCGAGTGACTGGGCAGAAACGCGTACTCATTCACGCGACAATTCACGTCATAAAAGTGCACCGTTGCAGGTAAACAGACAACAGAAAACATTGAAGATGGAGTGTCGTGGATGGTCAACACAGGAAACTAGCCTCCTGATTTCGCTTTGGGCCGACGAGTTGGTGCAACTGTTTGTTGTTGTTGTTGTTGTTGTTGTTCTTCTTCTTCTTTTATTTCCGGCAGACTAGGCAAGGGTGGGGCACTGCTGCCCCCGCCGGTTAAAAACAACAGTATAAGCGGAAATGATGTACGAGCTGATTTCCATACAGCGCGGGGAATTCGAATCCGGATCGCAAACGCGCATAGAAGACGCATTGTTAAGGCCAGGTGTGAACAAGCATATTACATTTACATATAACGATCGGATTCCTCAGAACCACATATTAATGCCAGGTGGAAACAGGGTCTAACCGGCAGTTGGATTCAAACCGTCAGTTATATTCAGGGCCAATCAGAGCATACTGGGCTTCTGGGAAGGCGGGGCTTAAAATGACAGGCTCTAAAACGGAGCGTTTCAGATAGAGGCTTAAAAATATGAGATTCAGCAATGGCACTGTGAGAAATCTAATGTTTGTTTTGGACACTACACCATGAAAAACAGATTCTAGCAGATACCCAAATTACAATTTTGAACCTGAAAATGTGCATACTATGTGACCTTTTAAGGTTGCAACGAGGACTGCCATGTTTCTTGATGGAGACCTCTGCGTCTCTACTGTCAATGTCAGTCTCCTGGTAGAAGGGTGAGCAGCAGTGCAAATACACCACAAGGTTCAGGTTCATCTTGACACAGTCTGGGTCTTTGCCTTTTTTTAATTTGAATTTTTTGCCCTTTCATTTCTTTTTTATAGCTTGAACCACTTTAGAGCCCAGCGTATACCAGCAACAAGCGCCTCCGGTTTCTCCTCTCTGTAACCTGCCTTGTTTTGCTGTCCGGACTGCAATGATACCAGATTGCACCATGTTCCTCCCACAGGAACAACACGTTGGGTAATATGATTGACAAGCTCGCTCAGGCTCCACCCAGCCTGGTGGATGCTCATTGGTTCTCCCGAGGCCCAAAAAAGGGCCAGTGTGAACCAGACCAGATCATCTGCCAATACGCTATGACAGTTGCCATTCTTGTTTTAGCTTGGTTTTGGGAGGATGCTCTCTGCACTTATTCTCAGAAGAGACTAGAGTAATATGACTGTGTTTGGGACTTTCCTCCATCTTTAGAGTACAGATATAGTTGGCTGATCTTTTCAATCACTAAACTTGATTTAATTTTGCAATCATTTTTTTCTGTTGTCGGTGGAGTTTGAAGTGAAGTCAATCGGCCAAAACAGCACACAGGTAAATACCATCTTTGCCTCCTCTGCTTCTACGCTCTCCCATCTTTACCTGTGTACCTTTTTAAGTGCTTGTTGTGTGTGTGTGTGTGTGTTGTGTGTGTGTGTGTGTGTGTGTGTGTGTGTGTGTGTGTGTGTGTATGTGTGTAAGCGCGGGTCAAACCCCGACCTCAGATTCACCATCCCTCATCTGCCTCGTTGCTATGATTCATGCTGTCGAACAAGGGGAATGCTGCATTTCAAAAGAAACACACGTATATATACACAGACATACGTAAGCACGGCCTTTTACATAGAACTCTTTGTGTGTGTGTGTGTGTGTGTGTGTGTGTGTGTGTGGTGTGTGTGTGTGCGCGTTTGTGGTCTGTGAGTGGGACTGCTATTTGTGAGTCATGTTCCTCTTTTCATTCATGATCGCAGCAGGCGAGATGTGTGTGTGTGTGTGTGTGTGTGTGTGTGCTGATGCTGACGGCAGTGAGGAGAGTGTGAGATTAAAAAAGGAGGAGAAGATTAGGTGAAAAAGCAAAAGGAGCTCATCGCAGGCTGGTTGCTGATGGAGAATTTATACCAGCGCTGCATCCGGCCCTATGCATGGGTAGAAAACACAGCCGTGAGTACTTGTTGTTTTGTCTGACCTCTGGCTGTTTTTTAAGGCTGCTATTTAAAGATCAAAGTGTGGTGTCGGCCGGTGGAGTGTGTGTGTGTGTTCCTGGCCCCCTCTCTGGGGCTGCTATGAATGGGAGAGATGGAGTAGGGCTTTGAGGGTCAAAGTTCACGTGTTTGTTTGGAGGATGCAACCTCTCGGTTCACTTGAGCCTCTTTTCCCACTGAGTGGTGCGGTTCGGTGTGGCTTGGCATGCATTCATTTGAGTTTCCATTGTCAAAAGTTGGGAAAAACGGCTTACCGTGCCGTACCTATTTTTGTCACTGCAATTTACCCAGAGGGAGGTTATCCAAGTTTATATTAAACATTTTCCCTGCAGAAGAGTTCATGCAGTTCTTGCAGCATTGAGCTATCACACTTCTTACTAAGCTGTCACATGAAGAGGAGGCTGCCATATAAAGGATTTCTTCTTTGGAGCTTCAAAAGACAGGAAGCGGTGCCAGTTTAGCAGAGGTTGAGTGGGGCCATTGCGCCCCCTATGTAAAATAAAACTTACCAATGATGACGTCTTTACTGCTGTCGCTTAGTAAAGCACGGAAAAAACCAAGAGACAAATATGGAAGTTGGTCAAAATATGCGATAAAAGTAAGACTGCTTGATTATTGTTTTTTTTGTTTTTTTTAAACCTTTATTTATACAGGTAAATCCCATTGAGACCGAAGACTCTTTTACAAGGGAGACCTGTTTTCCTTTCCCACGTTACCATTCACACACCGATAGCAGGCTAACTATCGACATTCACACGAGGCAAGGTGGGTGAAGTGTCTTGCCCAAGGACACAACAACTATGACACAGATGGCAGAGCGGGGATCGAACCTCCAACCCTTTGATCATCAGCCGACCCGCTCTACCAACTGAGCCACAGTCGCCAGTTCAGTTGTTGTTGTAACTCACTTCGAAGACCTTTTCAATACACTTTGATTGAGGCTTTTTTTCCCCAAAAGAAGTTGATCACTTTTTTGAGAGTTCATTGAAACATTGTCAGTAGAGCTTCTTCGTTATTTTGATATGAGTTGTTTTCAAGTATAAGGCGAGCGGTCTTTGATGCACTTCCATCAGTTATCATTGGCACACAAGTGGAACAGAGTTATAAAAACAACATACTTTTATATCAGTTGGGATTCAAAAGAAAAACAGTTTCTATTGAAGAGTTAGGCCGATTATATCACCGTGCAAAGGACTGCAAAAACTGTTGTTTTTTTACCCACCAAATATCTCCCAGGCCCTGTCAAGCGCGACCAATTAGCTTTAGCTTATCAGTTCATATCTGGGCCATTATTGGTGTTACGGTCTCCTTTTTCTAGGTTTTTTTTAGCATAAAATATAGTGACCATGCATGCGTGGAGTCCCAGAACTAAGGTTGAAGAATTGGCAGTTAAGAGTCAGCAGGATCAAATGGGGGGCAAGACTCTCCAAATGTGTCTTTCTTTCAAACTGCTCTTGTCATGTCGTTAAGCGGCTAATAGTGGGACAAACTGTCACAGGTCGCACAGCCATAAGAGTACTACTCTAATGAGTGTCAGAGTTCATCTGGTGCACTATGACTCAACTGCTGGCGTGCAGTTGGCCCGTACTGTGTGTCAAAGTGGTATCGGATCCAACCGCCCACGCTGGGGTTTTTTCACACACGCATACAGGAGTATATTCATTCATTAAGGCTTACCCGCTGAGAATACACATGAAAACCAACACGCCTAACAACCCCCCAGTCCTCCCCCTCCCCGGCCACGGCTACCTTCACCTCAGTCAAGTCCTATTAATGTCATAGTGAAAATGGCAGACCATGTAGAGATGAGACTGTATAGAACTGACCTTGTTATCAAAGTATGGCTGAGATTATTGGGAAAAAGTCATTTCTTAACCAACACATTGAGTCAAAAGGAAATCCCCCTGGAGCAGGACTTCTGATTAGACCATAACCCATTTGAAGCAGACATATCTAATCAGCATTACACTACAGTATATATGTGGGTCTACTCTAGTATATTTGACATCACTGATTAGTGAAGGGATTTTTTATGGAGCCAGAAAACCCACACATTTGAGAGCTTGGTTGCAGCCTGGATGGAGATTAAGGGGGGTGAGAACCCATGTATTGAGGCAAACTATAGCCCCTTAAAGGTACAGTGTGTAATATTGAAGTATTTAGCGGACAATAAGCTAGTAACTAAAGATGGCGTCATCCACCACTGCCTCAAGTCTTTCCACAATATCAAGTGATGAGGTGAAGATGTATTTAGTGATTTATTCTATAGTACTTCTTCGTCTTCCAACAGGTGCATTTCCCCTAGGACTCCCACTAAAAACGTAAGGCTGTTAAGTTTGTCCATGCTGTAGAAACATGGTGGTGCAACATGGCGGCCTAAGCACCCCACTCCTATGTAGATATGAAAGGCTTATTGCAGGTCATGAAGAACAAGCTATATTTTCAAGCAATTATACGCTAATCAAAACAAACCTAGAGTATGAATATCACATTCCATTTATATCAAATCTGTTCGGACAAATGCAGATCAATTCTACACACTGAACCTTTAACATAAATCTCATTAAAAGCCCACCATGGTTTAAAGTTTCATTCCTTTGGCACCAAACCAAACCTAGTGTTGTCACAGTGTTAGCGGTACGCTCTCTACAGCTCTGTATTTACTAAGCCACGTCTGCAATGAGTGATCCAATCTCTTGTCATGTTACGTAAACTGAAGTTGCTCTAATTTCCATTTCACTGGACGTGAAAAACAGTAATGAGAAACACCATTCACCTTCACAGCACGCATCAGAAGTCAAATCAGCTATCGAAATCGTGATATCCTTGGGGTTTTCCCATTAACTGCAATACAGTCGAAGTACTGTATTCTTGAAGCCAGCCTCTAGTGGCCATTATAGGAAGTGCATCTGACGCACACTTCACCACAGCTATCAACTATCAACTGAGGTGGATGCCACTGTAACAATTCCCTTTGAAATGCATTCGGGGAAATTCTTGGGAGGAATAAAACATTATGGAAATAAATGTTAAGTGGGTATATCCGGGAAAGCAAAATAAAAACAAACGATGAATCATGGCGAATGGTTGGATAACAGAAAACAGATGAGTTTGGGATTGTTTTTTTGGTTGGAGTGTGGGTGTGTCTCACATACCAAGCCACTCTTATGCTCTCGCCAAGGCAAATAACCACAAAGGTGGAAGGGGAGGGACACGGGATAAAGAGACCTGCCCGTGTGTGTGTGTGTGTGTGTGTGTGTGTGTGTGGGGGGGGGGGGGGCAGTCCGAGGTTTCGTGCCAAGGCCAAGAAGCACATTCTTTGGCAGCATACAGTGCTTCTGTCAGACGCCGATCAGGAACACGATGTACGGCTCTCTGGATGCAGCAAAACCACACACACACACACACACACACACACACACACACACACACACACACACACACACACACACACACACACACACACACACACACACACACACACACACACACACACACACACACACACACACACACACACACAACACACACACACACACATCCACTCCTGAGATGGTTTGGCAGAAAAGGAGTTTGTTTCGTTGGTCATACTGCTGCTGCGGTTACATCATTAAGGAAGTGGCGTTGCCTTATATGGCATTAGGTGGTTGATTTGACGTATCCCTTCCAGAACAACAGAGGGATGCTGACGTTGCCCTCCTGGCAGCGGTCACATTCACATTGCAGTGTGCTACATTGCATTAAGGCTTAAGTCACTGTGGAGCTGTGACAGTCTCCCCTTTGGCCAATGAGATGCTCTAGCCTTGGCCCTTCGTCTGTCAAAGCGGGTGCAGATGAATGTCTCTGAGTCCAAGGGCAATGGGAACAACGCTACCACTGTGTCCACTGCTGTCCAGGCCCTTTGATCCCCCCCCCCCCCTCACCCCTCCCTGCCTCCCCGTGACCTAGCTTCCCTTCACCGTCTGTCAGTCATACTCTGCGGGTCACTCCCCCCCCTCAGTGTGGAAGACTCCCCGGCCAGTATTGGGCAGAGGTGGGTGACTTGACGTTGACATTAAAGGTCACATATTATGCAAATTATTTCGGGTTCAATGACGTAATTAGGGTTTTCCTTTAGAAAGTGTTTTCATGGAGAAGTGTCCCAAAAAAATATACCTTTTTTTCAGCCTCTGTCTGAAACACCTCGTTTTAGAGCCTGGAGTCTATTTATTTTTCCACAAGGGGGGGGGGGGGGGGGGGGATGTGTCCGCGGGAAGCTGCACTGAAAAGTAAAGGGAATTTAATCCATCAGGTAATATGAGCAGGCAGTGTGTTACATTAACGTATGCTGAGTGCGTGATTGACATGTGAAACAGCTTGATATCGATATGACAACAAACCCATAAACACACTCTAATTAAGTCCACAAACTTAGCTACATCAGTGTCATGTGCTGTATCACACTCATGACAAGCACAGCAGCTGTCAGCAATGGTGTGTGTGTGTGTGTGTGTGTGTGTGTGTGCGTGCGCGCGTGTGTATGTGTGCGACGTGCGTCCGTGTGTGTTAACCTGTTATTAACATGAAGACATCCCTCTAAAGGCCAGGACACACCAGCCCGAAAATCGCCGTCGTAGAGTCGATAGGGGGTCGGGAGACGAATCTGTTTGGTGTGTGCCGTGACGTCGGCCGAAGTAGAGGTCGTCGGGCTTGTTTTGAGCCGATTGAACATCCGACCGTCTTTCATTTGGAGCAATTTGATTGGTGGAGGGCTAGCGAATCAGTGAAGCCCGGAAGTGAGGCGGGTAGCACAAACAGCTAACAACAGCTAGCCATCGTTTTAATGTGTTTGTTCGTTTCGTTTTGAGAGTACTCACATGCATCAACCCTTGTTGACTGCTCGACACCATGCTCGACACTCTCTGCTAAAAATTGTGCTCTTGTGGTCCATAAATATAAATACGTATTTCTATCTATGTTTATGCTCTAGAGAGCTGTCCCATCATTTCCGGCTTTCGTATTTTTTCGGGCCACAATACAGATTAGCGCCGCCTGCTGTTATGGAGACATTACGTCCCGCGCAAGCAACAGAGCGTACGGAAAGTCAGCAGTCAGTTTGGTGTGTTCTCTGGCCGCGACGGGAAGCCTGGAGCTTCCTGAAACGGCCGACTCCATTTTTTGCGTAGTCGGAACAAGTAGAAACAAGTCGGACTGGTGTGTCCTGGCCTTAATAAGTGTGTGAGTGTGTGTGTGTGCGATGAGACTATTCACGGGAATTGGTGACTAC
>CM047526.1:4544901-4809147 GCA_026122265.1 Ammodytes dubius
TGTGTGTGTGTCTGGTAGATCCACCACTATGCTGCCATATGCATGAGTGTCAAAAGTGTCAAATAACCCTTTATATATCTCACAGTGCCATTGCTGAATGTCCTCTTTTCAGCCTCTTACTGAAACGCTCAGTTTTAGAGCCCGTCTCTTTTAAGCCCCGCCTCCCAAAAAGCCCAGTCTGCTCTGATTGGCCCCGGAATCTAACTGTCGATTGCATTAGGTTTTGCTAAATTAGGTTGATAAGGAGGGGGCGTGGCTTTCCCCTTATGACATCATAAGGGGAGAGAACTCTGACTGGGGCGAAAGTTAACTTGTTAAATGTACCTCAAGGGTGCGATATACTGTATCTTGATGTGGTTACCTTAGTAAGAAAGGTAAATAATGGTTCAAGTACTAACTGCATTAATTAACATTCCATTTAGCTGTTAATCTGTCACTTCAGTGTGAGTCCCAACTCTGAATTTACTGGGAAAATATGATTTATTTTATCCATCAGTAACTATTCATCATCTATATGTGATAAGGGAGACAACAAGGAGTATTGCCTTGAGGATGGGAGGTTGTACTGTATATGGGAGTAAGATTTCATGAATGGCAGCTTGGGATTGTGGGTAAAAAAAAGAAAAAAAAAAAAGCCCTGACCACACAATTGTATCTGTTGACCTCGTGAGAGGATGGCTCCATGTGGAACTAGGTGAAGGTTCATGATAAGCTAGAGGGAACAGTAGGACGGGCACCACACACACACACACACACACACACACACACACACACACACACACACACACACACACACACACACACACACACACACACACACAGGGCTGGTAGTGAGTGATGCATAGTGACGATGATGCTGTGTGGTCTGTGTGTGTGTGTGTACATTCATGCCGGTTGCCCTCAAGTTGTTTCCCGACAATCGAAAGTGAAGGCACCTCTCCAAATTCCTGATCTCTAACTCACTTCCTATTGTGAGCCAGCACCTGTCAGGACACACAACACACACACACACACACACACACACACACACACACACACACACACACACACCACACACACACACACACACACACACACACACACACACACCACCACCACATCACGTGCAGCATGCCGCAGAGTGTGAGTGTAAAACCACAGACATGACTTTTATGTTTAGTGTGTGTTTTCATGCAGTTTTTTTACGTGCTTTTTCTGACTAAAGACGGTGTCAAGTAACAACTCATTTAGATCCATCTCTCTCAGTGTGACACAAACTTTCTTCCTCTAATATCTCAGAAAAAGCACAGAATTGACAGACAGGGTTCTGGATGTGTGTGTGTGTGTGTGTGTGTGTGTGTGTGTGTGTGTGTGTGTGTGTGTGTGTGTGTGTGTGTGTGTGTGTGTAGAAGGGGGGGGGGGGTGCTATGCTTCTGGTTTCTCGTCTGTTGAGTCAGAGCTGGTATGATGACACATGCAATGCTGTTGCAGTATGACACACGCACACACACACACCAACACACACCAACACACCCCAAACACACACACATACACTAGTTTCCAGTAGTGAGATGTTCTGTGATATTGGAGGACAGACTTGAAGATGCCTTGGAGTTGGAGTCCAACTTTTTCCTCTCTCTCTCTCTCTGTATCTCTCTCAGTGAGTACACGCTTTCTCTTCTGTGTGTGGATGTGTGTTTTGTTGGTGCATGTGTGTGTGTGTGGTGGGGGGGGGGGGATGTGGGGGTTTTAATGAGCTTCATTTGCATGTTTGTAACCACTGGAACTTTCCTATGGGGATACATGAAGTCATTGTTGTCAAAATCAATGAATATCCACAGCCTATGCTCTGTAAACAGTTATAAACAAACAGGCTTGGACCAAGCCACAAAATAGGGCTGTGGGACCATCGGCTGATCGACTTAATATGTATTTGGCTTATTTCAATATTGTCACACGTGCTATTATACTAAAACACATGCTACCTGACTGTATTTTCGATACATCTATATACAGTATCCAAGCCTATATCGATAGCATAGCTATGATGGGTTGGTTCGAGCCACTTTATTTACATATTCATTTACTGAGCCTAGGCTGTAGCCTGGTCCAACCAGACCATCGTACTTCATTTCATTTGTACAGAAGGTCTGGAACTGATCTATTTGGCAAACGTTCACTCACTTGGAGGCGGGTGTCTGTTGAAGTTTAAAACTATTGGATCTGCCCAGTGCCACTCTGGATAAGCCAACCAATCGCATATGGTTTGGTCGTGACGTATGTCATGAGCCGGCTTCTGACGGTGCGTTCCAGTTGTACTGGGAACTCGGAAATTTCGACTTCACTACATATTGTAGTCTATGGATCTACTGGTACCTGGCAACGGTAACTTGCTAGAACCTAACGTTTAGTTATTTGGATGAGAAGGTTATAGGCGTCCATACTTTCACGAGCAGATGCACTGAAACACAAACAGGTCGGAACTCGGAACTACCAAGTCGGAAATCTCCGAGTTCCGAGTATAAAGGAACGCAGCATTCAACTGAAACTGGAGGCGACTTCGACGTCATCGTTCTTAGCCACTCGCTCTGTTCGCTGATTGGACGGTCCGGAAATGTTCCTGAGCTAAACACATGAATTCACGCAGCCCCAGACTGACTACTGAAGGGAAAATGAAATTTGAGCGGAAGTAGGTAGGCGGGGACGGAGCCAGGCTACCTAGGCTGTGTATTAACGCCAGATTTATTTTTATTTCGTTTTTTTTTCAATCCACTCACGGTACAGACAGGTAGCGGATCATGAGGAAATATTCACTGATTTTGACAAAAGGGGATTTCTCTCTCTCTCTCTCTCTCTCTAACACAAACACACACAGTCACAGTCTCTTCCATCCATCCATTTTTTATGTATTTGTCTGTCTCTTTCTCTATTCCAACACACACACACACACACACACACACACTGTTGACTGAGCACTTTGCTGCCCCACGTTTTGCTGCTGTTCCTGGAATCTGACCAGCTTTTGTGAATGGCTGCGAGGGCTGGGTGTGGCGGCCCGGCTGTACCTTTGCCCTGCACTGCAACAACAACAACATCACATTCATAAAAGCTTTTATCTCCACACACACACACACACACACACACACACACACACACACACACACACACACACACACACACACTCAACACACACCACACACACACACAAACACCAGAGTGGTCAACGTTACATCTTCATCCAGTAGGCTGACAGGTATAGGCTGATGTTCTTGTTCTACTTTATTGTAGTTCACGTGTGTGTGTGTGTGTGTGTGTGTGTGTGTGTGTGTGTGTGTGTGTGTGTGTTTGAGAGAGAGCATGGGCCCCCATTCTGTCAGAAGGTGAATCTCTGCGGGGGGTAAATTAGAGTTCGGCCTCATTAGCGAGAAACCTGCTCATCACTCAAGACACACGTGGGCAGTCTCTCGCCTTTATTTCTTTCTCTTTTAACATACACACACTTACTCAGGCAGGTTCGACCCAGCTACGTGTTTATGGTGTGTGTGTGTGTGTGTGTGTGTGTGTGTGGGGCCATGGATCATGCTCTCTTAATTGGAGACACAGCTCCCGACTTACCTTATCCGAGCAGCTGTATTTATGTTTACTGCTGTTGTGACCCAGATATAGTCGACCCCCATGCCACACCACAACACCACACACACCACACAACACACACACACCCACACCCACAAACCCCACACACACACACACACACACACACACACACACCACACACACACACACACACACACACCCCACCTGTGGTTGGTTAAAGGGATAGTTCACCCCATAAACACGATATAACTTTGACCTCACAATAAGTCTGATAAAGTTACAGTGGAGTTTGCTGTGGGCTATAGATAGAGATATCCCCATGCAGAACCATGAAATTCAGTGGTGGTGTGTGTGTGTGTGTGTGTGTGTGTGTGTGTGTGTCTAAGATTGCTAAAGGTGCAAAGTATTATATTTTGGATACTCAATAGCATTGTCTCTTATGTCATTGTATTATGTGTCCTGACTGCATAAGAAAAGAAGAGTTTGTTGATGGATAATCATAATTTACGAACTCTGAAGAATTAAGTCGTTTAACCCTCTCACATCCATCCCCTTGGAGACTCGGCAAAAGTTGTATGATTATGTCATTTTCTCCTCACAGAGTCTGTGTCATGAAAACATTTGGTATCCATCCACTTGCCTCACTCTCAATGAGAAAGCCAATATACATCATTTTCCAAAGTGTCGCACTATTCCGTTGACACTTGAATCTGGAAAGATGACATTCTTTTTTTGGGAGGGACAATGATTATATTGTGCTGTTTGCTTTACTGTACCTTCAATAGTCCTTTGTGCCATTTGCTCAGTTGCATTTGATTATCAAAAGGCGGACAACTTTTTGTTCAGACTAACAATATAGACACCTTACACACAAACAGCTGAACTGTCCTTGTCAAGGGAGTGCATTTCTCAGGCCATGTGAATTGCATTTGCTTTCCCACAATGCCTTGTGTGTACAGAGAGGTGGTGGGGGGGGATGATCACCATGGAGACAGGGGGCTCTTTTTATAGTCCCTCGGCCGCTTTCATTCTCTCGCTGTTTACCATTCAGTTCGTATCAGGCAATTTAGAGAACTTTTAATCATTGCTATTTGACTATAAAGTGCATGGATGGTTTGTGTGTGTGTGTGTGTGTGGTCCCGCTGTGTTGCCCAAGGGGGCAGAGCAAGGCATTTTCACCGGAAGGGCTGCTGGTTAAATTCCATGCACGTTCAAAATGTCTCTTCTGGTATTCCCTGTCATCCTTCCGGGCGTTGCTGGGATCCTATCCAGCTGCCTGGGAAAATGGAACACTTGGCGACACACACACACACGCGCACACACACGCACACACAATATTGTGCGGACGCACACACACACAATCGCATACTCTCTCTTGCCTTTCGGGCTCAAAGTGCGTGTGTGTGCGTGCGTGTGCGTGCGTGCGTGTGTGTGCATCCTGGAGTCGAGGAAATGCTGACAGGAAAACAGAAAGAGGGAAAGTGGAGCTTGGATGAAAACACACACACACACACACACACACACACACACACACACACACACACATACATACACACACACACACACAACACACACACACACACATACATAATCACACAGAAAGACAGTCACACCTACCGTGCGCACACACAAACAGAGCCAATCCACAGTCCGCTCGCACGTGGGTGTGTGCTTCCTCCTCCTCTTTACTCACATTTTTGTAGGCTTGTTTCACACAGACACACCCACTTTTGTTTTGTAGGACAGGACACACCCCACACACACACACACACACACACACACACACACACCACACACACACACACACACGCACAAGAAGAGAGAGAGAGAGAGAGGAGTGTGTATAACTCTGTCACTGTCAGGACACACACACAGCGAGAGGCAGGAACTAGCCACTTTTTCCCAAGAGCCCGAGTGCTCAGTCACTAACTAACAACACTTGCTCTGATGAGACGGATGTTGTCGGTGTGGACCATTTCTGAAGAAGAAAAAAAGGAATGTTTTTGCTCGTAAATGTTAGTCATGAGGGGAAAACTGGGAGGAGACAGTGGGGTAGAGGAAGACAAGCAGAAGGAGAAACACACACTTTTCACCTATACACACACACACACACACATCATGGCACACAGGATGACGTTCGGTGAGTGAAAAATTCTTATGCCTTTTATGTCATTTAAATTTAGAGATTTCAAGTGTTTGTTGTGGCTTGTTTTTAGGAGTATAATTGCGAGTGAGTGAGTGAGTGGGTGTGTGTGTGTGGGCGTGTGTGAATGAGAGCCCACGCCTGCCCCATGCAGTATCCATGCCTGGGTGTTGTTTACCTGCCTGAGTGCTTGGCTTTCCCCCCAAAATGATCTCACGTCAGTGGGAAGGTAACAGGATCCTGCCCGGGCGGCTCTTATCCACCGCTCACCGCTGTAAACAATGGTGCTGCTGTGGCTTAGTTATATGATGTAGCTGTCGGACAAACACCAGGTAGATGCAGAGGGAGTGTGTGTGTGTGTGTGTGTGTGTGTGTTGTGTGTGTGTGTGGTGTGGTGTGTGGGGGGGGGTATAAAGGTTAAAGTCTAGGAGTATTGACTAGATGCCGGTATAGGGAGTTGTAGGAGATTAAGCAGATCAACACACACTGTGCTTCAACTAACTAAACCACTGAACTGTATTGCTGTATAGTTATATACGTGTAATGTGTTTTATTTTTTTAAACATACACAGTAAGTTTTAAAGTTTCCTGTTTCGGTAAAATGTTTTGCTTTGTTTCCCAGTAACAAAGATGCTAGTTATTCATTAATAACTTAAAGCTACAGTGTGTAACTTTTTTCCATATAAATGAATGTCGTTAACATTCGACACATCGCCAAATGAGTTGACCAAAGTAGATGAAGCCCGCAAAACTCTCTGTATTTCTCAGTATGGCAGTGTTTATAAACTTGTGTTGCCCCCCCCCCCCCCCCCCCCCCCCCGGCACAACATGTTTCAGTTGCTGATTCTGCTGCTAAGAAAAAACCTGGACGTACAGGAGAAGGTATACAATCTAGGCATTCCCACTGAAGGCTTTACCTCATGCAGATGTGCCGACAGTGTTGTTGTAATTACTCAGGATTCCTCATGGGGGCGACAGAAGTTATACACTGTAGCTTTAAAACCACTACGAGTAATATTTTGGGATTTGGTTTGCAGTGTTTTCCTGTGCGTCTTGTTATCTATACTGCCAGTGGTGGGCATCAGAGTTGAACATATTGAATTCTACACGGAGTGGGTCCCAAAAAAGTCTAACTTGACACGTAGCAAATCGTGAGGAGATATTCACTGAATTTTGACTAAAAAAGTGATTTTGAAAAAAGGGCATTCTCCAGAATCGCTGACTCCACCTTTAAAGTCTGACACTTGGGTGATCATTTCGTGCAGAGACTTCTAAACACTGTCATTCTCTTTTCACTTTACCAAGAAATCAAAGAGGGAATTTCCACGATTACCAAATTGATTGACCTCATCACTAATCCCTGATGATTGTGTAGGCATTGCCCATCCCCATTCCTCTCCTGTATGCTCAGACTGTCCCAAAGGAATAGACGAAAAATAGTTGAAAAAAAAAACATGTCTCATCCAACCGCGGCAACATTTGACACCTGAGCATTAATAGGCGTCAAAGGGAGTGCCCTCAGTCAGACTTGAAGCCAGGAGTTGTGACGCGAGGCTTAGCTTACATCATATCCTTGTTTAGGGCCCATGGAGCTGGCAGTATTAGCTCCTTGGCCAAAGCATTTTGTTTGTGTTGGAAGCGGCGGTGGAGAGAACCGTGTCACAGCGGGGGTATGTTTATGTGCTGGGGTGGGCGTAGACTATATGCTGGGAGGGAGAGACTCGGCAGCTCTCGGTGGAAGTACACCGACACACACACCACACACACACACACACACACACACACACACACACACACACACACACACACACACACACACACACACACACACAAAAACTGAGGAGCATAAGCCGTGATCTCATCCTGCTGTCTGATGTGAGTGTGTGTATGTGTGGTCGTAGTGATGGTGGTTTTGTGATATGTCTTAAGCAGACACTGCAGGCAAAACAATCACTGATTGATCACTGGCCTTTCAGCTTCCATAACATCACTTAACTTTTTCATATTCTAGCAAATAAAAGGTCCAAATGTACATACTAGGTTTTTATTTGAATCAACCTCATCTGTTTGCGTCTATATTTCACTATATAACATCTTTAAATTGTTATAAACTGGCAAAGTTATGAAATCCACACATTAACATTGCCTATACTTGTGAATCAGAAGACATCTGTTTAATTCAGCCTGATCATGTAAAAAACACATCATGTCACATGCTGATCCTTGTTAGAAAAGTTTCATATTCTGTTTACAGGTCGACAACAGGACTATCCCTAAAATAAGATGGGCTGCGGTGCTGTCAACAGGAATGGCAATATGACATGTATCGGCACAGTTTGTCAATAAGCTGTGGCTTGCAGTCAAGATTTGACATCCTACAAGTTGAAAATGACACTTAATGAGATGGATCAATACGTCTTGTATCAGAGGTCAATCTGACCCTATCTTTAATTGGCTGGATATTTCCCACTCTAAGTGAACCAATTCAACACATGAGTTGAGCTGGTTGATAAGTAGTAAAAAATACCTAAACTAAGCTGCATCTATTTGTGACGCAGGTTAACACCCTCCTCCTCATTGAAATGAATGTGGACCAAATATTGGTATGACTGGAATTACGGTTAGATGCCAGCATACGTCAAATTCCTGATTTACGAGGCCCTCTAACAAGCATGTTATTATGTGTTTCTCTCCACCCATGCAGAACAAACAGAAGACCAAAGACTGCAAAAATATGTCAGACCAAACGGCTGCAGTACACACCTGAACCTGAATCCAGTAAGTCATGTTATTGTGTATATTGTAATATGTGTTTTGATATTCATGGTACACAGTGATTGTAAGAAAACTGTTCATTGACTTTCAAGATGAGGTAATGTCCTCTGACCTGGAAGGCTGTTGTCTGTTTGGCTTACGTCACTCAAGCCAAAGGTAAATTAAATCTGTTTTAAAGGCAGGTTCACATTTTTCAAATCTGACCTAATTTTAATATCAAACATGGCCGTATGTACATTCCAAAAGCTAGCTTGTTTTTCTAGATAACTTTCCTGTCCATACTGGCTGTAAGTCCACTGTAAAGGTACTGTTCAGGTGCTATCTAGCTAACGCTTAACCAAATTAAAAGAGGCTGCTGATCATTCAGCCCACAGTTTAGGGAAGAAATAGAGACAGCTTAATTGAAAAACTAGTCCTTATTTAAAATGGACAATGAGGAACTTTTAAATGTTTATGAAACAGTCTAAAATTTTTCATATCACAAATGCCGCAACAGCAAACGATAAAATATATTTTTATAGTTATTAATAATCCCTTTGCTCTGGTACGATTTCCCACCAACTCAGACAAAACGATTTACGGCAGGCAGACGGGAAAAGCCTGTGTTTATGAACGGTACTAAATCAAAGCAACTAAAGACCTTCAGGACAGCAGGTGCTGATATCATAAAAACACTTAACACTTTGTCCAAAGGGGGCACTACAATCAAGAAAAACTGAAAGTTACTCGTAGTCACTTCAAGAAATACAGAACTTTACGATTAGAGCAATGACACTGAATATATAAATCCGTCAATACGTTGTCTTTCTTCTGTAGCCTAACACTCTTTATCTAGAGTTCTCACACGATTGTGATGAATGAGGATTTTGTCCGTGCTGTCTAAAATTGGACCATTTGTTGATTTGTTGATGACGCCCCTCTGTTCCCATCAATCTATCATCACCCATATTGCAATTGTTGTCCTCAGAGGTCAGGGGGTCACGCCAAGGGCGGTTTCTGTCTATTTTGGCTACTCAGGCGAGATAACAATTTGGTACAGAGTAGATATAGCAACTTACAATAAAACATGTAGCAGCATGGTAGGACTAACAACTTCTGCAATATGTTGCACCAGTTGTACATTCACGCTTAGCTTTAGTTTTAACGTCGGTTATTGCTTAAGTTGGGATTTATTTATGACTGAAATAAATGCGGTTTCACCAGATAAGTTACATCATCCTTCTTAAGTAAGAATTTAGTAACATATTTGTCAGGAAATTCTGGCACAATGTTTTAAAGGTACAGTGTGTAATATTTGGGTATTTAAAGGCATCTAGTGGTGAGATTCTAGATGTCAACGTTCCATTGCTCAACCCTCTCTTTGGGAGAATTTACAGAAGCTATGGTGGCCTTCAAGGACAAGAAGCTAGTTACTAAGATGGCATCATCCTCCAATGCCTCAGGTCTTTCCACAATATCAAGTGATGAGGTGAAGATGTATTTAGTAATTTATTCAATAGTACTTCTTCTGTCTTCCAACGGGTGCATTTCCCCAGGATACCCACTATATATAAAAACGTGTTCACACACATATTAAAACGTAATAGTGAATATTATATTGTATTTCTACCAAGTCTGTTCTGAACAATGGCAATAAGTTCCTCACACAGTACGTTTTTAAGATCTAGGAATGAGCAGTTATCCAAAAGCTAGCCACTAGCTTGCCATTCAGATTCATACCCAATAATATGTATTGAAGACATAGCAGTTAACTTAGCATCATTAATGTCATCATCAAAGTTTGTTGCTTTCTTTCTCATGGCCATTGCCTTTTTAGTCGGCCCTGGTCATGACGTGGCTTACCTACAGATCCTGTTTCCATGCAACAAGAGAAGGCCTTTTGTTTAGTTACACACCCTTGTCGTCTAAACGTGGACATGGTTGTGACGTTGGTTGTGATGCTAGTGCATGCTACCACTTCCTGAAACACAACACTTTATGTGTATAGAGTGGAAGCATATTATGGGAAAGGGAAATAGCCTGATAGCCCCACACATGACATTAGTGCGTTGGACTAAATCGAGTGTGCTGCTGACTTTAAGTGAAATGACTCATAGATGGACCCATAGTTTTGTTGCTGGCATTACGCCCACAAATGTTTCTTAATATAACTAAAAGGTCACAGCCAAATAGTTCCAGACCATCAAGATGAATCAGCCAAGTATCAGAATAAGTGTATGATATAATATGTGTGTTTGTACTGGGTCCGTTTTTTGGTTATCAAGGTCTTTGAAATGGGGGATGCTTGAAAAGAAGTGCTTGTTATATTGGCCAAACCCCCAATTTTCCAATTTAAAAATTTGGAAACGGGATGCTACCGACAATTTTTATAACTTACCGAATAAGCTGACGATCCGACAAGCGTGTCCACTCCCTGCAGTGCCGAGAGAGTACAGAGGATTTCTTTCACATACTATATAATCATTGACACAACACATTTCGTAACTGTTCATGTGTATGCCTGAGCAAACATCAGAAGATTTATAGTGAAAATGTATTATGTCAAGGCCATAAAGACACCTAAGACAGAGTTCTTGGAGTGAGATCAGGTAGGCCGTACAAATTCAGTCAGGTTTTTAGCTTGCCTCCATACGTAGCCATTCAGAACAGGTATAAACACTTTTGCATCTAGACATGATCGGACGATGCATTATACAAGCTAGTTTAAAGGAATAGTTCAACATTTTTATTTTTAGCTTTTTGCTTCACTCTCCAGCTTAATTAAAGACGACAGAAACCGTTCCTGTAACTGTGCGTGTTCTCATCCAGGTTAGCTAAGCTCAAGCACTGGTAGTCAAGAGAGCAGCATCAAAATATACTTTTCAGCAACACTAAACACTCCTGTGTGCTTGCTTGATGCTTGTGGTTTATTTACCACGTTATGTTGCCTGACTTACCAAATCAGAGAACGTGCAACGGTGAAAAATAAATCGTGCCACTTTTTCAAATCTATATTGACACATTTTGTCCTGTGGGCTTTAAAGATCCATTAAACTTGTGACTGCCCTTGCATGCTTTCAGTTTGTGTGTTGCCCTTACTAATGTGTCACCGCATGCCCTCAATTGTTGATTGATGGATTACTGCTCAAATTTGCTTTGTGTGCGTTCAGCAGTTTTGCCCTTAACAACTTGCTACAACTTTGTAATATTTTTGACTTTCAGTTTGTGATCACTGAGCCGTTGTTGGGTTGTGCTTTGTCTTGGCTTTTTATCCCTTATTCGGCTTATTCTTTTTTTCTTCAGTATCCCTGTGCTTTCTACTTTGTTTTGGTGCGGTTTAGTATCCGGCACCTTCGGTTGAAAAGGCTTTGAAATAGAGACTGTTTTCAAAACTATATCTCAGCTGGACCCAAAGAAAAAGTGGTTGTTTGTGTTAATAATAAATGGTTATATTCATGTTTTTCTTCTTCCTTCCATAATGGATGATTTTAACATTGATTAAAACTGTATAATTCAGTCATCTAATGCAGTATTTACATTTGGCCCAAAAAGTAGAATAACTAAATGATCAAAATATCCATTTAGTCGATGTCAGTATATTGTTGTATGAAAGAGGGTAGTGCTGCTGTAACCATTTCCCCCCAAAATACTTGTTTTGGAGTCCAGAAAGGAGAGGGTGACCTTTGGTCATCATTATTGATCCAAATTGGTTGGTGCTCAAAATATTTATGTTTTTTAACTTTTTCTGTGGGCCCCCTGCAGTGTCCTCTGTGGTTGGATTGAATAAATTCAGATGATTGTCCATGATCCAGCTCCAATAGTGCCTATGAGAAACCTATAACAAAATCTATTTCAGTTTTGTTTAAAGAATAGCTTTGCTGATGCAACAGGCCTGTTAATTCCAGCTTGTTCTAGCTATTATTATTAAACATAAAAAAAATTGTAATCAAAATGTATACAACCTCAAAGCATGAAAGGTGATTTTAGATGATAAGGTACAAAGTAGCTCTCACACATCTGACTGTATGGAATCAAGTTATGGTTGTGGGAGGCGATTCCAAACTTTGGAACGGTATAGTATCTAGACCTCTGAAAGAGAACTGTCTCTGTGGCCCTTGTCGGTATGTTTTTTTTAAAACTCTGTCATTGCAACTGAATGGCATGATTTTGATATAGAGACGCAGGACATCTTGTCTTTATTGATTTGGTAAAAGTCAGAGTGAGTTGGTTCTCATGGCAGCGCGATGGAAGCTGAAAGAGGCTGAGAGAGTGAGGAAGAGATGTGTTGGCTTTATGTATTCATGCTGCAGGGTGCTGATGCTGCACTGGGGGTTTGTTTTATTTCATCAGCTTTCTGATGTAATCTCCCCCACGGTGATAGACCTCTGGGTTGGGAAAGGTGAAGTACCGTCAGATAAATAATTTGTGGCTTGGATTTTGAACTTGAGAAGAAAATCTCCGTTTGAAAGATGATCAGAAAAACAACACTACTCTTGCTATGAATGTATGAATGGGGAATATTGGACACGCCTTCCCTTTAACAACCTAATTTAGCACTACCTCTACCTGCGATAAGCCACACCCCCAGATCCCACCTGAATCTAACAAAGAGGCGGAGCTTAAAGAGACAGGCTCTAAAACAAGCATTTTCAGACAGAGGCTGAAAAGAGGAGATTCAGCAGTGGAACTGTGAGACATATAAACGTTTTTTTTTGGGACGTACACCATGAAAACAGCTTCTAAAAAAACAATATACCGTTTGAACCTGAGTATGAGCCTCATTGTGACCTTTAAGATGTTTCAGCTTAAAGATGTAAGCCTTTCATTGTTGAGTTTTAATATCAGCTTATTTCATTTAGTCTGGTTCTTTTAGGCGTGACTGTTTAATAAACCATCCACTGTTTATCAGTTGAATAGATAATCCAGAGAATCTACAGGCAGTGACTCCTCCAATGTGCAAACAGACAGAAGATTCCATCCGAACGCCAACACTTCCTCATGCACAAAGACTTTGCAATGACTAAACAGAGTAAATCAAGCCTCAGCTGTTTGGACTTATACTTCATATCCATCATGTCTATCTTGATTTGACCTGATGTGAACACCAAAAAAGGGAAAAAACTATCTATTGTAAAAATCTATTGTACTTTTCTTAAATCCGATAACATTCTAAATTGTTTACAAGCCGGGGCTAAGTAGGAAAAATGTAGGAGAATTTAGATACTACGTCAGGCTCTCCAACCAGACATGCTTTGTGGTTCCTTGGGTGGGTAGAGATGAAAACTACACATTGAAGGCTTGATCTGCTGCCAACAGTTTTTGCAGACTGTTTACACGCTTGCCAGCAGACCATGACTTGACTCTTTCACTTAAAGGAAAAAATACCCACAATGCCCACTGAACAGTCATATGTCATTAGGGTTATTCAGAACAGAGAGGGGGAGGGGGGTTGGCTTCAGATGAGCAGTTTCAGTTTTTCATAGTGTATGTAGATGTGTATCATCAGACAGGACATTCCAAGGACATTACAGCTCTTACAGTAATTCACCGCTCGTTTTGGGAAGCTGTCATGGCACCCAGCCAAGAGGGAAGCACAGGGAAAGTTGAATATTTACAATGTATTGGCTTGTGGTTAGTGCTTTTGCTGACTAACTCTGAGTCAGTGTGTGTGTGTGTGTGTGTGTGTGTGTGTGTGTGTGTGTGTGTGTGTGTGTGTGTGTGTGTGTGTGTGTGTGTGTGTGGGTCGTGTGTTTCTGAGTATGTGCTTTCGGGACGTGTGGTGGCTGATCTGTGTTTCAGAAGGTTCGAGGTGCTTTGAAGTGTGTGTGTGGGGTTATCCCGGTCTGGGGGTGTTGTGTGTGTGTGTGTGTGTGTGTGTGTGTTCTGCTTCTCTTCTGTGTGTGTGTGTGTGTGTGTGTGTGTGTGTGTGTGCGCGCGCGTTGTGTGTTGGAGCTGGCAAGTGGTCAGGGGGAATGAGTAGGTGCTGTTATTGGCAAAGTAATGACTAAACATCTCGCTTTACTGTAAGTGGGTGATGTGTCAAGATTGTGTCATGACCTTTTTTTCCCCTTTCCCTCTCTCGCTCTCTCTCTCTCTCTCTCTCTCTCACACACAACACACACACACAACACAACACACACACACACACACACACACACACACACACACACACACACACACACACACACACACACCACACACACACACACACACAACAAGTCTTATCTCAATTTGCTCAAACAAAGAGGCTGAAAACACCATCCATATTAAACTCTGATAGCAGCCCGTATTCCCGGCTTGAGTGACTCAGACCGTTGGCATGACAACATTCCCCCCCCTCTACCCCCACCTCCAGGGTGGCCCCCACATCCACACCACCATACACATCCGTACATCCATCCATCTGATATGCCGCCCACGTTTCTTTTAAATCGCTCCATTGATCGTCCTTTTCCGCCTTAGCTCCTTAGCTTCCTGGCAGGTGTGTGTGTGTGTGTGTGTGTGTGTTGTGTGTTTGCGTGCGTGTGTGGCTCTCATTAAGGCCTGTTTTCCAGTTAACTTCAAAACTCACGAAGCGGTGACATGCTGCTATTTTTACCCCCACTTCAAATTGGCCCTGTTAAGATTGTTTATCTGCGCCCAGGGAGGAAGGCCTTTCACCCAGCCCAAGCCCGCCGCTGGCCGTCAGTGCTGGTTTGGGAGTGGACGGGGAAGTTGTATGATCTGTTCCCGGAACTGAGGCCAAACAAAGCCAGATGTCTGAAATTCTCCAGAAGGAAAGAGGCTTTTTGTGTTTTGGTCCTCTGTCCTTTTTAACCAGGATGGAACATATAGGGAGAGGGAGGGATACTTCAGCCCTTGTTTGTGTTCTATCTAGCACACAGGAACTCTCACAGTTTTGTTCTGTGATGTGGGCACTTCTCCAAAACAACATTGACGGCCTGTGGGCACAGAAGTGTTGACTCAAAGGATAATGTGGGTGTTTGTTTTTTTAAACTCTTTTCATTTGTGCCAATCAAACCTGCAGGTACCTGTGCACTGGCATTTTGCTGCAGTGTGTGTGTGTGTGTGTGTGTGTGTGTGTGTGTGTGTGGTGTGTGTGTGTGTGGTTGTGGTTGGTGTGTTGTGTGTGTGGTGTGTGTGTGTGTGTGTGTGTGTTGTGTGTGTGTGTGTTGTGTGTTGTGTGTGTGTGTGGTGTGTGTGTGTGAGTTGTTGTGTGTGTGTGGTGTGTGTGTGTGTGTGTGTGTGTGTGTGGTGTGTGTGTGTGTGTGTGTGTGTGTGTGTGTGCTTGTGCGCGCGTGCGTGCGTGCGTGTTGCAGTAGAGCCTGGTAAAGTCAAGCCTTGTTTCCCACTGAGCGGCACAGTTTGGATTGTGAATGACCCATTGGCCTTGCCCTCAAGAGCCATCCTCAGGATAAACTTGACATCTAAACACCTATTTTAATTTCATTAATAGAAAACAAATTGGAATAATGCTTAACAAACATGCTGTCTCTCTTCCTGACAGCAGTCAATTATAAGCTACGCTAGGTTTCAAACCATGCCATGAAATATTGGTTAGGAAAATCCGTTTGTGGCCGAAAATGCAGACTCGACAAAGCCCACATTGTTAACTACATTGTTATTCATGGCAAGTGTATCTGTGCCTGTGGGGTACCTTTGTCAGCTGTGATGCTTGTGTGTGTATGTGTGTGTGTATATGAATGCCACAGTGCAGCTTAGCTGTCTCGCTAACTTAAAGTATCGTCACGCTCCTTATAGTGGAGATTGATGCTAGCCACAGTCGCTATATCATTAGCATAACTCTACACACTGGAGCTCATGCCCACCTTCCTCTGGGCTTTTACTGTGCGTGAACTCCGTCTGAACTGCACTACTGTCGCACATTAACACACGCAGTAACCCGGGGCTGTGCGTACTATACTGCTAGCACCAGGAGCTTTATGGTAATGTCACTGATGAGAAAACAGTGGTAGCCTGTTCGCAGCCTACATATACTGTATATTTCTATAAATCCAAACTTCGGCAATAAAGGGCCCATTGAGAACGCCGTTTGTGGGATGACAGAGTATGGATTGGAAATTGCAGCATGAAGCAAGCCATCACGTCTACCGGAAGGATATTATGCATTTTTAATGCTACAATGTGGAATCGAAGAGGTCATTATAACAAAGGCTCACAGCTTTAAAGCCAAACATGATGTGTTTAAATGGTACTGAAAGAGTCCAGTACCATTTAAGACATCATGTTTGACACAGTCCTTGTCTCCAATTGTGTAGCATTGTCATCAGCCGGATGGAGGCACCATACTGTACATTTCAGAGACATCATTACAACACTGTAAAACGGATGAATTAATATTCTAATGCACTTAATTCTCTCAGAATTCTGTTGCTGACGACGTATGTCTGCTTTGGCTTGAAACAAAATTGACCCGTTGTTTATTTAAAGGTCATGTGTTATGCTCATTTTCAGGTTCAACATTAAAATTCAGCTTTTCTACTTGGAACTGTTTTCATGGTGAAGTGTCCAAAAAACCTTATTCTATTTCTCATAGTGCCATTGCTGAATCTCCTCTTATCAGCCTCTGTCTGAAACGCTCTGTTTTAGTGCCTGTCTCTTTAAGCTTTGTTTTGCTAATGGATCAACTTTACAATATTCATTACTGCAGCTTTAATTTAAAATGAGACAAACTATCAAAATTGATACAGTCTATGTTTAGATGCATCAATGTGCGTTACTGTTACTTTGTATATTTTTTGATGCAACCACTGAGGGCACCAGAGTCAGGCATTTTAACATCCTGCACATTGTGGCTTTAATCAACTAACTGCTGAAAGAGAAGGAGATTGTGAGGTCAATGTTATTAGAATTACTGCATTAATGTTACAAAGTAATCTACCAGAAATGCTTCTGTACTGTGTGTGGCTAGGAGGCTGGTGGGGGTTATTATCATTTACTGAAAGAGTGCATTGATTCAAATGGCATAATAATAGGCATTTGAAGTAGGATGAAAAACACACACACACACACCACACACACACACACACACACACACCACACACACACACACACACACACACACACACACACACACACACACAACACACACACACACACACACACACACACACACACAACACACACACATTAACTGGAGCAATCAGACATTCTCCCCCACAGTGCAGACACCTGTATGCTGTGGCTGGTTTCCTTATTGATGAATGGCTGGATATGTGCCAACCCCCCCAGTCCCAGGAAGTAGGATGAAATAAAAAGATCCTCCTTGACTAGCAGTATATGAGTGTTCTTGAGGGAACTGCTAGGGGGAAGGTTATTATTGGTTTAATCGATAACCACAGTTCAGCGGTGACAGCTTTGTGATTCACCGTCCGTTACAAACGCCCCTGAAGTCTATCAAGCGTCTTCTACTGCCCTGTGTGTGCCAGTGTCAAAGAGCTGTAATTTTCCTGGAAGTGAAACGCCACACACACACACACACACACACACACACACACACACAACACACACACACACACACACACACACACACACACACACACACACACACAACACACACACACACAAGGGGGGGAGGTTAGCGGACGGGAAGGGAGGATCGGTATCGGCCCTGAAGGTGATTGGATCTTCCTGACAGGCTGCCTGCTGTAAGGAGCTTTCCTCTGGGAGAATTTAGAGATCAGTCACATAAGCGAGGGGCGTGATAAATGATTTTAATACTGCACATGCAACCCAGTCCTCCTTATCTCTAACAGGGGACAATACAAGTGTTATAAACCTAGGTGAATGATAAGTGATATACATGGCAAACTAAGGTTATTATGGACTTTAAAGCTTAGTGCGTAACTTTTGCATATAAATGATACATTCAAATCATTGCCAAACAAGTTGACACAACGTTGAATAAACCTATCGGCTCCACAAAACTCTCTTGTTTACAAACATGGAGATCAGAGAAATCCCAAGAAGCGCACACAAAATGTTTCCGAAAAAACCTGAACGTACCGTAAAGGGAAAAAATCAATTTAGATGCCTCATGTAGATTCGCTGACAATGTTGATTATGGAAAGTTTGATTTTTTTAGTTCAGAGAATTGAAAAAAACTAATGTTGAGATAATGGCCTTGAAAGATGGTTGTGGAGTGGGATTATACAGATGCATATATACAAGGGTTAGTCATAGAAACACCTTAATGTACTGTACATTTTGGATCTTTTATTTTATACTGGTATGAAAGAAGAAATGCTTATTGGAAGCAAAATAGACATAAATCTCCAAATTGAGCAATTCTTGTAAAACCGTGCAAAATCTGCTGTGTCTTGCCTTGATTGTGAAAGTGAAAACAAACATACAGAATCACTGCTTTCTTAGAAGAAAAAAAATACATTTTGGTTGACTAAATTGCTTGGGGAGGACAGTGTGACTTGTTTCTACTGACTCAGTAAAAGTCCTGACATCTCATTTGACTAGCCCCTGTGCTACTGGAGGTTTTCTTTCATGTCTCTCCAGGGGGATAAAATGAAATGTGTTCCTGTGAATCATTTAAAATCCATATTTGAAGTACTTGCTGCATCACGACAGCGCGCTCTCACTCACCATGCGTTATTGTAACAGCTGAGCTCCAAGGTTCATGCCTGACCCTGAAAAACAGCAGCTATAGACACATAACAGCTTCCGTCCAATGCAGTCTTACTTGTTGGACCTTGTGTTGAAGTTCTCTTTTCTTATCTCAGTAATCCACCCACGCTCTTTTTTATCATGTCGTTTTTCTTCAAACTTTAAAGCTTTGAATCAGTCTGAAAAGCATCTATTATGTACACTGTAATGGCTCATCAACCAGACGTTATGTAAAAATATATATATATAAATAATTTCTTTCTTACACTGTTAATTCCCTTGGTCCAAGGTTTATGAGATGCAGGCAATACAAGGTGTTTGCGCATCCTGTCCTTATCATAGCACACACTTTGGTGGGTGTGTTTTTCTGCATAGGATGATAGTTATTATCAGCTACTCACCCACACACTCACTCTCTGTTCCTTACCTGTAGGTGTGTGATAGAGCGAACTATGACAGACCGCGGCGGTGCAGCAGTGTGACTTATAGTACTTGCTCAATGTGCTGTACATCCTGTACATGTGTTGGGTTAATGCTGCTCTCACCTTCCCATCCCAACCATTCATCAAGGTTATAGAAATGTGTGATTCAAACACACACACACACACACACACACAACACACACACACACACACAACACACACACACACACACACACACAAACACAGCCTTTCATACATGTTGTTTTGTTAGATTGTTTTTTGCATTTGTTTGTTTTTCTTGTACGAAATTTGACAACATGGACTTGTTATGAAAGGAGCCCAGTTATCTGCACAGTGGAGTGTTGCACCGTGACTCAGCAAATCTGGACCAAAAAAATAAACCTTACGTAAACTTGCAATCGTCATCATTTTTAACGTCATTTCTACTTCTCCTCCCCCAGGCACACAGAGCGACGGGCAGGATGACATCACCGCCACCCGTGGGAGCCAGGGGCCTGTCTGCATCCATGCCAGCTGCGTGTGTGTGTTGTGTGTGGTTGTGTGTGTGTGTGTGTGTGTGTGTGTGTGTGTGTGGTGTGTGTGTGTGTGTCTTTGTGGGTGTGGTGAGTGTTGTGGGCTGTGTCGTGAGTGTTTGGTGTGTGGTGTGTGTGTGTGTGTGTGTGTGTGTGTGTGTGTGTGTGTGTGTGTGGTGTGTGTGTGTGTGTGTGTGTGAGCCGCTGTCTGCTGCGTGTCACTCCGTGGAGGAATAGAACAGGAAGCCCAGTGAGCACTCGCCTCACCTCCAGAGCTTTTCCAGAGGAGAGAGACAGTGAGTGTGTGTGTGTGTGTGTGTGTCCTCACTCATCTCTTATACTGCTGCGGGGCTGGTGTTGGATCAGGGTTTTTACGTAAGCCTCAACTGTTTTCCATTTTGTTTAAATTGAAGACTTTAAGTTGAAGGACTCAAACGTTAGCTTTTCACTAAGATCCACCTGTCCTTGGCATACAGCTCACACACTGCCTACCTCTGGTGAGTTCTTTAAAATGAAACTCCACCAACACGCCCCGAAAATAAAGACAGAAAGAAGGGACGTTGAATTGAGTCAGAGAAAAGAGAATACCAAAGAAAGTATAAGTGTTAGGCCGTGAGAGAGGGCCTTTGTCTTAGTGACATATCATTATTGTTTTAATATTCCATCATGTAATATAACATGATAAATTATATATCCTACTCTATCATGAAAATCACACAAAATTAAAGGTGGAGTCAGGGATTATGGAGAACGCTTGTTGTTTAAATCAGTGAATATCTCCCCACGATCCGCTATAACTGCCTGCACTGTGTGTTTGTTAAAAAAAGAAAATCTTGTGTTGACTTGATACACAACCTAGGCTCTGTAAACGGGCATGTAAACGAAGGGGCCCAGAGATATTCACTAAATTTGACAAAAAAAAGATGATTTCGACAACAATCATCCTCCAGGATCGCTGACATCTTTCATTCTTAACTCTTAAGTATAATCTAGATAAAGTAAATTTTTACCCTGATAAACGAAGTTGACAGTGCCTTACTTTCAGCCCTCAGTAGCGTCTGCAGGTGTATTTCAGCCACAACAACCTTCACCGATTATGTAGAGCAGCCTGTATTATGTACCTGAGAGGGGAAACCCAGGGAAATAAATGTCCGTATAGGGGACTTTCCGCACCATGCTGCTGCTTGTTAATTTCCTCATTGCTCTGAGCATTAGAACATTTCAGGGAGACAAGAAAATCTGCCTGGATTAATAACAGTTTGGGAGGGAGGGGGGGGGGGGGGGGGGATGACTACACTACACCCTTTTTGGATTGCATCATATTCCTTTGTGCAACATCTTAACTTCCATTTCTATAGTTTTCTTCTCTCAGTCTGCTGTGTTGTGACGACTAGCGCTAGGTTGACCTTTGACGTTCCTAAACTATGCAGGCCAGATGAAAGCTGTGCCATTAACTCAGGCAGCCAGGCACATTACCATAGTAACTACTGTATTTCACAGGGACGTTGTTAGGGCTTCTGGTGGTCACATCGCCCTCTTGTGGCAGTGAGGACAACTGCAGGAATCAGGCAGTGTATTCAACCTTTTATATACTATCTACTGTATGTGTTCAACCCATAGGCTCAAGTCAAGTCAGTTTTACTGTCAATTTCTGCAATATGTGCTAGACATACATTCCCAAACAAGTTTCTCTTCGACCCGCGCTGCAATAAAGGATAAAATATATACTGTATATTCTAAATAGTGCAGGGAAAAAGCATATGACAGCATGGTAAAATATTATGTCATGAATGTAAGTGCATCTCAGTGTGAGATACAATCTTTTTGTATTATTATGTAAAGGTATCAGCTGTGGCTCCTACCTTTTACATAATAGAATACCAACCTGGGCTATGCTGATTGGATGTCTCACCCTCTTACATCTGTCACTATGGGGTCATGTGACGCTGGTCTTTTCAAACCCCTCGAGGAGCCCACAACTGGGACAATCATGCAGCAAGTAGCGCTTTACTGTAGCCCCGTTGCCAAGGCGACCTGGCCGTGTGTTACATAAGCATGAGTGATGCCTTACGGATGTCTTTGTGCTGTGACACATGACACCACACACACACACACACACACACACACCCAGTCACTTTCTGTGTGTGTACATTCCTCCAGCTGGTTTTTGCTCCTATGTCACTGAGGTGTGTGTGTATGAGCACTGGCAAACTTTTAAATTGGATGTTCCTTCCAGAGATTGGAGAGAATTGGCCCAGCTGGGTGGCACAGTTTGCCCTCAAATAGACTCTCATTTCCTACATTCTACTGGATGAATCAGGCTTTTTTGTAGAATGTTGTGGCTTAAATCAACAATACAATTAATCTACCCAATTTTTCAAAGCTGGACAAATACAGAGCGATTTAATGAATCTAGGACATCATGTTTACTTCCACCACATTCTGTGATCTGCCTTTCTGCTTGTCCAGAGCATTTTGTAACTTTTATACCCTATAGCAAACGGGCATGTATCTAGCTACGCTGGGCGCCCCTTTGTTACCATACACGTTTACAGAGCCTAGGCTGTGTGGTAACACTGGACTGCTTTCAGTGCACACACAGTAGGCATACGGCCAGGTAGCGGAACGTGAGGAGATAAAAAGGGATTTTGGACAACAAGCGTTCTCTAGAATCACCGACTCTACCTTTTTAATAGCACATTTACTACATTATCTCAGTTATACTGGACATTAATGGAATTCGCTCAAGAATTCTTCTTTCTAATTTGCTATTTTTGCGAAAAATGAGATTGAATGTCTTTTAAAGGGTCATTTCCCTATATACTGTATATGTTGGTATGGGTATCTTGAGGCAAGGGAAAGGGTGCGTCTCACATGAACATATTGTTTGTGTGCGTCATGTGTCTAAATACAACACCTGCAAGACAGGTACAGTCAGTTGCGTTCAATGCCACGCGGCGTTAACTCTGGGGAATGGTAATGAGCTATTGCTGAAGTTCACAATCACTAATCTGTGTCCACAGTACATAGTCATTTACAGGCGCTTTCGACTCCTGTTCTCGTGTGATTCTCTTGTATTCTTCCCTGCAGGATCAATGGCAGTATACGGATAAGGCTGTGAGTACAAAATGCTTTAGTAAGTGCACATCAAAGTACACACTATGTCTAAAATAACCATAACTACAGTAGCTAACTGTATATGAATTTCTCCTACATGTCATGTGCTGTCAGCTTGGTTGGTGCTGATGTCGCTTCTGTTTGAATTTTTCCTCTGTTGCTTGAAGGCCAAGTTTCACGTAGCAGCCGCCCCGTGTCACTCGTGCTGCCATGACAACCACATTCATGTCAGACACAAGACCTTCTCTAAATAAGAAGCACTGTCACGTTGTATCCTCCTCTGACAGCACAGACAGTGAGTGTGACATGTGCAGTAAACAGTGTATGGCTGAACTAACTTGACTATCAGTGTATTAAAGCCATGGCTCCCTGGCTTTCCATTACGTTGTGCTTGTAAAACCGTCAGAATGGAGTTGGGCTTTAGACAGAGAATATGCCGTATTACTTACATTGTCAGGGGGTCGCTGAAGGCAGGGGAATACATTGTGTGGGAACAATGAATATATGTATATAAGAGATTGTGCCCAAAGCTCCAGAAAGAATGACTTTGAGTAATGATTTAATTTTAACTTACTTTTGAGGCCATTTTAAAAAGTGTTTTACTGTGTACTGGCACAGCAGACATTTTAATTGTGCAAAGACATAACTTCACATAACCATTTGTATTATTTGTATTAGTCATTTTTGACTTAAGCTGTTTTTCTAGTGCAGCATTCAGGTCAATGTTTTGTCATCTTACATGCCCTATTTAAAACTGCTGTTTTTGACCTATACATCCTGCAGTCGTCCTGTCACAATGTGTTCGATCATTTCTATGAAAAAGTGTTGATGATTTGTTTATTTTGTCACCTTCCTGGTAACATGACCCAATTAAACCAGCTTAGGGTGATGTGTCACTGTAATCACTCACACCTGAGGAAGAGCAAATTGTTGGTCGGAATGTGGTGTGTGTGTGTGTGTGTGTGTGTGTGTGTGTGTGTGTGTGTGTGTGTGTGTGTGTGTGTGTGTGTGTGTTGTGTGTGTGTCTTTGCACAGTTAAATTGTCTTTGGAGCTGTAAGCTGTTGTGCTGACTTTTGGTGTTCATAGCGTTGCCTTTTGACGAGGTAAACGTATGGTTTCATGAGCTTGGTATCTTCTGAAAGGTAAGTATTTAGGTTACTTAAAGTGGCAGTAAAAAGGGTTTTGAAATAAATGTTTTGTATGCAATTCTGACAAATAAAACAGTGATAAAACAAAAACAAATAGAGTACAATGTCTATAAAAAAATATCAAAAACAGTTTGGAAGTAGTGACCCTTACTCCTGCCGTCGGTTCACCTCACCGTTGCAGCTGTGGTCCCACACACAAATACAGTCTTCCCCCAGAAGCTGGTTTCACATGGTGGTTTAGATGTGTGTTCCCGTTGTCTAGCACCATTTGAAATCAGTGTTCTTGGGGACAGGAGGACAGCTAAGGCAGTGAGTGAGCCTCAGGACTTCCTTCCCTCCCTCCCTCCTCTTCCTCATCCTCCTCTTTCTCCACTCAAAGATAACTGATTTCTCTTGGTGTTTAGAGCCAGCTGCAGCCTTCTAGCACCATTTGAAATCGGTTATAGAACTGTGGATCAATGCGTTTTGGGAGTCCTCAAGCAAAAACGGAAGACATGCTGAAAACAAAGTGAGCACTGGTCTTGCTATTAAAGCTGGAAGAGGTCAAGCTAGAGCTACACATATGAATGCTCTGTTTAACATCCACCTCCATTAATGTATAACAAGTTGATCTAAGCTCCAATAAATATAACTTATTTCTATCTTTTGTAAGAGTTTTTTTTAAATTATTTTACCTGTGTCATTTTCAGCCAAACTGAGTAATTTTCACCAGAATGGACTGCAGAGGACTGTGAACAAGCTTCCTACACTTGAAAATATACATTTTAAAACTATTTTAAATTCTGTTTATACCATATTATTAATGTCTTTAGTGAGTGCGGACCCGGTTCATGAATGTGTAGCAAGGACAAACAAACATGCAGCAGACAGAAAAATCGTTGCTAAAATAGCATTGAAGAGAGGAATCATGGTTGCATATGAACTGACCAACAGGTGGCAGTAATTCACCAAGATATAAGAAGAAAAGTAAATGGGGATGAAAAAAAAAATATAAAATACTTGCATTAGGCTTTGCTATTATAGTGCATATTCCAAGCTTCCCACAAGCCACATCTTATCTGTCATCATGGGCTCAGACAACAAACAGCTCAGTTATATAGCTGTTGATAAGCCTATATGAGATCTAATTTTGCATTTCCCCACCTGTTGCATCTACTGAGGCCTATCATTTATTTATATGGATGGGTGTTGAGTAAAACAAAATTATACCTATTTGGGAGCAGGTAGGCCTATAGGCCTATGTGTTTATGTGTTTTCTCTACTAACCAAGTGTAGGCCATTGCCTGTGTATTCTACGTCTTGTAGGCCTACACTTAAAGGAACCCCATATAGCCTACTCACAACAAATGACTGCAGTGGAGAACATTGCACGTGGTGATTTTTCTTTAATGGAGTTAGTGGTCAACCTCATTAATAAAATAATTTCTATAAGCATAAAGAAAAGAAAAATGGGTTGTTCTTAAAAACACTTTTGCATTTAACCTCTATGTGTGTACTGGCCTATTAGTAAATAAAATGCAGTAGGCTAGCTAGCCTATAATCACTCCCACTTCAAACTGTAGTGCTATCAGTCAGAAACATGGACCTATGTCAGAAACATGTTCAAATAGGCACTCTTTGAGACATGAAGTTGACCTGCTCTCTGGCCCCGCCCATTTAGAGAAACTACCTAGTAACGCGTTCCTCTGTTCTTCTCTCATTGGTCTATTTTTGGATTTCCGCCATATTCAAAAACAGTCACGAGCCCTCTGCTATTGTAGTAGTAGCTTTATTGTTATTCTGTTTTCCCCTACTTTCAAATAATACCCACTTACAATATCCCTGGCCAATATCATTTCAAATGGGTGACACCGCTGAAGTCCTGCCTCCAGTTTCAACTACAGGGAAGCCGAAAAGACAGCCGAGTTTTAGAATCTTGAAGAGGAAGCTCTCAGCCGACGATGAAGAGTCTCCCTTCGAGCACAACAACAGCGGCACGAGCCTGAGGCGGTGAGTCTATATTATCTGTTTTCACTGGGACCAAGACTCACTAAAACTGCTATTACTTATGTTAAAAAACCCAGGGAAACCGTCAGTACTAACCCATTCTCAGGTATTGGTCCGTTACATTTAAATTGGTTTGGATCAAGTGTAGCGTCTAGTGTGCTTTGGCCATAAAGTGTTTCGCAGGCTTCGACATTTAGCGGTGTAGGCTGTTGGCCTACTATGTTAAAACACATGATTTATGACGTGAAATAATAAGCAAAATTAAATTCCAAACAAGCAACCACCTGTTTAAAATATACACTGTGTTGTAACTTGTATTGAACTGTCTACTTTCGGTTTCGTCAATACGCCACAAGATGGCAGCAAAGGGCTACTATAGGCTACATACTGTGGGCCAGGTTCAGGTAAAGCAGTGTTCCCTGCCACTTGTATGTAGCCTATATAGAGCTTATTTATTGGGTGGAATTTGAAATTCCCAAGGCAGTACTTAATAGTAAACCTAGTCAGACACTGTTTTTCCAACTCCTACATGTCGTGGTGGGTAACTTCTGAAATGAGCAGACGGTGGAATGCATAGCCTACCACACGCTGCCATTCTGGAAGTTAATACTTACTGTATCACTGTCACTCTAAGTAGGCTATTGTTTTTGTGTTACCATCAATCAAATAGTGTCCATCGGTTCCTTTTTTTATCAGCACAATGGGATTTATTTTGGTCTCAGACTGATGGCTCGAACACAAAAAAATAGTAATCATCAGCAATGTTTTGGGATGTTGTCCCCCATGAGCGTTTACATTGGACTGTAAAACTAGGGAAGGCTTTCCATGGTGTGTGCCAAAATGCCCCCCGAGCCCTGCCCAGCAGTGCCCAACCGGCCTTCTGCAGACAAACATGGAAAAACATCACCCAATATTTGACCCGCCATAACAATGTCTATGGAAAAATAACATAAGCGTTGAAAAGAGAGCAAATAAGGCTTCATTCCCCCAAGCCAGATTGGCATTAAATTAGTGACAGTGGAAATATTTCTTTGGAGTTATTTTGTTGCCAAGCACGTGCAAAAATTCCACCGTCAGAAATAGACAAGATTGGTTCAAAGCATGGGAACTCAAGATGGCATTTTGAGTTCATTGTCCATGTACACAAGCCACCATGGGAAAAAAGTCACGTTTAACAGGCACAACCAGAGTTGTATTATAAATGTTCTTAGGGTGGAATGTGTGCCTTGTAAAAAATGTTTCTCGAAAAACCTCACTTCACATAGTAATAATAACTTTATTTGAATAGCAGCACCTTTTTTAAAAACAATAGTTTACAATATGCTTTGAAAGGGGAAACAAACTACATCAAATACATGTGTATACACATCAAATCAATCACAACACACATTGATTTACACATCATTGTGTTAGTGTAAAAGGGAAGAGCACCTTTAACAAACAAACATTTGTGTGAACTTATTACATTAACAAGTGATGGGGCAAAAAGATGATTTAAAAATACGACATCGCATAAAAGCAAGTCTATAGAAAGGAGTTTTAAGAAGTGATTTTAAATTAAGTCACTGATTCTGCAAGCCTTGTCTGATTTAATACGGTATATAACAGTATACACATGCACTGTGCGACATGTTCTCTTATCAGCTGGGCACTTTACCTGTGTGTGTACTCTATAGTAGAACAGATAGAAGAGGAAATGGGGGGCGCAAGTGGTGGTGGGAGGGGTCTGGCAGGGATAGTTCAGTTTCGGCAATGGCTAGCTTCAGCAAACAAGGGCAGGTCTAGTACCTGGGAATGCTGATCCACTGACTCATGAGCCACACTTCACCCAGCACATAAGAACAGATACATGAACAAGAAAGGACCTTTGTCCCCTGGCTGGAGACAGTGATGAATGTGTTGTTGTGATAATCACTGTAACCATGAAAGATTACACACACACACACACACTCACACTCACACTCACACACACTCACACACCCTATCAGCTTTCATTGTTTGGAGAAGATTGCACTGGATAAGTCCATATTTCCCAATGTGTTTGAAATGTTCAGTTGTTGTCATTCTGTCCAAGTCAAATTACAAAGAATAAGCATGGATTTAGTTTCTCTTTCAGGATGACTTTGAAAGGACACACAGGGTTCGACATAACGTATAGCCCGATGGCCCGGGGCCAGTAAAATCATATGCAGGGCAAGTTGATTGGCCAGTCACTGGCCCGCCCGGGCCAGTGACTGGCCAATCCCAGTTTGTGTATTTTTTGTTGACAACATCATGATTCGCTAAAGTACACGCGAGAGACGGTATGTAGTAGGCTATATGCTTTTATTTTGACAATGTCCTTGCTCGGGTGTTTGTGACACTATTTCCGCCCGACCGCACCAGGCTTTTCTCGCTTGTGTATGATTATCAAAGTTAATTTCGGACACTGAAACCCATCGGTAACAGACCTGTCTGTGTTTGCACCATGGGGAGAGGCTCATATATCCCCGCTGACAGAGCAGTCGAACCGACGTTACCCGGGCAGCGCTCGACAGGCTCGCGGGGTTAGCAGCCGAGCTAGCGGCGCAGTTCGGCTGCTGTCCCCGCGGGCTGTCCAGCACAGTGCTGCCTGGCTCGCAGTGTAAAGTTCCAAGAATGCGCAACTCGGCTGCTCTCTCAGCGGCGAGAAGCTCCTGCGCTCCCCGGGGCGGTCACCCTCTCCGCGGGGTGAATTTACAAGCCGTCGCAGCCTCAGCTAAAGAGGATAGCTCCATTAGGCTAATGAGCTAAGCTAGCGAGGAATCCACCAATCTGTGCTCTGAAACCCCACACGGCCCAAAACTACTCAAATGTCACTCCAAGCATTGTTTACTGCCGCTACACCTTAAGATATGAATAGTAAGAGATTGAAAGATAATAATCTTATGAAAGATATTAATCTTATTAAAGATATTAATCTTTCAATCAAATAAGTCAAGCTAATATTTTTTTTTAGCTGTATTTTATAAGGAAGTCCCCTTGACATTAAATACAATGTCATCAAAAAGAGGGAAATGGCCAAGTAGCAGCTTAAGTTTATTGTTTATCCTGTTAATTTCAAGATCTTTAGTGTTCAGAATGAATAAACATGGATGAAAATTATACAAACGATTAAGAAGGCTATTATATTATCAACATGTATTTTTAGATAACGAGATAGGCCATTATATTATCAACATGTATTTTTAGATAACGAGATAGGCCATTGTGTGTTAAATGGGCATATAATATCGTCTCATATCGATCGCAGGCCCCGGCAAATATCATATCGTTGTCTAATGAATCGATGTAATATCGTATCGTGATGAAAGCAGAGATTTACACCCCTATTAGTAATAGCGAGGGTAGTGCCAGTAGGCTACTAGTACCAGCAGAATAGAGCAATTAAATAATGCTTGTTATGGTATTATATTTATTGTCAGTTATTATTCATTTTCTGTACTGCGTTGGTTAGATTGATTTCTGATCTGTCAGGTCAATGTAGCTGTGTGTGTGTGTGTGAAAATCACACACTGAAAAAGTTAATACATTTTTTACTGCCAGGGCCAGTGAAAAAATACAAGGGGCCAGTAAAACTTTGATCCACTGGCCCGCCGGGCCAGTAGGAAAAAAAAGTTATGTTGAACCCTGAGTCACAAAGCTGTTGACGTAAACACTTTGGCTCTTGGAAAGGATTGAACCTTCCGTCCCATGGGTCGATCTCACCACAATGAGGTCTATGCTGGACTTTTCCTCTTTAAACTTACTCACAAGTTAATAGTAGTTACAGTTGCAGTGACAATCAGATGAGATATATTCACTGTGATTCATGGACAGAAAACATCAAATAGTGTAGTGTAGTGCACTGCCCAAGCCACATTACACACTAACACAAACTCTATCCGACAAAGTACATCTTATCAGTCTTTTCTTTGCATATCGATTTTTATTCCAAATGTGATGTTATTATTATTATTATTGTTATTATTATTATTATTATTATTATTATTATTATTATTATTATTATTATTATTATTATTATTATTATTATTATTATTATTATTATTATTATTATTATTATTATTATTAATGATAAATGCCATATGACAGCAAGGCAAGTTTATTTATATAGCACAATTCAGAGACAAGGCCATTCAAAGTGCTTTACAGGGGCAAGATTAAAAAACATAATACACATTAGAAAAGCAAATAAATAAAACATTTAAAAACTAATGAATAGAAATAGAACATTTAAATAAGATAAAAAAGATGAAACAGAAAAGTCTTCAGACTTGATTTAAAAGAGCTGAGAGTTGCAGCAGACCTCAAGTTTTCTGGCAGTTTGTTCCAGAGATTTGGTGCATAAAAACTAAAAGCTGCTTCTCCTTGTTTAGTCCTAACTCTGGGGACTGTGAGTAGACCTGTCCCAGACGACCTAAGGGCTCTGGACGGCTCATAACGTATCAGCACATCAGTAATGTATTTTAGAATACTACAATACTGCAGCCTCTGTGCTGCTGTTTTTAAATTCCAAATGAATTCCAACAGTGCGTGTCTTTAACCAGGCTCCTCAGAAGTAGCTTTTCATTGTAAACTCTCTGCATCTGTTTCTAAGTGTGTCCCAACTGTTGACTTCTTAGTGATGAGTGTACTTCCACCAAGCCCTTCTAATACAAATATCCTTGTCTGCTCCCAACACCACTCACTATATGTGAGCCTGTTTAGATGAGGCAGTGAGATATTGAGTCAGTGAGCGGCATAGCTGAAGGCTCATCTCCTGTGAAGTTCCCAGCATGTCTTTTTATAACAGTGTAAGGAATTGACTACGGCTTGGCAGAAAGCCTAATGGTGTAACATTTGTTAATAGTGCTGGGGGTCAGTCTATCTCCTGGTTTTTGCTTGGAACCACAATGACTTCTGTCTTTTCCCTGGAAGATATGTTAATTCCCCCGGTCCCTCTCTGCATTACCGTCAACCAGCACACCACCCTCTTTCTCTTAACTGAATTAGAATCCTGCATCTGTGTCATCATTTTTCCAAAGAACATTGATAGCTGAAAGATGCCTTTCACACGCCTCCCTTTGGTTTCCGGGCAGGTGATTAATACGGAGTTATGCTCAAAGTATAAGTCTTCACATGAGTGGAGGACAGGAGTGTTCTAAACAAACCATACCAAATCCAAACACAATGCCACTGCTATTGCCAAGTGGATTTTTCGCAATCCCTAAAAAAATTAAAAATAATAAAATGTTATGGCGTCGGTGTAAAGATTGTTGATTTATGTTATAACTTACGTGTTTATGCTTTTATAAAGAATACATTATGTAACATGTTTCTAAGATAATAATTTAAAAGACCATGTAAGATAAAGTGGATTTAAATTGTTATGTTCATCTATCATAAAGGATTGACAAAACGTGTACTATACTGACCTAACCAGATGCAATTGGTAAAATAGGCTCCCTTTATGCTCCCACCAAATGTGTGTTTTTCTGCTCATAGGAACTTACATTAATAATTAATAATTATATTAATTACAGAAAATATTTAACAAAATTGCCATTGTCAACTTCATTCTTCAGGTCAATCATCCAATAAATGATTACATCACCGCCTCTAGAAGTTCAAAGATTGACATCTTGAGTGGCTAAGGGAGACATTATTGACAACTTACTGTGAACATGGATGTCAAGTTAACTCAGCACTTTGACAGTTAAGCCTGACCAACACCTGCAGTGACCTCTGAGCCCTGACTTGCCTCCAGGACACCCAGGGAGCTTCTCAGTTTTCCATCTCTATTTAACTATCATTATTTCCCAACACATGCTGTTTATCCACCTTACAGTAGCATCGGTGCATTTATTCCCACATGGGTGGTCCCTCCCAACTGACACTCAACACCTAACTTGGTAAATGAATGTGTTTAGGTGCTTGGTTCAGCCCACTGAGGCCCAGTTTCTCCCTTATTTTTGTTGGGTTTTATTTCATTGTCTCTTTATTCATGTCTGTGCTATTGCTTCGTTTTAAAGGCTACAGTCGATTGAATTTCTGATTGAAAATGTTGGTCGGAGTGTGAGCAAATATATGGTATCTGAAAGACTTGCAAAATGTTGGTCTCCATTAAGAAGAAAAGCATTGTTTGACCTTTTTCAAAAACTAGTTTAAGAAGTGCTATATCTACATTAGAGAAACTCGTAAAACCTATGCAAAAGGTTACCAACAGCTCATATCTAACATCATGTTACATTAGTATGAGGCTGCTGTATTTTCTTTTGATTTATAATGTGAATTTTTGTCTGTGAAATTTCAAAAAATCCCAATTTATTGGGTAGTATGGTCAAATGTCTTGCTTTACTTGCTTTAATCCTTTCGCATGATGCTTGGCATATTTTCACTATCTTTGTTTGAACAATCCCTTAGTTATAAATATAGTTAAAAGAGGCGATACACAGTGATAGAGAGCATGCCATGGATTGTAACATTAAAATAATTCTCATCATTGTATGGGAATGTAATGTAAAAGTATTTCGCACCCTCCAAAAACTTCAAAACTGTAGCTTGTGTGAACAAAAGTGAGCTCAGTTAATGACTGTCAATGTTGCTGATGTGCAAATACCGCATTCAACAAGATATTAAAAAGAGATCATTTATAAGAGAGAAAAGAATGCCCGGCACAATTTCCCAGAACCCAATGCGTTGCCTTGGTATGATAGATTCTGTTAAAAATGATACAACACACCGCCATTTTCTCACTTCTGAGAAGCTGAAACCAGAGAACATTCCATATTTGTCCTTGAAAAATGTCTTATAAGTTATCAAAATAGATATGAGTTAGTTTTTTCTGTCAGCAGTTTAAGCGTAAGCCCCAACCCACTGCTATACGAGGTGTCGGTAGTACTGCAGCTGCCTGTATTGCTGGCAGTAGATGGACAGTTGTCTTCTGGGTCACTGGATAAGACCACCTGGAGAAACAGTAGTAGAGGCGGCAGTATGACTGGAATGACTCAGGCTTACCAGCAGCACTTGCCGGACACACGCTGAACAAGTGTTTCTCGGCAGCTCTGCATTTTTGGGATGCTGATGCCCTTTTAGAGGTCCCCGCCATCTAAGGCCTCAACATATCATCAATATTATAAGACACAATTTATGATTGTGTATATTCCAGATTGGATTATGCAAGATGAGCATTGTAGGAGGTTTTGAATCATTGTGCCACCATGTCTGCTCAGTGGGATGCACTGTTGATGCGTGATAGTTCCTGTAAACATACTCCACACTGTCTTAAGACGAGACACTGCAGGTGAATCGGGTGAATATTAAAGATGATTCTTGTCATGAAAAAGAAAACAGGATTTATAAGATTATTCTTTTTTTGGATTACAATTTTTCAGAAAAATTTGAATGGAAATAATGCAATATTTAACTAATGTGTACAAATCCCTTAAAAACAACAAAATCTAGATGTTAAAAGCTTTATTTCATTTTACAACATATTATTGTCAATGTTTTTTCGGATACATACGGCCACTTTCATTTTATATATAAAAAAATACTACGTACGGGTCTTAAAAATGCATTTTTCGGCATGTTTTTTTTGTTCAGTATGATTTGGTTCTGAAGTATTGAAAAAAACTAATGTTGAAATCAATGCCATTTAAAGATAGTTGTTTTAGAGAAATATACAGACGCAAACAGACAAGGTTTAAACAATGTATATCTATTAAAGGCTTAGCATTGTGTCTTTGATCAACATAAAACCATCCTGATAAATGCTCTAAAGGCCAGGACACACCAGCCCGAAAATCGTCGTCGTAGAGTCGATAGGGGGTCGGGAGACGAATCTGTTTGGTGTGTGCCGTAACGTCGGCCGACGTAGAGGTCGTCGGGCTTGTTTTGAGCCTGTCGCCGCCGATTGAACATGTTCAATCGGCGGCGACAGGCTGGCCGACCGTCTTTCATTTGGAGCAATTTGATTGGTGGAGGGCTAGCGAATCAGTGAAGCCCGGAAGTGAGGCGGGTAGCACAAACAGCTAACAACAGCTAGCCATCGTTTTAATGTGTTTGTTCGTTTCGTTTTGAGAGTACTCACATGCATCAACCCTTGTTGACTGCTCGACACCATGCTCGACACTCTCTGCTAAAAATTGTGCTCTTATGGTCCATAAATATAAATACGTATTTCCATCTATGTTTATGCTCTAGAGAGTTGTCCCATCATTTCCGGCTTTCGTATTTTTTCGGGCCACAATACAGATTAGCGCCGCCTGCTGTTATGGAGACATTACGTCCCGCGCAAGCAACAGAGCGTACGGAAAGTCAGCAGTCAGTTTGGTGTGTTCTCTGGCCGCGACGGGAAGCCTGGAGCTTCCTGAAACGGCCGACCCCATTTTTTGCGTAGTCGGAACAAGTAGAAACAAGTCGGACTGGTGTGTCCTGGCCTTAACAGTAAGCAGTCCCCTCCTTCTGCTGTCCTCGTCAATGTAGCACATCGCTTCTGTAACACCTTAACCTAGTTTCATAAGTTGCACAGTTACTGAGCCATTTACGGCAGTCATGAGACACACATTGGAAAGTTCACCCATGTGAAATACTGCTTCAATAAAAATCCAATTTATTGTTGGTGCAAGACAGATCATAAGGGCTGCTTTGATGTTTCTCTTCTTGCTGGTTAACCATCCATTCACAGAAGGGGATATGTTGTGTAACTGTCCTCAGTGTGGCCTTATCCGGCCTAACCTTTTTTTTGCATTACTTCAATAATCCTCCCAGGTTAAATACAAGTTGTTTGACATTTGGGCCAATTTACCATATGCATGGTTTTGGGGGGAGTGTCCAGTCAGGACAATTCCCAAAAAAGGTAAAAGTTGTCCCCTTCCAGAAAAAATCCCAAGAAAAATTGGGATGGATCCAAAATCTTTGGGAGGGAGATAGGTGTGTGGGATACAGGACTCCTCCTTCAAAGCTGTCAGGGGGTCAGGGCAGCTTGGTGGTTGATGAGGTCTATCTGAGTCTCCATGGCAACGAGTGAACGCTGGCAACTCGCTGCCGCTGCTCGCCAGTAACTTTGTAACTTTTTGAACTTTTTAACTTCTTCATACCATCAACATTTATTTTATGATTCGATGACCTAATCGGACAATGGCTTGGCTTCATTTGAAATACTTCTATGATCTTTTGGCACTACCGTTTCTGTGAAAATTACAATTCACTGGCGGCTAGCTTACCTGCTCTACTCCGGTTTGAGCCTCAACTGGCGTCTCCACTGACCGTTGATGCTGCCAAAGTCTACAATGTGGGCCGCTAGGACATACATCTGGTTTGTCTGTGTCTGGATCGTCTTAATGCCTGCTCATCTACCAGTGACGGGTTTGCTCCAGTACTCAGCCATTGACCTGCTCCGGCTCCGCTGTCACCTGCCCGGACCTACGCCGGAGGCTTTCCACCTTCACCCGGACATCGCCTTCCAGCCCCGCCGGAGATACATCCACCGAGGGTCCCGCAGGAATTTCCACCACAACAGCTCTACAGGAATTAAGTCGATCTGGTCCAGCTCTCCTCCCCCTCCATGCTCAACCAGCCGGGCTGTCGACCACAGCGTCAACCACAGTGTGTTAGCCCGCCTAGCTCGGTCGGCTAGCACCGTCAGCTGTGACAACACCGCACTCAACTTCGCTCTGCTTAATATCCGCTCACTGACAAGCAAAGGACATCTCATTCAGGATATCATCACTGATCGCAAGCTAGACTTTTTATGTTTAACCGAGACATGGCAACAGCCCAACGACTTTTCGCAGCTGATTGAATCCACTCCGAGCGGGTTTGTTTACATCTGTCAACCCCGTGGCTCTGGCCGGGGAGGAGGTCTCGCGATGATTTACCGCGATAAGTTGAAGGTCCTCGCCGTTGTCAGTGCCTGTCTGCAGCTCGTTTGAGTCTGTTGTCTGCGAGTTGTCTGGTCCCATTCCAACCATCATTGCTACTGTCTACCGCCCCCCTAAACCAAATAGTGAATTTTTAAATGACTTTGCTGCCTTTCTCACCCATTTATCCTCTCTCTCACCAAACATAATTCTACTGGGTGATTTTAACATTCACATGGACAATATCAATCTGCCTCTCACCAAAGACTTTACTTCCTGTTTAGAGAGTGTTGGATGTCAACAACATACCACTTTCCCCACACACTCCAAAGGACACATTCTGGACTTAATCTGCTGCTCTGGTGTCACCCCCCTTGATCTCACAGCTGATGAACTCCCCATAACTGACCATTTTCTCCTCTCATTTACATTTAAACTTGCTCTCTCCATCTCAAAAAAACCCCGCCCTATTTCATTTCGTAATATAAAGAATATTGACCCTGCCACTCTCACTTCAAGAATCCACTCCTCCTGCCTCCCTGACATTCACAATCTATCTACTCCTGATGACCTGGTCTCTCACTACAACACTGGACTCAATAATATCCTTAATTCCCTTGCCCCATTAAAAACCAGATCTGTTTCCTTTTCCGTCTCCGCCCCTTGGTTCACTCCCGATCTCCGTTTAATGAAAGCCAAAGGTCGGCAACTTGAACGTCTTCATAGGAAAACTGGTCTCAGTATTCACAAAGAGATGTACAAGAACCACATCTTGCATTATAAGGACTCCATTGCCAGCACTAAAACCCACTACTACTCCAATATGATCACTGCCAACAAAGGAAACTCTAAGTCACTCTTTTCCCTTCTTAACAAAATTACCCAACCCCAGGATTCTCTCCCCCCTCACCTGTACACAACCTCCTTCTGCAACTCCATGATGTCCTTTTTCATCGATAAAATCAAAAACATTCACCAGCACCTTGGATCAACCCCTCATCTCAATATCTCAGCCGACTTTCACCCTTCCACACACTCATTCTCCTCCTTCCAGCTCCCTGCTATCTCAGAAATAACTGAACTCATTCGGAAATCCAAGCCATCCACCTGTCAACTTGACCCCCTACCCACACATCTGGTTAAGGCCTCCCTCCCCTCCCTAGTTCCTCTCATTTCTGCAATCATCCACTCTTCTCTTACTACTGGAACTGTCCCTATATCCTTCAAAACTGCTGCCATCACCCCAATTCTGAAAAAACCTGGTGCAGACCCCTCCAACTTCAACAACTTCCGTCCTATATCCAATCTTCCCTTCATCTCCAAAATCCTGGAAAAGACAGTGGCCTCCCAACTCCATTTTCACCTATCTGACAATTACCTTTATGAACAGTTCCAGTCCGGATTCCGCCCACTCCATAGCACTGAAACTGCACTCATCAAAATCACCAACGACCTCCTTATGGCAGCTGATTCTGGACTACTCACCATCCTCATCCTCCTGGACCTGAGTGCAGCCTTTGATACCATCTGTCACACCACCCTGCTCAACAGACTATCCTCCATTGGCATCACAGACACTCCGTTAGATTGGTTCACATCTTATCTTTCTGGCCGTACTCAATTTGTTCAACTAAAGTCTTTTAAATCCATCCCCTCCCCCGTCACCACAGGTGTTCCCCAGGGCTCTGTCCTGGGGCCCCTACTCTTCATCATTTACCTCCTTCCCCTTGGCAATATCTTCCGCAAATTTGACATTAATTTCCACTGTTATGCTGATGACACCCAGCTCTACCTCTCTACAAAGCCCTCGTCCACTCTCCCGCCCACTTCCCTTACTGATTGCATCTCAGAAATAAAAACCTGGTTCACTCAAAACTTCCTGAAATTAAACAGCAGCAAAACCGAGGTTCTCCTCATTGGCACCAAATCTACACTATCCAAAACCGACAGCTTTTCTCTCACCATTGATAACTCCACTGTTTCACCCTCCCCCCAGGTTAAGAGTCTGGGTGTCATCCTCGACACCACACTTTCATTTCAACCCCACATCAATAACATTACCCGAACTGCCTACTTCCACCTACGAAACATCAACCGCCTCCGCCCCTCCCTTACACCCCACACTGCCACCATCCTTGTCCACAGTCTGGTCACATCAAGGCTCGACTACTGCAACTCCCTCCTTTTCGGTCTCCCCCAAAAAACCCTCCATAAACTCCAACTTCTTCAACACTCAGCAGCAAGGATCATCTCCAGAACACCCTCCTCTCACCACATCACCCCTGTCCTTCACCAGCTTCATTGGCTCCCGGTTCATTTCCGTATTCAATTTAAAATCCTCCTTTACACCTTCAAAAGCATCCATAACCTTGCACCCACATATCTAACAGACCTCATTCAAATTGCCACTCCCTCCCGTGCACTCCGCTCCTCCTCCTCTGTTCACCTCACTGTCCCCTCTGCCCGTCTCACCACGATGGGGAGCAGAGCCTTCAGCCGCTCTGCTCCCCTGCTCTGGAATGCACTACCCCCCGACATCCGCAACAGTGACTCCATATCCCTGTTCAAATCTAAACTCAAAACTCATCTTTTCAAATTTGCTTACCCCCCCTGATCTTCCCATCCCATTTTATTTTTTATTTTTTTTAAATCAATTAATTGTACTGTATTTCTCACATTGTACGGTGTCCTTGCGTGTCTTGAAAGGCGCCTTTAAATAAAATGTATTATTATTATTATTATTATCTGAGGAAGTGGACCAGGGTCATGTTTCCCTTCTCTGAAACTCTGTGACCAGAAGCAGCTTGATCTGTCAGTCCTGGTGTGATTGGAGGACATTGCTGTGGCTACACCATGCTCAGGCTGCGGTAGGTAAAGGGAGGGGAAGGTTTTCTCAGGACACCTCTGTTCCCTGAGTCATTCTTCCCCTCGTATCACCTTATGAATGCTTTGAGCTTAAAGGGTTAGTTCAGTATTTTTTTGAAGTGTGGTTGTATGAGGTCCTTATGCATAGTTTGCCTGTTACCTTATGGAGATGGCGATCAGCGCAGTCCCTAGAAGGAGTTTGGGGAAGACATCGCTGTAGTAGGCAGCATTGTATGGTTATAGAGGGGGCCAGCAGAAAAACTTTTTTCCGCCACAAACTGTATTCTATTAGAAATAAATATTAGTATAGTTACTGTGCTGATCGCCAACTCCATAAGGTCACACACAATGCATAAGTAAGTAGTACCTCATACAACCCCATCCCCCCAAAATACTGAACTATCCCTTTAAGTCAACAGCTCTTCTCACTCTTTGTCTGGGACTCTGGCTCATAGTAGACTCCACTGGTGGTTTGAAGAGATTTGGTGCTTAAATTTAAATATTGTCACGGTTGGTTCAGACTGAGTGCTGGTTTGTTCACGTGGTAGATTTTGAGGGATTACTAGTAGGATGCCCATCCTACTAGTGCATTTTTATGGCTGAGGATGCATTCTTGTTCTGTCATTTTGACCCTCCTCTCTGATTGTTACTCAGGTCGCTGCGGAGAGGAAGCTCCTTCACCTTCCTCACCCCTGGACCACAATGGGACTTCAGTTTGGTGAGTACAGACCTCACATGTTACAGTTAACAGATCACCATAGACCACCGGCAAGATCCAAGCATACTACAGTTTGGCTATTTAATTCCGAATAAAACTGACCTACAGCAGTGGTCTAGCTGAAATAGAAAACCAAACGTTCAAGGTGGTCCATAGCTAAGATGAGTCCTAAGCAGCAGGAATATCACAAACCCTCTTTTTTTTACTTCATAGAATATACAGTACTTGCATGATGTATGCATTTCATACACATTTACCGTCTGGCATCTGCACATTTCTTCGAGCTGGCTTTTGGCTGACTCCTGCCTTGTTGTGCACATTGGGAGTGTACTAAGGGTGCCGCTTCCCGTATTTTGGCTTTAAATCTCGTCTCGGAGTTTTCAACAAAGTCCCAGACAAGGTAGCCCTGTTCATTGTCAAAGCGAAGGAAGGCAGCAGCTTGTTGGCCCACAGCTACCGTATTAACACTTATTTACAGTTTAATAACTAGCATTATCCTAAATACAACACCAATTTAAACCTGCAGTGTGTAGACTTTGTAGAAAATAATTATAATATCCATAAGTACGTTTAATTTAGTGCATAATAGCTGAACATTGTTTTTTAGAATTATTTTGTTTTCCCTTAGAAAGGGTCTCATATATGTCCATATTTCTCCATACCTTGGACCAAGGCATGGCGCCGCCATGTTGGAAGCGTCATGGTTGGAATGTCATCAGGTGCATTGTTTAGAATTTAGAATTGTTCTTGTCCTTGAAGGCCACTGTAGCTTCTGTTATTATTCAAAAGGGGAGGGGTTACCCAGGGAGCGTTGCATTCTAGAACTTTCTAGAACTTTCTCAAACTTTCTTGATGATGGCATATTACACACTGCACCTTTAAGACACTCGAGTATAATTATTTTTGAAGAATATGAGAACAAGCTAATTGCTCATAATGCCATGACGTATATTTTATTGGGTGAAAAGGTAAAACCATCAAACCTGCCTTTTGTGCAACAGCACTGCCATTTTCTAATAAATCACAGTGACTAGATATACTGACAGTGTGCACTCAGCAGACCCATTTTTTCAATCAACTTATTATGGGTGAATATATTACTAATAGAGATGTCTTGATCGGGCTCTGATCCTGATCCCACTCCTTTAATGTTGGGTATTCGCTTGTAAATCTGATCTGATACTATTGACCTAAATGTTAATTGGGTCAATGACGAATAAGGTTGTCATGATGGTTATTTTGAAAATCTTTCAAAAATATATTTTAAAAGCATCCTTGAATCAAGTTAAAATATAAATTTCGTGTTTCTGTTAGTTTTATTTAATTGGAAATGGGATTTACACAATTTTTTACTAAAAGTAGGCCCAAATGGACCTGACAATGTCAAATGGTGTAACCACAAAAGAATAAGAAATATTAATTATGTTGTCCACCATAGTGTAATATGAATGTAACTCATAAGAATAATAACTTCCATTTCAAAATATCACATGAAAAAAGATTTTATTTGGATAACCCCTAAATCTAAATTTTATGTGTTTTTGCAATTTTGAGTGGGACGTTAGCTGGAAACATCTTGTTTTCTAAATAATTGTTGACCAATCGTGTTAAAAGTGTTAAAAATGATTTAATACATTTAAGAAGAGTAATCAATTCTGGCCTACATTAATTTACATGTACATTTTGATTTTTTTAGGAAAAATACTGGTTACACCATTTGACACAAACCAGTTACACCACTTGACGGTGTTGCTTCTACAGCCAAAAAGTTGAAAAAACAACACTGAAATCAGGCAGTACAGTCAAGATAGTTACTGTGTTTGGACTTGCCATTGGATTTTGTTTTCATGTACTTAAAACATTAGTCAACAAATACCATTAAGGTGATTATGGAGTAATTATTCTATCTTTATTCACGAGCGTGGTCTTCTGGTTCAAGAGCATGACTTATTGTTTTCACATTCAGATTTTGTAATTATGTGCTCTTAAACCTAAAGAAAACACTCTTAAATAAAGATCTCCATGGATGACAAATGTTCTAGGGTGGAACTTATTTGACTGTATTTATGGAAAAAATTCAATCAACAACAAAAAGTCTTAACAAATTGTGTGTTTGTGCGTTTAAGTGTGTCTATGTTTGTTTGTGAGAAAGAGCTAGGTGGATGGGTAGAAGAGACTAGGAGATTCATGTATGTTAAGGGTCCTGCTCCTGCATTCCCTTTTAAACAGTGAATTCATATTTAGTTATATCTATCTGAAAGCAAGGTATTATTTGGTTGACGTTATGCCTTGTGATCTGACAATCTACATCTAAGAAAAAAGCTTGCAGCAGCACATGTGAGTGTGAGTGCACGCTTGTTTCTGTTCATGAAAACTACCTTTCCTGTCCTCTTTTTGCAAGGTAATTGGCTTGTTTCCTCTTTTGAATGTGGCATCTATATCTCTATACTGGCATCTCTATACTATTCACAAATTGTTGGAGTTCTAGGTATTTAAAGCTGCTGTTCATCCTTCCACATTAGGTGTCACTGTTCACATTCTTCATTTATATAATTTATTCATGTATTATGAAATTATGTGACATTAAAATGAAAAGGAATGATATACAAATATGCATTGAAGCTAAGCATGAATTTAAAAAAATCACAAAATCATGCCACTTAATGATTTTATCCTAGCCGTACCTAGCTTTGGTGATAAAGTTGTGGAAATATCAACTGTTTTAGAAGATACAAACAAAAATAACCTAAAACTGGTTTAAAAAAGTAATTGAGCTCATATTTCATTTTAAACCAGTATCATAAACTAGTGATTTTTGAAATAATTGGACAAAAACCGAGATGTTTGTCAAATTAGTCAAATGGTGTAACCGGTTACACCATTTGACATTTCGACTAAAAATCATGGACATGGTATTGGTCTGAATAAATCAAATATAATTCTTAAAACAAATAATACTATTTATGAATAAAATATTTTTTTCAACGTTTTATTTGGGTTACACCATTTGACATGTAACCCAAATGATACTTGACATGCCCTAAAAGTGCAAATATCTTATATTTCTTGGAGAGCTCTTAACTTTGGAATGCAGCAGTCATGTTCATCAGGGGTCCTTTACTGTTCTTAAAGATTTGAACAAAATGGCACCTTGAATGATGGTTACACCACTTGACAATTCAGGACGTTGGCTCGTCTGATGAGATTCCCCAAATCATTAGAACAAATATGAAAGTTATATTTAAATATAATTTATATACTCATAATGACCTCCATTTTAGGATAATGCCAATATAGTTTATAGGATGTTATATTGAGAAATTCACTGTATTTAAGCAAGTTACATTTTGTGGTACGAAGTTTTGACGGTTACACCACTTAGACAATTTTGCCTTTTATCTCCAAATATTCTCTCAAAATTGAATAAAACCAAAAACTTTTGAATAGGGTCTCTAGAAATGAATGTGTTAAAGTAATGTGTAAGCTTTTTTTTTGTATCCACATTTTCAAATTTAATTTAACCTTACGGACACAAAAAAATGGGCGTCACGTCATTGACCCTAAAAGTATGTGACACATTGATGTGAAAGGTGTAGTGTTCCAATTCAGCCCACCTTAATTCTCACAAGCTACTAAACGGCTCGGGACATCTCTATTTATAAAGATACACAAAACAAGACTATTAAAGTGGTTCAGGTATGCATATGTCTACAGGAAAATGACTTGGCGAACAAGCTTGCTGACATATTATCCTATAATTACAGGTGGGTAAGCCCCTTAGTTTGTGGGAATGTTTTTGTGCCATTGCACGCATGTGTTTATAATCGGTTTGAGGGGAAGAAATTCTAAAACGAAAAAAAAAAAATGTGAATGCAAAACACAACATACATTTCCGTACTTGATAGTCTACAATTGTCTGGTTGACTCAAATATAAAGAACAATTGCAGTAAACAGTCAACAAGGAGGTACAGCACAGCACTAGTTTGTAAGTTATTGTCCATCCACATTTTTCGCTAAGGGTGCTTATAAAAACGTATAAAGAACTGGACATGGCCTTTCGATTCGACCTCGACTGCAATCACCAGCCTTGATGCCCGTACCTTGGCTTTAAAGTGCTATCAGTGGAGCCGAAATCTGGGTTGCTCTACATTCCAGGCCGGCTTTTTCCCTTGGCAGCTCCTAGCACTGCACTTGTATCTTCATCGAATACCTCAGTGAGGGACTGTGCTGACTGCTGTTAATGTGGCTCCCTCATGGCTGAACAAGGACTGCTCATGTTGCCAGAGACCAAATGCTGGATAAAGCAAATCCAGCCGGCTCCGATTCCTTATCCCTCCCACCCCCTTATCCAGAGGAACATAATGACCTACAAGCCTCTGCTGTCTCCAGTACACCAGCCTGCTTGTGGTTTACAGACATCCTTAAATGAGTCCAGCTGATTAGAACCAGCAAAAGAGCAAACGTACTAGACTGCCAGCAACATGCCGAGTGCGGAGGGCAGTCTGGGGGTTTACAGCTGCCTGAAACCCAATCCATCGCTCATGTGAAGTCAGAGTAGGAGAAATATGAAAGCAAGGTTGGAGAGAGAAGGCCAACGGCTCTTTATCTCGTGCCAGCCTGCCGCCTTTGATTCGCAAAACATGGTACGCTTAGCTCATCCACCGAAGCAATGTGGACCTCATTAGCTCACCCATTCAATTGACTCCCCCATTCCTCTCCCCGATTCGGTCCTTAAATTATGGATCTACCAAACGGCGAGCAATGAAAGAATCCTGGAAGTGCATTTTTTCTCGTTGCCCATCTTATCTCACCCCAGCCACTTAAATCTTAAAGGTTTTTGCCTAGGCTTTGACTCATGTTTAGCCAGGTCTCTGACTGGGCTTTGAAGTGGTTAGGAGGGGGATTTTTTTTTCATCCCTGGCTGGGACAAGGCCAGGTGTACTTGGAGATGTGTTGGCCCACTCGGCGAACCTTGGATGGAGAGGGGAGGCGTGCATTCTCTGGGTGCCTGGTGCATTCTCTCAGATTACATCAGGTACGAGGCCTCGAGGGGCTTTCTGTAATGGTGAGAATTTTGCGTCGGGTTTCCAGACCAATGCCAAGGTGGAGCACATCAAACCAGACTGCCATTTGGCGGAATGTGAAGGTAATTACAAACAGCCAAAGTCAGATTCTAAGGATTCTGTCTCTGTCTTTAAGCAACAAGTTCAGGCGGACAGAGATGTCAGCCTCAAGAGTGGCCTGTGTGATAAACAGCATTCCAGCTTTAATCAGACGCTGTGATTTAATAGATTTAATATGGCTGTCAGCTGCAGAGTCGCGTTGGGTTTTTTTCACACAAACATTGATAATTGTTGTGGGAAGGTCTTGCCCATATCAACAGCAATTTTACATTCAAACTAAAACTGACTTCTTTAACCGCCGACCGTGTGAAGATTCTTTGGCATTCCACAGAGAGCAGGATGTATATCCCTTGAACACTTGATGTCACGTAATGCATCCAAGGTGCTCTCCATTGGTCGTTCATTAAGAGAACCCATATGTATCATCCCTAAGCAGATGCAGTGCACTTTGATGTTGCATTGCAGCTGTTCAGTCTTTTGGATCCATGCCTCATTTCCGCTGAGCAGTACAGTTCTGTTTGGTAGAGTATAGTTTTGTACGGAAAGGCAACCCTATATCCGGCTTGCGTTTCCACTACGGACAGTACCCTCACTTAGTAGGCGGGTTAAGCCGGATGGCGGTAGTATCGCTATGTATCATGACAAAGCAGCAGCAGATGGGTCAGCCCGCCAATAAATTCAAATAAGAGGAAGAATGGAACATAGTTAGATTTTTCTCTAAACACTAGATTCTCTAATCTTGCAGAGGTGAATACACACACCTGTCTCTGCTCCCAGGCCTTTGGCAGGGGGCCATAAAAGTACGTATGTATGTTGAAATGCTGCAGTCAGGGTCCATATCTCATCTGTTTTAATCTCGTTTCAATGAAGACACAGGATCCACATGTTAAAGCGTGCAATGTGCAGCTGCTTATGGTAAATGCATTAAACATGGAGGAACCACCCCAGGTGACTTGCTGTCATCCACTTCCCCCTGCTACTGGTTTTAGCTGTGCCACGTTTTCAAAAAATCATGTAATTAATCCTGAAGTAGGTTATAGAGCTGACATTGTAACTAAACAAATTGCCGGTTGTGATAAGTTCCTAACATCAATAAGTCCCGTCTTGAGTATTATAAACTATTGTGAAGTGTTCTGAAGTCCAATTATTCTGACATACTGCTGCAATTTTTATTTATTCTTTAATGTAGCATACATGGCCATTGTAGAGGTCTGGGTGCATGTACTTTGTCAGCAGACCAGCTCATGCTTTTAGATGTCATTTACATGTGAGTGAGATGGAGCAGAACAATGATGGGTGGGGATTTCCCCCAGCCAGCTTGTTGCTGTGCCCCACCCCCTCACAAAACACACAGATTTTACTCAATGTAGCTCAATACACTTTTTTTTTTGGCAAAGCAGTTAACAACGCTGCCAGCTTTTGAGTGTTTAAATTAGCGGTGTGCACATGTACAAGTGTAACCGATAAGTAAATCATAAACGTTTAGGAAAAATTATTAAAATATTTTATTTAATTTTTCAAATACAGTTTTGAAAATTATTTCCATGTATTCTGGAGACACACATCCATTCAAATCATTTCACATCAGAAATGACAAAAACTATTGTATTTGGAGATGAAAAAAGCGTGTCTGCGGAATCCTGCTCAGTGTGTGCGCGTGTGTGTGTGTGTGTGTGTGTGGTGCGCGCGCGTGTGTGTGTGCGCGGCGTGTGTGTGTATCAGCCAGCACTGCAGACACACATGCTCACGCAGTCACAGCCCTGGCAGAGACAGTTTTGTAATGTTCACCCCCCTAGTTTGAATTATATTTGAATCTCCTTTTATATATCACTTTATCTCCATCCAGCTCTTCCTGTCCGTACAGTAAAGATGTATATTCCTTTTCACCAAACTGTACAATTCTTGTCTAGTTTGGCTCCCACCTAATCCAGGCCTGGGTCACAATGAGCAGCTTCTCATGTCAAATGATGGATTTTTCTTTGAACATGCAACCCATGATGTCATTGTCATATGAAACCGTGATATTGTTTGAATGTGGCAGGTAGCAGAACAAGCCTCTGTCGTAACACAGGCATTTAAAGACAGAAAAGCATAACCCCTCATTGTCTGTCTGAAAGTGTTGAAACGTGTTTGTGTGTGTGTTGCATTAGCTTTGTTTGTGTTTTTCTGTGTACATCATCGTCCTTTCATGTTACATACAAGTCTCCCCAGATAATGAACAAAGTAAGCACGCACAGGTCGCAACAGTTTCGTGTCTGTGTCTGTGGCAGCAAAGTGTGGCCATGTTTGTTGAGTCAGAGTTCTTGCGTTGAACCAAGCCCACCATTGGAACAGGTCGCTGCTTGGAGTGTATGTTATCCCGCCTGCGAGCTGCTGACTGAGGGATTTCCAAAGGTGGCAGCAGGAACAGGACGGCTAATTTTCTCTCCTCCTTTCCCCACTGGCCACCATGTGTCTGTTTTTGCACAGAGATTACTCCACTGTCGTTTTCTATTTTTTAATCTCCTGTGTAAAACCCGAAGCTTATGGCAATATTTAGCTTGGAGGGGAGCAATCACGCTTAGCACGCACCCTTTGTAGACAATGAGCTTGCAGACAGTCTCCCTACTCGGTTGACATTTTCTTAACCTAGTCTGAATGTTATTCTTATCATATTACTCCTGCACACACACACTCACACTCACAAATAGTGTCCAGTCAGCATTGAGTGAAAAATTGATGTCCTGCCAAGGAACTGTTACAAAACGTAAAGCTCTACTGTAGAAGGTCTGGGTATTGAACCTCATTGATTGGATTGTGTCTGGAATGTGGCACTCAAAATGTTTTTGAAAAGCCTTGGCACTGAATGCAGGGTCAGATTCTAAGCGCTGTTTACTTTGTCTTTAACTTTATTATTTCTGTGTATTACTATGTGTTCCCGGTGTGACTAGAGATTTCCAAATTATGAGAAAAAAAACTCCCCAGTCAGATTTATCCCCCCTTATGATGTCATAAAGGGAGAAGCTGCTCCCTATTACCAACCTTACATAGGACTACCTCCACCTATGATAAGTACAACCCCAGATACCACTTAATCTAACTGGCAGTTATATTCAAACCGGCAGTTAGATTAAGGGCCTTTGCAATCTATGCAGTGGACTGTATAAGGTCCGTACCTTATCAATGAACCATTCTTAATTGGTTTGGCAGAAAATGTAACAATATAGATCAGGGGTGTCCAAACTACGGCCCGCGGGCCAACTGCGGCCCGCGGCCCGCTTTTTATTGGCCAGCGGCCGATTTTAAAAATATAATGTAATATGGTAGCCTGGAAATCCAGACCCTGATATCTTGAACGATAGAGGGTCTGGCCACGATCAATAGTAATTTCCAACTCAAGGGGCGGCTCCTACTCGTGCATTTCAAATGCCACTGCACGTAGTTGGATAGCACTACAACCAATCAGAGCGATGCACAAGGAGACGTAAGCCCCTTTCGTTTAGCGAACAGCTGTTAAACTGTTAAATTAAACGTTTGCCGTTGTCGGTCGGCAAAACAGAACATTCCACTTACTTGCTAATGAAAGATTTGAGTGCCGTCTTCCAAATCGTTAAGGGTCGAGGCCAAAGCAGTCTCAAACCTTTCTTTATAGGTCCATGTCTCAAACTCACACAACATATCCGCAGCCATCTTTGATGTTTACTATCACAGCTTCGACGTCGCATGCACGTCACTGTCGTCATCCGGTTACGTCCGCCCCAGAGGACCATACAAAGGGCTCTGGCGCGCCCATATTAGATAGAACCAATTGAAACGTGTGCCCAGATTTTTGGTCTTCTTGATAAAGCTTCAACGGAGCGTGGCCAGACCAACAGGCGCAGCAAATTTATTTGCCAGCGCCTAGTGGCAGGTCTGGGAATGCCAGGCTAGTAATATGGCCCTTTTTTTTTTTTTTTTTTTTTTTTTTTTGCATTTCTTAGTTAACCCACTAGTGCAGGGGTGTCAAACACTGATTGATTGTCCCGTGGCACATTTTAAAAATATAATGTAATATGGTGCTTTTAATTTTTAAATAATTTAAATGCACTTATTATATTACAGAGAAATATGTCCCATATAAGAAAAGGAGCAACAAGCCCATCCCAGAGGACCCTGCATAATATTTTATTTTAAATTAATATTATTATTATTATGGAAAATCTATGTGTCCTTCTCCAATAGCTTCTAATTCATCTGACACAGTGTCTCCATTTTTTTCATACAAAATTCTTCAGATTTAGCCTCTTAATTTCCCTCTCAAAGTGCACCAGATTCATGCATTTCACTTTAAAAACTTTAAAAAATCTCCCGGGGGGGGCATACCCCCGGACCCCCATAGGAGGGTCGGGGGACCTCGGTGGATACTGTTTTCACCCTGCTGGACATTGGACGCAAAGGCAGAAAACACTGGGTGTATCATTGGCATATAAACAAGAGGGGAAATGTGTCTGTTTTAATGTGCAAGGAAAGTGTTGCCGTGAAGAAGGATTACAATTTACGAAGACACTATGCAACTAAACATCAGAGCAGCTACATGTCCTGATAAATGTGTTATTTTTGCAAAGTGGCCCGGCCCTTCGTAGATTTTTCTGTATGTGGCCCTCAGTGAAAAAAGTTTGGACACCCCTGATATAGATAAATGTACTGCAGGGTTTCCACAGTGTGTATTAATGCACTTTTGTTGGTCTTCAATTTGCCAGATGAATAATTCCAAAAAGTAAATGGTATAACAAACCAAAACTATTGTATTGCTAGAATGACATAATCCCACAGAAAGTGGCAAGACAGTTAACATTGAACCAGTACAGAAAACATGTATACATTTAATACGTTTATTCAATAACAAATAACCAAGTTTAAAAAAAAAAAAAAAGAAAAGCATCAAAAGCATTGGAGGTTTCCCGTACATGCAGGAATTTATACTTTCCATATTGTTAATTCAAACCCGTAACATCAGTATATTTCATGTATATGAAAGACATGTAGTTCTTAAACATATAGGCGCAGAGATTAAAGTATTAGCTGACTGAAAAGGGTGTAATCCTAGTAGTAATCACAGTGTTCTCACTTATGTTTGAAGCATCATAACAAAGCGCTGAAAGTTGCAACAATTCCTAAATCCCTGCCTTTAATATCTGTCTGTTTTATGTATCTTTACTTAAAGTCTCTTTAGCCTGTTAGCTCGTCTGTTTATTCCTTAGCTAGCTTACAAACTGACAGTTACGCCTTGTCTGCTGCTGTACTAAGCTGTGGTTTTGAAGGAATCGTTACTAGTAAAAATTAATTACACAATCTTTTGTTATTTTCAACTTTGTTCACAAACCCTTTCCTGAGACGCAACCGACTTTGAACAAACAACGCTATTCATTGGTATGTCGAGACATTCAGTCACAACACCACCTGAGATGCATGTTGTCACAGTGGAAAACATTTTTAAAGGTGTTGACTAGAAATTGTTGAGCTCTTAAAAAGGTTTACGAATGTGGCAACACAAACAGGTTACAGCTAAAGAGGAAACACCCCCCACCACCACCCAACCACCCTACTCCAACACAAACAAACAAACACTTTATCTCAGTCATTCATCGCCTGCAGCCACCCCTGACCGTTATGTGTCCATGTTGTGCCGTCCTCCTCACCTCACTGGTCAATCAGGTCCTGACGTCCTGTGTGTCCTGCCTGCCCTGGGGCACTTTGGCCTCCATAGTTAATGGAGCGCTGTAGCCCTGGGGTGTGGGGGGTTCCAGAGGCCACCACCAATGCTTTAACAACCCCTTCAACAGGCCAGACTGCTATTCTCACCTGCTAACTGACTGTAACCTCACTGACTGACAGTCCACATGCAGGTGTTAAAAGTGTCCCGCTGCCTAATTAAAGGCCCTTTCCTGTTCCTACCATAGGACCTCCAGTGGTGTCTATTGTAAGCTTTACAATGGAGCTGCAGGGGCAATGAGCATAATTGGCGTCAAGAACGAGCGCGGAATGGGGCGCCTGTAAATTGCTCTACATGTTAAGTCTCATAAATTCCCCTCAGACAAGGATGTGTACTTCAGCAACACAAGTGAAGCCTTAGGCATTTTTTCAATCTGGGCTCTCCAAGACATGCGCAAAACTTGCATATGAGATTTGAACCCGTCTGCAAAAACCCGCACTCCCACCACTCATGACCTGAGTGGTCATGCAATATTGCTGCATATGTGAAATATGTATTTGGACTTATTTTTTAGTTTTTATACTTATTTATCCATGTGTATGTATTTTTACTGGAAAATTTGAAATATTGAATTTCGTAGTACACTGGGCAATGACAATTAAGGGATTGAATTGAATTGATAATTTTGTATAAGTTTGGGAGAAAGTTCAACAATGTCTTTAGAGGTTGGGCAGTCAGCTGTAAGAGTAAAAACTGAAGAAGAAAACCTTTGAGTGCACAGTATATCCCAGACTCATTCTACTTGTTCAAGCGTCCATGGTTGACGAAACGCCTCACACTCATGGGTCCTGTGATTCATGTTGAATAATCTTAACATCCAACATCCGGCCCGTTTGTTTCTCCACAGAAGCGGAAGCGCAGAGAGAAGGATGACAGCGATGCAGTCAGCCTCTGCAGTGTCGACTTCAAGGTAAATCACATCGTCACACATTTAGTTTCACTTTGGTTTTCTGAACACCAGGGTTTCAACACTATGAAACGATATGCAATCTAGGAAGGAGCTTTGGTAAGAAGAGGGAAATAGGGAGACCCCATTCACTGATCATAGGTCAAAGGTGAACTCACCCGTTCTGGAGAATGCTTGTTTTTTTTTTGCGGTGAATATCTCTCTTTTTTTTTTTACACAGTACCGGCAGATAGATTGTGAGATTGAGAGATAACAAGCGTTCTTTAGCATCACTGACTGCACCTTTTAACTAAAAAAAAAACATTCCAAATATTTGACAAAATGACAAATAAGAAGACAATAATAATCAAAGTTCAAAGTGCAAATTTGGGTCTGAAATGAAGCAAAGGCAACAAAACAGAAACTGGAGCCAATTCAGGCCATTAGTAGATTTGTCATGGTAACAGAATAACTAAAATAAACAACAAGCACATATCTCCAGTCTGTGCTTCCTCTGTTTACGCAGCTGATTTCATGAAAAAAATGACTGTGCGTATCAACGGAAAGACATCTTAGATAAAGCCAGTGTTTTGTTTGGAGAAAAAAAGGTCTGCTGTTTGTTACGCCACAGCAGCTTGTCGGATTTAGAGATCTTAAGAAGCAGGACTGGCCGGAAAAAATACCTCATTTTGGTGAGTGGGTGTTTAGAAGAGCACAACCTACACACAAAGATCTGTTGGCTTCAATTCTCTGTAGGATCATCTTGTCATAACTGAACAACCCTTTTAGCTTCAGGCACATTCACTATGCTACCAGCCACCAGTATAGCTTGTCAAAGTGTTATGCGTGTACACAATACACAAGTGTGTCAAAGTTTACTCGCTTTTATTTCGTCATTGCTATTTCTTTGAAATGTTTGGGTATGAAACTCTGCTCGTGCTGGTGGTAGCGCCCATGGAGCCAATATCAAAATGTCAACACGTGACCTCTCTACATGTATTCTGTGTCCATGTATGCTGTTGTAAGTCCCGCGCCCACATGAGAAGGGATTAGCACACACGTACAGCCTGGACTTTCAGTAACCAGTTGGATCAGTTGCTCTGCGTTAGCTAAACAAAGCTTTCAAACAGTGTTCCACAGAGACCCGGGAGCCACTCCTCCTAGATTCAAATCAGCTGTGCTGTGATTTTCATGAATTTTTTTAATTGAGACCGCTTCCAGCAAGGACTTAATGCCGACACAGTCTTTTGTTCACACACAGAGGCAGTTATAGTAGAAATCCCTTTGTTAACCATATGGCTACTGATTGTGCTGCTGCCTTTTGGCCTTCACTTCAAGTGCAGTTGTAAATATCTTTAGAGTTCCACGCAGTTCATTTGCAGTATCTCCAGTGTTGTGTATCGTTCCATCAGTTTCCTTATGTTTAGGGCTGTAAATAAAAATTACCTTTTTTAAAATCATTATATATGTATACTGCCAATTATCAGTAGTTTCCATCACATTTTCTTAGCGCACAAGGGGAGGTCCTCATCTGTCATTTTGTCCAACCAACAGTCCAAAGACATAAAATATACTGTGATGTATTAGACAGAAAAGCTAGAACTAGAAAGTTAAAGATTATTCACTGGACCAATACATTATGCATGGTAATAATTGCTGATTTAAAAATGTGTTTTAAAGGACTAATGTTTTAGCGCTAGTTTTGATTAGTGGTGTAATTGTACACACTTCTGTAAAATGCTTGAGGTCTGGGTCAAGGTTTTCACAGCACTAAAAGCATTTGTATTTGCACAATAAGAAAAGGGCGGCGAAGGCAATACTGTATGTCCACAATATTATGTAACGACAATCAGAGCCAGCACATACAGTTCAAGCGTTTATTATTATTGCAGCGCTCTGTATTTGGGTGTTGACATTATGACTTGCATGTTTGAAGAGTAATGCAAAACTATTATTCAACAATGCTGCCACAGTTTTTGCCATGCTAGCTCTGTGGTCTCTCACTTAGGAGGGGAGGAAGGGGTATGCTATTCAAATACGGTCTATTCCATTTTATATTTAGCTACAGCATATTGGCCCTCATTTATCAACCTTGCGTAGACCAGAAATTTGGGTGTACGTACATTTCCACGCAAACCTCGGCATTTATCAATATGGACGTGAGCGTAGGATACGCTCAAATCCCACGCCAGCTCTCAGCTCGTGTACGCAAGTTTGTAAACAGCATGGACTCGCAGTGCAGGCTGTGCCGGGTAGCTGATGACTTTGTTGGACAATTAATAGAAGATAATACAAATGCAGTGTTGCTCAGACCGAAATAAAGATATTAATCACTTAAAAATGTGTAGCTTATGGTGTGCAACTGAGTAGGAGCACTGATTCAATAGTGCACACACCGGCCACTTAGGAGCGCTGCATGGGACTACGTAAGGGCAGTTGTCTCCGTCTGGAGCAGCTGGGGGGACACTGAGGCACGGGGGCTGCATTCATTCAAAATGTTAGCCACAGTATTAAATATAGTAGGCCTACACTGCTCTTTATGATAAAAAATATACGGCACAACATTCAGCTTAACATTTTATTTAGTTGACGCACTTTTTAGATGTTAATTCCTCTTTTAATGTGTCATTGATCGCTTAAGCGAGCGAGCGTTTTTCCGATCTGCTGGTGGAGCAGGACAGTGGAGCAGACATGGGCGCTCTCACAGCTGATCGTTGCTGGTTCGGCTTGTGCAGCTGACGGCCGGGCTGACCACTCGTGCTGTCATACAGTAAAACGCAAAATGTGTTATTTTTAGTTTTTACAACCCTTTTGAGTAGTGCTATCTAAAAGGGCCAATACATTCTAATCATTCAAATCTCTGCAGCCCTGTATTTATTTTATGGTGACCATTACCGGACAGTTGGTGCGTCTGTTTCTCCTCTACCACTTATATTATGCCCGCACCCTCAGTTGGTTGCATTTCAGAACAGCAACACGCTTTTTTTAGTGGCGATTTTTGAGTCAAACCACTTTTTCTTCATCTATTCAAAGAAATGGCGACATATAATTGTCTATGCTGTTTTATAGCATTTGAGCAATAGCCATATGTAAACCTAAAATGCAAAATCCTCAGCTGGAGATCGTTTGTTGTCAACACCAACGCTGTTGACCGCAGCAGTTATTTCCTTCCTAACTGCTGCCTTCTGTCGTTCTTCGATGCCGCTTGTAATGCTCCGAAATGAAACTCTTTATCTTTCTACTTTCGCTGTTATTCTGTCAATTTCTACTTCAGATAAGTTCCTCTTTTGTACCGTAATGCGCATATCCATGTCGCAAAACCTCTGGGCGAGGCCTCTAAACTGAGAAAATATAGGGGCGTGGTACGATTGTTTTCAGCCGTCGCATTTATCAATAATGGCGTGGCGTACGCCGAGATTGGCGAGATACGACTGTTTGATAAATCCCACGCGATACCTGGCGTAGGGAGGTATTTGCGCCAGAATCTGCACCAGTTTAATTTCCACGCAAGTTTGATAAATGAGGGCCAGTGTGTATATAGTTGCATCTTTGGGAGAATGCAATCCAGAAACGGTATACATCAACTAACCAGGCAATACCTTACAGCTAAATGTACCCTGCCACATTGATACAAAGACCTTATAAAGCCCCAACATTGCCATAAATCAGTCGTACACATTAATGAGAATATTGGCCTTTTACACCCAAAGGCATTGAAATAACAGCATAAGGTGTATGGAAAAAAGTCTCTTGACAAGCGACACATTTATGACGCGTCATGGTGTAAATCATCACACCCCAACTATCATGTGAAGCTGTCAGAGCCATCCTGTCTTCTGACTGTAAGTGAATGAATAAAGGCTTCGCCCTGCTCGTCACAGGCCTGATCCTGCCTTCAGATTGTGTATTAAACAACAAGAATTTCCCCATAATTGACACACAGCGTGAGCTGTAACTCCAGGCCTGGATTTCATGGAAGTCTCATAGGGATCCCTTCCTTACTTCCACTTTCATTTTCCTGTAAACGATGCATGTTAAAACTGAAATAATAAAGAAATGACTTTCTATAGATATCCATAGAAACTGCTAACAGCAATTCTTCAAGGTCTCTCTTTGCACTATAGTGTTTGACCTGTTGCTTCTGTGCCATGACTTCTGGACATCCCTATGTGAATTTTCCCCATGTGTCTGTGCCAATGCCCACATGAGCAATTACTTAATACCTACTTGGAAAATATTGTTTTTCATATTTGTGTCAGTTGAGGCTTTATCAGTATCAGTCTGTTCCACCATTGGCGTTGGGTTTCACTGTGAGCCTTAGTAACCACTGTGTTTGGTAGCAACCAGGGATACCTCTGGGTGTGTGTGTGTTGCACTTGAAAAACAAAACAAACAATAAAAAAACCATGAGTAACCCAAGAAAGTTAATCTAGCTTGAGAACTGTGGTTATCATTGTTTCTACATGTGGTTGTGTGATAAAGATCACTGACTACATCTTCTGTCTCGTCTTTTTTTTAAATGGTTCTAGCTACATAGGTGCAGAGATATTTATAGCGCCTCGCCCTCAGAACAGAAACTTCACTTAATAGTGAAGATCAGTCAGTCACGCCCTAACAGGGGGCCTGATTTAGAAACATACGTGCTCCTGAACTCCCTGGGGCCGTGGTTTTAAGAGTTTACCCACAAAAGAAAATGAGTTAGACATTCTCTATTTATAACTCTAGTATCGCTACTGATTCTTTTAAACTACATGTGCATTCATGCTTCCATACACTGCTCTGGTTGACGAGTATAGGTTCAATTATGTGAATCCTTTTGTGAGGGCCTTGAAGGCCATCAGACCTCAGCCCAAATGACCAACCTTTGGAGATTCTAGCCTCTTTTAAGACGCGTCGCACCCCCTTATTGAATAAAACAATGCCTGTTCAACATGTTGGTTTCATGTCTAGCTGTCAGCTTGGCCTGCTAGCTCACACCTGCTACATGTAATCAGAATTGCTTGCAGTTGGATAAACTTCAAGGCTAAAGAAGCTGAGTGTGAAACATGCACATTTCAACTTACTACTGTAACGGCAGTGAAATTAATTAATCAACCAAACGCCATCTTTTAGACAAAAAATAAAACATTACATTTAATGTACCACAAATCCCTGCATGGATTGCCCATTTTCTTCTCATGTCATGCCATGTCAGATCAGGCTATTATAATACTTTTTTTTCCTTTTTCGTGGCAGATAAAATTAACTTTAGTAACTTAAGTAATCAGACGAGATTTCTCCCTTCTTATAGTTAAAATCATCATTCGTGCCAATTGCATGGATGAATAAATACATATCTGCCAAAACAGTTTTTATTTTCCAGTCCAACTAATTAAAAGTGATTCCGAGCTTAGTGTCTTTTCATTTGTAAGCTTGTGCGGCTCAGTGTGCAACTGAACATTAAATGATTCAGAAATATCAAGAAATCCATTATTTGAAAAATATTACAAAGCTCTTAAATACACATTTAACACACGCAACTGTCCTGTCATCTCTGTATGAAGTCATAAGGTCAGGTCAGTTTGGGACACCTCAACAACAAAAACCTTTTAATTAAAAGTTGGGTGAAGTCAACAATGAGACGCCTTCTATGTACTGTAGGTATTGAAAGAATGATGGTCATCCCTCCACTAGAGGTTAAAGCAGCATTGAAGCTCTTCTGGAGACTTTCCATCCTTTCTTTTGTAACCAATCTTTACATTTTCACATTCCTTTTCACTTAAAAAAATAAGGAAAGTCACATACAGGACATGTTGTGGCCTGATTAAAGAGTGGCAGATTTGATATGGCAGTCTCTGCTACATGGACAGATAAAATGTCTCAACACCAACACCCCTCCTTTGTGTTGCTGCTGACCTCCATCAGCAGAGGGCGGCAACGCCTCCACCGTCCCCTTGTTGTTTTAAGTCAGTCAGCACTCTGTAGCGCTTTTCCTTCTTCGCCCAGAGTTGCCTGCGTAACGCCATCCCCAGAGCTGTAATTAGCCTCAGACTGTGCTCACTGCTGCTGAGGTGGAGGTTATGTTGAGCTCAGCTCCCCCCCAGGCCTCCAGGCTCAGCTCGTCCCTGGCACGCCATAGGTTAGACAGCGGTGATACTTTTTCGCTGTTCGCCTGCATTACTCACCCTACTCCGCCACTCTGAGCACAGATAGGCGTGTGTGCGTGTTTAGGAGTGTAAATCACGGCTGTTCTCCAGCTGCAGCTCACTCTCTGTGACTAGGGGGCGAAGAGGCCAGGCAGGCCGAGCCTTGTTATGTTTAGGTTTTATAGCGGCTGGGCCAGACGCACAGCTGATTCAGGGCAAAGTCTCCCCATACGGAGTGAGTAACGGCTGCACGAACTACACACAGTGTCTTCTCAAGGCACGCATAGACTACACACAGACAGTCAGACAGTTTAATTCTGTCAATTAGATCCCCTCTGACTCCTCAGTCTGCATAGTTCTTCGCTCTGATGTCAACTTTTCTTCCGATATTGAAGTCCCTCGATCCATGATCCCATGGCCCTTTGTGTCTGAGGCTTAGGGTTGATGTAATCCAGATTCTGCATCCAGTTGGTCTACTGACTCCTGACCACTCTGTCAACAAACCCCAAAGAACATGGTGTCAACATCAATACACCTCTCCATCAGCATCTGTGTTTTATCACTCACACACACAGTGACAGCATGAAGCCTGTGTCCTTTTTCACACCTCTGTGTTGACCCAGGAGGATGAAGCCATGAACAGGCTCGTCCATTTGCCCAACACACACACACACACACACATGCACATACAAATTGTGGCACCCTGTCTTGCAGCAGCTCCACATTATCCCCGTCTTCAGACCTTTTTGCTGTGTGTTTGTGCACCAGCTGTAAGGGTGTGTAGAATGAGAATCTTTAGGGCTTCATGTGTGGTTGTCTTTAAGCCATGTGTGCATCAGCGTGTCTGGGAGAATCTTCCCTTCCCTATTCCCACACGTGAACGAAAACTAGCCACAGATTTGATTTCCCGATTCAGAAAACTTCTTTGTCTTTACTTAAACTTGCAGACATGTGTGCCCTTTCCACCCTATTACACCAATCAACATGTTGGTGGCTGTCGCAACCCCACCCCCCTCTCCTCCGGTGGTATTCAATATACAGGTTTCAGTTTAAACATCTGTGAGTGTGCCACAGTGCCCCCCACTATTGATATTCTAATTGATCACCTCCCCAGTTCAGCTGATGAGACTGATAACGGCCCTGTTTGAAGCAAAGAGCGTTGCTCCACAGAACTGCTTTGATGAATTTTGATGAACAAGAAATAAGACAATAAGAGTAATACACACTTTGTAGTATGTTCAACTAAAGCAAAACTAAATTAGTAATTGAGTGACCATCTAAGTACCTGATACTAGACCTGCTTGAAGTTGAGACAAAATAATGATTCAAAACCTCTTTTGATTTAGAACTGCTACACTGATTTAGCTGATGAGTTTAGTTTTAAAGAGGGGTAACAGACTATTTAATAATGTAAAATATTACAGCTCCTAATTTCACTTTGTTCATGTGCAATAGCCCTTTGACTTTTATGTCATCATGCTTAATACTGAACGGATGAAGTAATGCACAAAAATAAAGTGTGTTTACTGGCTTTTGAACCTTTACAACTTATTTTTGTAATTTTGTATATGTTCATTTATTATAACCAGGGACACAGCTAAGAATTGATAGATTGATCAATAAAGAATACATTTTCAACTTTTTTTTCCAATACATTTTTCATATTATAAAATGCCTTTTATTTAAGAAGAAATGCTAGCATATAAACATACTTATAAAACATAGTAAAGTTACAATTGCTCACCATGGAGAGGCCAGAACTAATTTATTGAGTATTTGTTATAGCCCTAATAGTAACTATCAAATACCATTTTCAGACTTTACTGTTTAAAAAGTACAATTTTATAGGATCTTGGACCATTGTCTTGTAGTTGTTCTGCTGCATCAGCAGCATATCATTTTATAACTCTCTTTAGATTTGTGCAGACCTCAAAAGTGTATTATTCAAGCTCTACTACAATCCTGAGAATCCTGAGGCACTCATATTATGCTAAGATAAGGGTCAGTCTTCTTCACTTTACGCCAACGCTGTTTAGTAGTAAGCTGTAGGCTACCCGTGATCTTAAAAATTCTCACTACTGTTTTCACTTTAAGTGGATGGATCAACAAACCCTGCAGGCATTTCTGAGTAAACCTGATGCGCCTCATCTGCAAGCATGAGGGCTGAGCACACAGGCTTGCTCTCCCCCGTCTGTCCTCCTGGTATAAAGCCCTCCCTCCGTCAGTGCAGCTCAGAACAAAGTTTAGAAAGTGTGTGCGAGAGGACCGTTTAGACAGAGAGCCCATGAGGGACGAAAAAGAAGACTCATAGGGGGAAGGTGTATTTATTTAGGTTTTCGTACAACCTTTGATCGACTCATCACCTTTTTTTCTCATGTGGATTACTTGAAGCTGACTCGCCAGGATTAAAAGAGGATATTGTGTTTTTACTGAAAGCTATGGTGGCTTACGATGAACTGGGTAGCTTGGTGCCTATCAAACGGACTCTGCAAGTGATAGACTGCCAGAACCAAGCCAACAAAGACTCAGAGGTGAGATGCAAAACCATCATGACGCTTGGTGATATTTCTGCTTTGTTTAGCTATTGCCTGTATCTTTCAGTAAATGTTTGACAGGAACTCATTTAGATGAAGTCATATCTCTGTATGTCAGATTGTGAGTGAATCAGCGCCTAACCCTGTTTTTTATCTCACTTAAGCAATAACTGTTTCTCCGAGTTTGTGCATTTGGTATTTCAATTGCCTTGCGCCTTAAAGATGAGACTTTGAACCTTTGACTTTTTGTGCTTGGGCACTAAAACAATGCTTGAGATACTGCCTTACCTGGAAAAGTTAATCATTGGGTTACACTGCAACAGTGAACCGGACCCCCCGTAGTGTTGTGTATTCCTTGTCTGTACCTAAATATGCATCCCAACAAGCAGCTCAGCCTCAGTGGGATATGGAGATATCAGGAGAGTCAATACCTCAAACTGTGCAGCGGCAGGGGGTTTCTCTCAGTCAACAGCCCTGCGTCCTTTGAGTTCACTCCTGTCTGGGATTACTTTGCTTTTGCTCTTTGACATTTGAAGTTAAACCACGTTCTCTTTGATGCAAATTCAGCACAGCAGCCTGAGAGCATTCCTTCAGCTGCAAACAGAATTAAAGGGTCACAGGTGTTGAAACCCAGGTGTGTTCTCTCTGTACTTATAAAAGTCATTACTTCAGCTCCTTCGTTCCCCATTTTGAGGCTTGCATGGTTCTCCTTCGGAAGACATTTGAGGAAGATGTGGTTTCATTGACAGTAAACCAAAAGAAAAAGGAGAAGTCTAAGGACAATTCATGAAGTGAGTTTTCGCAGAATGACACAATTGATTACACCCTTCTTCTTCCTGTGGTGACTTATTGATGACCTCGCCTCTTTCGGCTCTGGTCTGCCTGTTCTATTCTCAGCTCCTCAAGCTGTGTTGTAGTCACAGGGACACATCTGGGATAATAGCTCTCAGCACTCAAGGTTACATCAAAGGGAAAGCACAGGAAGGGAGTTTTTGGGAGCTCCCCCAAAAAGTCCTGACGTTTATGAGGTTGTAATCTTGGGTTTGAGATTTGAGAAGAGTGCACTGAACGTCTACACCATGTCTGTCTGGACGGGCTTTGTTTCACTGATAATAGTTATCCAAAGAAGCAGCACAAACCCCGGAACAGTCTGGTTTCCTGAAGTGAGCCAGACTCGTCGTAACTCCACATTGGTCCTGGATCACACTGCCAGGAATAGCAACTTTCTCCATCTGTCTGCACTCTTTTGTTTTACAAATGATTAATAAAAGATTGAGACTAGTAGCTTTTTGTTATTCTAAGGCCGCCTTCCGAAGGACAGGAAGGGCACAATGGCCAACACACGTTTTTATTATTGATTTTGGAAAAACCCCAGCCCTCCTGTAACTTTTGGATTTTACTTTGTTTTGTTCTTCTACTGTTATTAAAAGGTCTCACATTATAGCCTGGCAAGTCTAGTTCGTACAGACAAGTCAAAATAATTCAGTCTTTACACGTAGACCCCAGTCGAAGCCGGTGACATGTGGCATCTCTTTGCCGCTGCCTGCCACTAGAGGGCTTGCTAAGCTCGCGAGGCTGTCTGGCTGGTCTCTGATAACATGGAGATCCTGACCACAGCAGACCCACGATTCAACCGCAGCCACAGCAGCTCACAGGCCACACCAGACCGAGCAAATCTGTTCCACAGCTGTGTCCGCAGGCCCCGGAGCCTCAATGGCTGCTCTGTTTCCCCAGATTTGCTGAGCCAAGGCAAAACCCCATTTGGCCTGAGTCAGGAGAAAACACAAGCAGCGTTTAGCAGTGTGGTGGTGCACGATTCTAGCAAGCAAGTCCCCATTAGTGTGAAGTAGTTCAAATGAAAAATGTTAGGGAGTGCAAACTTAATAATGGCCTTTGCTGTCTCATCTTCTCATGTTTTTGAAGAGTCTCTGTGGGCTGAAATCATTACCTCAGATCTTCAGCCCTTTGATTCCTGCGGCCTGTTGTTGTTGGCCAAGCCCCAACCTCAGCGATTTTTACCAGCATCCAATAAGGAAGTGACCACAACTGTAGTAACCCGGAAGTGCCACTGGGAGCTGTATGCAGAAGAGAGCCATCTCTCATTGACTCCAATGTTAAACATGCCGTTTTCACAGCATTATTAAACCTATTTCAGGCCTGGATTGAAAAACCATTCTAGTCTGTATGTTTAGTTCATATCTCCATGACAACTCTGAGGGGGGTGAATTTCTTTCTAGCAGGCTAGTTTTTATTCTATTGGAGGTTAAAATATATGAATTTTAGGGGCGCGGCCTCTTGATTGACAGCTAGCCTCTGTCCCTCACTCAACCTCGAAGGCTAGTTGTAAGGGTTAGCATGCTAACTCAGTAGACAGCAGTGCGTGCATTCCTCCATTCGTGTGCTGCTTGGGGCCAAGCCGTCTTGTTCTTTGGTAAACTGTACCAACGATGGATTAAGGACTGTGGTTGCCAGTTTTTTCGGTGAGTAACACTGTATTTACAATTATTATTGTTATGTTACAACCGTACACTGTAGCCTATAGAACAAATTAAAATATGTTAGTTTCGCGAGTGTCACAGTGACAGTGTTAGCTCTGTTATGCCAGCTAAATAAATAGCCAGTAGCCACTACCATGACTTGAGCACCGGGAGGGTTCGGGCGGTGTTTGGACCGTGAGGGTCGCTGTTTTACAGTTTATGGGCATGGTACTGTGTTGAATACGTGTGGAATATCGGTTTAAATCATATCATAAATCATGTTGGCTGCATGCTTGTGGAGCCGGTGTGTCTCTGCCCGAAGTGTGTTGAAGGCTCCATGCTGCTAACGACAGTCTATGGTCAGACCTGGGCACGTAATGGTATCGGTTCAGAAACAAAAGTTGGGCTGATCGGTCCAGTTAAACCTTTTACTATCTATGTGTTAAACCTATGGCGTAGGAACACTTTTGTGACAAAATATATGCTCACAAGTTTGCGCTCAATAATGTTTATAGATGAAGGGGCTATGTGCATTCGTAAAACCGGCTCCGTTCCGCGGATAAAACGATGGTTATTTTTTTTTATAACAGTCGTATAAACTCAAATTAAATATACAATTGTGGCTGTGTTTCCGCAGCTGTGTTATCCGTGGATATTATGACGGTTATCATACTGTGTGAGTTAATGCAGATGTAAATATATATGCATATTTACATCTGCATTAACTCAAAAATAAATATACAATTTTTGCTGTTTCTTCCTTTACTCCAAACGTTATTTTTGGAAAAGTTATTGATTGCCTAGTGCATTACTTTCATCTGACTCTTTCTGTATTGTTTGACTCAGTGGTTGTCTCTCTGTCCTCTTCCAGGTTAACATGGAGGGATGAATGTGTGCCTCTGTTCTCCCTGATCTCCACGGTGAAAGAGCAACGGTGTGGCCCTTCATCTGGCAGCAAGCTGCTGAAGTCAACCTACATTCTGACTATCCTCATCTTATCTGCTTGTGATAATTGTCATTGATTGTGATATTTTGTGATATATCTTGTTCTGCACTGTCCGTCCTTGTAGAAGTATTCCTGCTCTGTAGAAAATCTTTAAAGTTTTTTTTTTTGTGGGATATGTTCCTAACTTAAGTAAAGTGTTTTACAACATTACATAGCCCTGATTATATAAAAAAAACATAATATTATTAATTGATAACTTAACAGACCCAAATGTATTATCTTTTGACTATTTTAGTGTAATTTTTAATGAAAATATGCCAAGAATGTTTCATATAGCTTCTCCTGTTAAAATTTCAATGCAAAACTTTTACTTGTAACCGAGTAATTTAACAGTTTGGTTTTTGTACTTTTACTTCAGTAAAGGATGTGAATATTTCCTTCTTCACTGTTTAATCTTTACCTGGGTCATCTTTGAGTCTTCCTTATACAAGCAAAATCATTTTCATAAGTACTTTTAATATAACATAATGTTCTACTTTTACTCAAGTGATATTTTAATTGGTGACTTGTAAAAGAGTCAATTCTCTGATATGATGATGATGATACTTTTAATGACCACAGCCAGTGGAATTTGTTTTCAGTACAGCTCCTTGGTACAGGTTCCAACTTAACATTGAACATTAGACAATAGACATAGATACAGACAGGCACATTACATAATACAAAAGGGCCGTGATTAATTCTCAGCGTTCAGATTTTAGAATGTTAATTGCAGTGGGAATAAAACTGTTTTTGAACCGGGTTGTTTTGGAGGCAATTGTCCTGTAACACCTCACAGAAGTAGCTGGAAGGCATAGTGTGCAGGGTGAGTGGGATCAGAGATGATCTTGGGCTCTGTGTAGTGTCAGTTTGCGGGATAGTAATTCAAGGAGGGGGGTGCCAATAATTTTGGATGCTCTGTTGATGCACTGTAATTTCTTCCGGGAGAGTGAGTCAAGGCTGCCAAATCAGACTGATGGATGAGGTGAGGATGCTTTCAACAGTGGCTGTATAGAAGCGATAGAAAGTGTATTTAATCATTTAATTCAACTGTTGCACCTTAACATAAAAACCTGCTCTAAATATTTTATATAATATATGTATATTCAAAATCATAGGCTATTAAATTAGTGTTCTCATCTATTTATAGATTGAATGTGTCCTCCCTTGTCATGTATTAGGCCTACTGTTAATAACATTTTCAGTCTGAAGACCAAAATAAAATCAATATTATTACAAATACATTGAGATCAGCTTGTTCAGCCCTTAGTCAACACTAGAAGACATTTGTTTCAGCTATGAGCTTTTTAATGAGCTCGGAGGTGATATTGAGAATATGTTCAGCTCTGTTGGAGTTGTTGGACCAAACTGTAGGCAGGGAATTACGTGACTGAGGCTGAGCTCGTCTACCGGTAGGCTAACTAGTAGAGCGAGTGCTGTTAGCTTAGCTCCTGGCTCGTGCTAATGTTGCTAACTCGGTGTACGTCACGGTAGTTCAGCTACATGGGAGTATCTCCCTCCCCCCAACGTCACTACATGCCCTTTTTTGGTACGAGGAAGTGAGGCGGAGTCAAACTTAGGCAAAATGGCGGCGCGCACACGCCAAGTGAGAAGGGATACTCCTCGGGTGAACTGAGGTCGGCCATGCTGCTCTATCCATTTATTATACTATCTATGTTGTTGGCACAAGACCAAGCAGCTCTCTCCTTTCTCCCAGCCTTTGGGCTAGGTAAGAGGAGGGGAGGTAGGGGGGGTATCACCTGGCCCAGGTATAGTGCTGCTCTCACGCAAAGCTGTTGAAGAGCCTGTCTTGACTCGCAAGGCCATGAACACCACCGTGCACCCCCTGTGACTCGGCACTGTGTAAACACTTAGGAGGGTTCAGATTCACTGTGTGTTTACGACCACTGCTCCTTTCTCCACCGACTCTCAGCGGTGGTCTCTTTAACTCGACCGTCCTGACACACTGCCACACTGTCCCCTATCGCTTTGTCTCTCTAGGGGAAGGTTGTTAAAGGAGCAGCAGCCATCAAGAAGCATTTATCTCACACTCTTTTAGTCATGGTACAGATCCACTCTCAAGAGGAGTTGTAGCTGTTGTCAGGCCAGATAGTAGCAGAGTGTGTGCAGGCTTGGAGGGGGTGTTGGAACAGCTGAGAGCAGGGTCTCGTGCATTCCTGGCATTCCTCCAGACCCCTTCCCTTACCAGATCAGCAGTCAGAAGGGCTCTTTGTGCACAGTGGGCCGGTCTGACCCAGGACTCTTCACATGATGGAGTCAACAGCTGCTGCTGTAGCAGCTTCCTTCTCTTCAATGTCTGTCTGTCTGTCCAACTCTCCGCCAGTCTGTCTGTCTGTGGCGTGATCTCAGTCCCAGCTACTCCTATTTCCTCTCCCCCAGAGCATGGAGTGGAGTCAATAATGAGGATTTATTATGGAACTTGACGTGTTTTATCACAAGAAAGTCACTAGGGAGTGCCTGGACTCACTGCTGATGTCTGTGAAAATCTCACATTTGGCCTTACTGATTTATTTGTTCTGTGTTGCCGCACACTAAATGAAAAGTTAGGAGATTTATTTGACATAAGCTATGACAAAATTGCCTGACTAATCTCTCCTTCCATTTTTCTCTTGCCTCTTCAGGAACCCAGCACCAAGCGTGTCCGTCCTCTCGGCAGGGTGACGTCTCTAGCTAACCTCATCTCTCCGGTCAAGAATGGGGCCGTCCGGCGCTTTGGCCAAACCATCCAGGTAAGCTCCCATGACAGCGCACACAAAGGGGAGAGGGACTTATGCATGTTGCACTAAACAAACGTGGCGTCCAATTGCAACATGTCTGACATCTTCCTCTTTCCCACGTGCAGGCCTCCTTCCGGGGCGATAGCAAGTCGCCGGGCGTGCCCCAGAAGCCTTGCAGCAAGGCCGTGGCCCCAACACCGCCCAAAAGGAGGAACAGCACGCTGTGGTCGGAAACGCTAGATGTCCACCAGAAGGGGACTTTCTCCACCAAAGAGATCAAGCGGCAGGAGGTGAGGATCAGTTCTGAATCACAAAAATACAGTAGAGTGTGGTTAGGAAACAAAGGGATAAAGTGTACTCGCAAAAGTAAAAAAAATCCAGACAGTGGTAAATTCTACCTGTCTACCAGAGGCTTTCACACATCCCTGTGGTATTCATGTCAAATCATCTAAATGAGACTAAAAGCCATCCAGGGCTCAGGTCCCAGTCTGTGTGAGCTCACATGTAGCTGACAAGCCAACAAACAAACGCTCTCCTGCCCTGGATCCCCACTTGTCCTGAATATGTCTGAAGCCATAGAAATGTTTCCATTTTAAACACAGAGACTGAGAGAGCAGCCAGACAAATTTAAAAGTTGACCCCAGCCATTTGGCACAAGTGCAGATTTAGATTTGGCCTAACGGCTATCAGTAGCTCTAATGTAATGACATCCTGATTCATGTGCTTTGTTGTGCCTCCCTTTTCCTCAGGCCATATTTGAGCTGTCCCGTGGAGAACAGGACCTGATTGAGGACCTCCAGCTCGCACGCAAGGTTTGTACTTTTTTTCAAAATCTGTGAGGCAGAAGGGAGTACATATAAAGCAAACAGATTAAATCAAAGTCTGGCAGGCTTTCCACATAGCTTAGCCAGGAACTATAAAAAGCCATTAGTTGTTCCTCTCTGTATTTTCTCTTGTACCCCTTAAAAGCTCTTCAGGAACTATTCTTAGCATCCTCCTCTTTGCCTTGATGGGATGTTGTTATTTGACCATTCTGGCTCTTTTCCCGTACACAGGCGTACCATGACCCGATGCTGAAGCTCTCCATAATGTCTGAGGAGGAGCTCACGCACATCTTCGGCAACCTGGACACCTACATCCCTCTGCACGAGGACCTCCTGGCGCTGCTGTCTAAAGCCACAGGGCCAGATGGGACCGTGGGCCAGATCGGACAGATTGTCGTGAGCTGGGTAAGTGTTTCCTGCCACCAACTACTTTGATTTTTGTTCAAAAACTTGGCTTGGTCCAATCAAGGAAGGCAGCATTAGTGAACATTGTAATTTTTCTTCCCTCACAGTTGCCAAGGCTTAATGCCTACAAGAACTACTGCAGTAACCAGCTGGCAGCCAAGGCTCTGCTGGACCAGAAGAAGCAGGACCGGCGCGTGCAGGACTTCCTGCAGCGATGTCTGGAGTCGCCCTTCAGCAGGAAGCTGGACCTGTGGAGCTTCCTGGACATCCCACGCTCTCGTCTGGTCAAATACCCTCTCCTGCTCAAAGAGATACTGAAACACACACCAACAGAGCACCCGGACGCCGCCAGTCTGGATGAAGCGGTAAGTCAAGGACATGCTTCTGTTTTTTAATACAGGATCTGATATTATCTTTAATATTGTTTCTTTTTGGAAAACGTGTCTGAAGCTAATATTTTGATTTGTTGGTGTGTTTAGATCACCATCATCCAGGGCGTTCTGTCTGACATCAACATGAAGAAGGGAGAGTCAGAGTGCCAGTACTACATCGACAAGCTGGAGTATCTGGACGACCGGCAGAAAGACCCTCTGATCGAGCAGTGCAAGAGCCTGCTGTGTCACGGCGAGCTACGCAACAAGAGCGGAACGGTGAGCAAAACGCACACTTTCCTCTCACCAACACAAGCCTCATACCACCCATATAATCCAATCAGGCTCATTATTAGGCAACTGGTGATTATGTAAGATATCAATGCTCTGGTTTTAAATCTTTTTTCCTTTTTTTTCCCAGAAGCTACATGTGTTCCTGTTCACGGAGCTGCTGGTTCTGACCCGGCCCGTCACCAGGAACGAGCGTCACTGTTTCCAGGTTTACCGCCAGCCCATCCCGGTGCAGGATCTGGTGCTGGAGGACCTGCAGGATGGAGACGTCAGGATGGGCGGCTCCTTCAGAGGCGCTTTCAGCAACTCAGACAAAGGTGAGAGCCCGTGACACAAAAAGTCACAAATGCTAATGTCGATTGTAGATTCCTTTCAATAGATTTTCTCCTGTCAAAAATATTTTCAATTTGCTAATTCCACTTCATCTCCTCCTCCAGCCAAGAACATCTTCCGCGTGCGCTCCCACGACCCGAGCCAGGCGCAGTCCCACACGCTGCAGGTCAACGACATCTTCCACAAGCAGCAGTGGCTCAACTGTCTGCGCGGGGCCATCTCCGTCCACCGGCCTCTGGGAGAGCCCTCTTCCTCCTCCTCTCCCTCCTCCCCTCCTCACCGCACTGCGACGCCCGCTCCAAGCGCCGCACCTCCTCCGCCTCGGTCATCGTCCACATGGAGGAAGCGAACGAGAACCGGCCGCAGCAGCAGCAGGTCTCCCAGTCTGCACCCACCTCACCCTGCAGCAGCACCACACCCAGTCCTACCAGCACCACCACGGGGTCCGCCTCCTCACGCTCATCCACGTCCTCGTTGTCCTCCACGTCCTCAACCTCCCCGCTCTCCTCTCTCACCTCACACAAAACCAAAAAGGACAAGAAGTCTCTGTGTTCTTTAGGGAAGAGAAAAGAGACCATGGTGTGAACTGAGGAGATAAATGGGACTCCTTGGGTTGGACTTTTTACCTTTTTTTGTACATAAATGTCCAAAAACAAAAGACATTGTGGAGAAAAGCGTGGGACTTGTATTTATGTGTGTCGGCGTGCGTATTATTATTATTATTACAACAGTGTTCTGTGTTACTGTCCTCTTCGGCAGCTATTTTACCTTACCCCTCCAACCAAAGTGCATCCCAACAGAGACTAGGATTCTGGAGAGACAATGCGCTTCTAAACAAAAGGGAAGCGTAATGAGAAGCAAACACACATTTCACACAGGAATCGGTGTGTGTGTTATCGGTGTGTGGAATTCTTGAAGATAAGAGGAGGTGCATTCAATCCTGTTTACTTTTAATTTGATATTTAAGCATTATTTTAGACCTTATTTGGGGGACTAATGAAAGTTTTACATTTTTATATTCAAAAAATGTATTGTAGTATTTTTGTAGGTATCATAAAGCAGCACTGTTTTAGCTTTTAGGTGAAGTTATTTTTGAAATTTTTGAGCATGTTTAGCAGGCAAGAAGGGGATAGAACTTTCCCTGAAACAATGAGATGTATTACATAAAGCTACAAATTTCTGTTAAAATCTGATTTTTAAAATCAATCAGATCAGATTACACGTCTTATTTTTGTACATTCCTTTATTGACAGATTTTTATTCTTTTTTTTTTTTTTTTTTTTTTTTTTTTGCATTTACAGAGGCATTAATTTAAATCCAGTGACAGAAGAGATTTCATTTTTTCTCTGTTGGGACAAAGACATCACGATGAAGTGTAGTCACTGCAAAGAATCCGATGTCAAAATCGTGTCGGAGAAAAGATGAGGAGTTTTGTTTTGTGAAACAAAATTTTTTAACTGAGCCATGTTGGTTTTCAAAGAAAAAGCTGACTACAGAATGAATCATCACTTTTTCAGTGTAGCATCTTGCATGAAGCTTTAGTTGTGTGGACACTGCTTGCACTAGTAGAGGCAGCAGATGTATTCACCGGTCCTGACACACACACACACAGGACAGATAAACAAGTGATGGAAATAAGAGACTGTTGTTGAAAGTTGAAGAGAAAAGATGGATAAAGATTGTGGTTTGGAACTGATACAGATTGTAAGGGCGAGATGTCTTCATGAACTTTGTCAAAGTTGATGTGAGTATCTTGCTCATAGATGGATGTTATATGGTAAAACTCAAGTGAGTTTAATTGATGGAAAAAAAAAAAGTACGTAGGGGAAGAGAGATAAAAGAAGGTTTTAGTAAGTGTGCATACGGTTGTTATGCTGTGGAGATGGGAAGAAGAAAAGAGAAAAGGGCGACTTGTTTGCCACGAACTGTATGTAATTCAAAGAACAATAAAGATCTGTGTAAGATTTGCAACTGAACTATTTCCTCCATGTCTTATTTTCCTTATTCACTTTCTTGCCAGCTTAGAAAGAATATTAATACCCGTCTAATGTATTTACGCAGAATATGAACTCGGAGCAAGCAGTCCATTAACTTAGCTTAGCATAAAGTAAAAATGTGGGTAAACAACACCGCTGAAGCTCATCAACTCACACATTATATCTTGTTTGTTTATTTCATACAATAGTAGAAGTGTAAAATATGTGTCTGTCTGCAGTCTTAATGCTATTTTAACCGCCAGTTTCCATGCTAAACTATCTAGCTGTAGCTATGTATTCGAGAGAGGGCAAGCTATAACAGTAGCATAATGAAGGATTAGGTGACAAGCGGGTATTGTTATCCAACTCTCAGCCAGAGACGGACAAAGCAAAACAAATAGTGTTTTACAGAGCTGCCAAACTTCTCACAGACTTCACATTGGGCACAACACCCTGCACGTCCTCAAACGGGGCTAGGCCTGTATGACTCACATTGACAATGAATGGAGAGGAGTGCCCCAGACCAGATACTCATACTGATTTATGATGCTGCTGAACTCTTTAACTAAACACCCAGTTCCAGTTAGGTGCCAAGAGAAACATTTCCAGTGTAGGAATAAGTCAGGATTTTTCTCTCTTTTTCAAGCGGCGACATCTCTGCCTGCCCCGTGTTAAACCAAACGTACTTGTTTACAAGGAAACCTCACCTCACTTTTGTCAGGTCTGCTCATTTCCATTTGAATAGCCCTGATAAGAGCCTCTCAAAGGTTTGAATAAACACTAGGGTTTAAAGAATCTAAGGGGCACTTTACACGGCCACGCAAAACGGTGCATACGCAGAAAAATTTCTGCGGTTGCACTATATCATTTACAGGAAAACAGCAAACGCAAACGCAAACGCAGGCATGAACCGCAGATTTTTGAGATCACCTCCGAGGGAGGATTTTTTGGAAAACTTAACGGTTTTGGTTTCCTGTAAACACCGAAACCATTTCCCCTGATAACGCTGACGTCACGGCTCCACCCTCACACATGCGCATTGCGTTTGGATATAAATAGGCATGAGCCGTCTTTGTAGGTCCATGTGCGCCAGTTGGAAAACAACAACAACAATGGCGGATCACCGAGCTGTATTCATTGTGCGCATGGACGTTGTGCTGTTGCTGATGAATTTGTTATCGTGCCACCAATCGCTCCTACAAGCAAATAGGGAAAGAGTTGTGCTCTGCCTGTTTTTCTAGCTAAATAAACGTGTGTCACTTCTATATGCCAGGGACACGGCTCTCTCTACATTAAAAAAACACTATCAGCGTGCAGCGGTTAAGTTAGGCTACTGTTCAACAAAAAGAGCATTAAGGCTACGGCTTCACAGTAAAAGCATTTCACTGGCTAAACATTCATAGCATTTCGCTGGACACACGTGAGTTGACTTTTATTCTGAAGTACGCCTAACAGTAAGGTATCCGCTCACGAAGCCCCTTCACTATCAGCAAGTCTGCTGTTTTTCCGAGTTCAATGCGGTGAAATAAGCTTGTCTTTTACAATATTTAACCCCAAGCTTACACCAACCGCTTTATGAACGTTAGTGGCATTAATTTTCGGTTACAGTAAGGTTTTATGCATCAAATTGTACCGGAAGAGCTATCTACTAGGCTGTGTCACCGCTGACTATTGGCTTGGCATGGCTGCTACTTCAGCGATTTCGGCCCGTTTCCTCTGAAAACTTTGTGTACGGGTGAAGATGTCAGATAAATTGTGTCTGAACGGGCTTTTTTTTTTAAAACCAAAAACGGGAAAACTCACGTTTTCACCGTGTAAAGTGCCCCTAAGATTGGAAGGATATGCTGAGTTTATACTGGTATGTGATCGATTGATAATGCAAGATAGGGAAAGTAATCAGTAGAAAGAAAACAAGAGAGGTTGCCTCATTTCAGACCTCAATGTGATGTTTTTATCTGTTTTTAATTTGTCTGCTTGGCAGAAGCTGGATGCTACTTTCGATATCATTAAGTAATGGCCTCATGAAATTGAGAGCATTCTCCGAACATTCGCTCATGCTCTCCACATAGTAGACCATTCACCTTAATGGAAGCTTCATACAATGCTAAGCCCTTAAGTAGTGAGGTAGCTCATTCTGTGACAAAAGTCAAGCGGTAGCGAATGCAAACAGACAAGCCATGAAAACAAAATGTTCTCCTGTCCCGTTCTTTGTACAGAAGGCATTGTACTATCTACATGACCTTTGTCCTCACACAAGAGCTGCTTTAGGTCTTTTAGAGAGAAAAAAAAGCCTGATGTGTCCATAAGCAAATGTCAAGGTATCCCCTCTGAATGCTCACCGATAAAGGAAAACGTTGATTGATTTTTTTTTTAAATCAGTTATGGTAACATTGTACTCAGAGTAATAACTGAGATTTAGAAACATATCTGGACGGAACAATGTGATTGGTCAGACAATCAGATTCGACACAAACTTTGGGTCTTTATATTACAGTTCAGTTTTGTTTTCACGTCCACATAACCTGGAGGTTTGTTGAGGCTACAACGTGTGTCTTGTGCGGTCTAACAACTTTTTGACAATGTAATCATGTCATGTCATCAGATAAAAGGACCAATGTCGTTGTTACCAATTGAAGCAATGACCAAGAGTAAGCTTGTGCCTCCTTGAATATCAATAGCAATCGTGCAATGTCCCTGTCTCAATTCTGCCCAAAACACCTTTGATTGATGAACTTGAAAAAATGTTAGCTTGTTGAACTTTCGCCAAAGATACATCTGATGGGGAAAAATAAATCTTTGCGTGACCTTTGACATTTTACCTACCTTTTTCAGAAGTTTACATGAAAGCACCGTTATTGTGAAGGCATCATATGGAAGATCCCACGTACCCACAACTCTCTTAAAATAAACTCAGTTCAGATTTGAGGTTTGCTCATTTGATTGTGGTTGACAATTAAAAGACGAAGATTATTTTGGTCGAGAGAGACCACCAAAAAGCTTTAATAACGATTGTAACGAGTAGTAATCATTCTAAAAAGTAAACCACGGCTAAATTAAACAGAGCTTTATTCTCCTTTGCCTTTCATGCATAGAAAGAGAGAGAGTGGTTGTTTATATCGAACTTTATTTCACCGTCTGCTGAGTCAAAGTGTGGATGAGCGAAGTGTGCGGCACACTATTGACTTCTCCAGCTGTTGTTATGTAACACATTGGCTCTTATTTTTGGAGATCGCACTTGCACTTTTTTACGTAACAAAATACATGAGGCACCGAAACGTTCACTTTAGGCCAAGACAGCACAGTAAGACCAGCTGAGAAGCAGCGCAGACACAAACACATCAGCACTGGAAAAAAACATGCCTCTTCGAAATGACCTTTTTTTTCTTTTAACTGAGCAATATAACATGTATTTCACTTGTAATTCTTGCGATAAGATGCAATATTTAAGCTATTCAAGTTAGAAGAGATCTCGAAATGACCCATGGGAAACCTCCTTTAGCAATATATTTTGTTTTACTTTATTTTCATTTCAAGTTATATTTAAACTTTTGGAGTAGTGGTTAAAGGCTTGGGAAAGTGTGTGTGTTGTGTGTGTGGTGTGTGTGTGTGTGTGTGTGTGTGGTGTGTGCTGTGTGTGTGTGTGTGTGTGTGTGTGTGTGTGTGTGTGTGTGTGTGTGTGTGTGTGTGTGTGTGTGTGTGTGTGTGTGTGTGTGTGTGTGTGTGTGTGTGTATTAACTTGATACAGTATGAGACGTTTCGACTAGACATTAGACCAAACCTGGTATCATTTAGAATCATTGGTTGCAGTGAGGCTCTTCTCTAGCTCCTCTTTGCTTCTGACAGAAGCCTGGGCCTGATCATTGACAGCCACAGACAGCTGAGCCTGCTGTCAGTGTGATCCATCACCCCACACATCCTTTCACACCAGTGTCCCATCCAACCAAGAGGCTCCACAAACACTCCCAGCAAGGCTACACAACACCCCACACACACACACACACACACACACACACACACACAACACACACACACACACACACACACACACACACACACACACACACTGCCTTTAGCTTCAGTGTGTGAGCTGAGCTGCCCCCTTGACACAGCCAGCAAGCGGAAGAGAAGTCACCACTAAGGATTAGATAAACTTGAACTCACTCGACCAGTTTCTGCTTTACTGTAATGTGGAAGTGACTACCAAGTTCCGGACATGACCTGACAAATGAGCTGAAGTGGCGTGATTGAAATTCCCCCATTTGGGTATTCTGGAGACATCATGGGAGCAAAAGGCATTTCATTCATTTTCAGGAATATGGTGTTGTCTAAACCCTTCGCTTTTAGAATTTGTGATCGGAGTTCACAGTTACGGGAAATGTAATGCGTTTTGGATATTCCAAGTGACACATGAGTCATAAGACACTTGAGAAGTCACAGATTTCAGTTCTTCATCTCAGAAGTGTGAGGAATCGCATGACGCAACTAAATTGGACTGTATACTGTAGGCCTATAATATCTGAGCTTGTTCTTTTGTAATGTGGTCATCTTCTTCTTGGCGTTTTGTCACCTATTCCACAGTTCGCTCCAAGTTACCTTATCCTCTGTTCCATGATTATTAAAGGTGCAGTAATCAATATTTTGGTATAAATAATAGATCATGTGTGGAAGGGGTCCTTCGTAGTGACAATATTACCCAACTCTGCATTTAGCATAGATGCTAAATAATTAGCTTCATACAGCAGATCTGCTCTATGAAGCATTGTTGCCTCTTTGAACTCATTGTTTTGGTTCAGGGACACAGCCTTAACATATCGGTTCACTCTTGCCGCTTTCATTGATATTTTATTCCAGCAACAGGCAGTTGTTTTCAACCAAAAATCTCTAATAAACTGACTGTACACTATACTTGCCCAGCACCAAACAACAGACAGACCATCTTGTTAGCAACTAGCTAGTGAACACAGTGGAGCAATAAACAGCAGTAAAGGATGTATATTTTTCTCAGGATTTGGTGGAGAGACCAAAACAGAGCTCAAAACAGAGAGTGAATATCTGCCTTAGAATGAATTAGTCAGATGGTGAGAAACGCAACTCAAGATAATGCACTCAGTTGATGCTTAATGTGTGCTTACACTTATCAATTTTAAAGCCTGTTGCATTGCCCCCAATTTACCTTAAAAAGTTGTGTTAATTGTAAGCACCAACATACCAGGGCAAATTCCTTGTATGTGAAATTGTTCAATAATCTTGATTCTGATATTCTTAGGTTAACCACTCCTTTAAACAAAATGAAATCAAACACAATAAAGCTGTTAAAAGCACTTTTCAAACCTGACGGCTTACATTTATACAAGGCCAGGCTAGCTGTTTCCCCCTGTTTTCAGTCTTTATGCTTAACTTAACTGATGGGTTGCTGGCTAGCTTCATATTTAGCATACAGACATAAGATTGGAAGCGATCTACTGATCAACTTCTCCACTAAATGCCCCTCCGGCTTCTAGCAGTGGTGAGATTGAGAAAGTAACATGTTGTGTGTTTTTCTGTGTTGTCAAGGAAATATTACTGTAGAGCTATTTAGGGGCTAATTTACCTGGGACAAGGGCCAGTCTAAACTTCCAGAGAATTTGCCGGCCTTGCTGGTGTAGGAAATTGTTGAGGAGAATGTTGACATGCTATTAATTTTTTGGAACAAATATTTATATTGGTAAAAAAAAGTGCATATTTAAAGGAATACATCACAGCCTGTTGAAGGCCCTCTGTCGGTGTGTGTGGAGCACGTGGGTGATGAATTCATTCACTCATGGCTCATGCATGGTAAAAAAGGCCACATAGCCCCACACACAGAGTGGGAGGGGGAATATAACAGAAGGATTGTCTATGTGATTAGCATGCAGACATTTGAGGGCTTACCATCTGTCTTTGTTTCTTGAAATGCTTCTGTATCACTTAAAAAGCAACTCCATGCATCATGTACTGGAAACTCCTTGGATATGAGACTTTAAGATTCGTTTTCCAAATTCCCACAGCCACAAGCAATAACACAACAAGCTCAAAAGTAGCAATAGCGCTTAGGGGCTAACCCTCAGAAGACTGGAGGTCAAAGCTCCATGTTTATGTCAAAATACACTCTGTTTCTGCTAGTCTGGACAGACCAGGAACTAGTTCACTCATCACTCAGCCACTGCTAAAGGAGCTGTCAAAGCTCAATGCGCTCCTCTCTCAGACTAATATCAGCTTGTCTCGTAGATTTCCTTTGGCCTGAGGAGATGACTTACGACGGTGGGAAAGAAGAACAAACAAACTCTGAACAATAATTAATGGCTCAGAGGAATATTAATGTATTTTAAAAGAATGAGGATGATGTTTTTTCGCCTGAGGGAAGTCTCTTACAAGAAACAAAAGCAGTGCTGAAAGAGGCAGATTGTGAACAAGTTATGACTGTTACAAGAGGAGTTCATTTTAAAACTAACGTGTTAACCTTTTAACAATCCCGTTTGGGTTGGAATTAGAATCGGAATCAGAAAAAAAAACTTCCAAGATAGGCATTTTAGTTCACAGCTCCCAAAACTCTTCTGAATAAATGGGTCACTGAAAAAAAGGTACAGACACATACAGAAGTGAACTTTAAGTCCAAAGGAGCGTTGCAGTTGTGGGCAATTCAAGATGTTGACTCCATTTGCGATCCCTACATCACACATCTGTAACAGATTTTTGCTAGTGAAGGAAAACATTTTTACCATAATAAATTCAGTACTAATTGACTGTCTACCCAACTCAAATATGTTATTCGTAACACTATATTTTATTTAGAGGGGAAAAAGTTACATTCAAAAGTGTTCTTATACTGGTAGCAAATGATATCTAAATAATTGAAAATGTATTGAAACATCAGGCATAAATTATCTGTTGAATATAAAAAAAGGCAATGTTGAGAAGTGAGGACAATTTTGCATGTTGCTTTGCATTTACTTTTTGATAAGAACCCAACAAAGATATGTGTCATAGGCCTACACACATTTGGTTCATAGTTTTTTATTCCAAATAGTTAATTTACATAACTCTGACAACGTTTTTGACTGTATTTGAATTTCGGATATATATTAAAAAAAGTTCTGTAAAGAAAATGTGAACTTGTTTAAACAGAATACACGGGAACAATGAAGTTGAAGAACCCAGCTATGTTGTGTGTTAAAAAAGGTGGACAATGTTACATTTGAAATAGGATATAACTAATTCCTTTCAAATGAAAAGCTGTATTTCATATGCAGAAAAATGCAATTTTGGCTAAGCCAATACACTCTGGGATTTTGCTTCTACTGCTTTCGCTTGGTCTACTGCCTTGGTTGGTCTGGTAGTCCAGTAGTTAACTTTATTGTGGCCAATGTTAAGCTAATTACAACAAACCTTAGCTAGCTATTGCTGTGGGGGCATTCCTATGTTCCCACAGCCCGTTGGTCCCTCAGCCCTATGTTCCTGAAAATGGCGATTAGGTTCAGGCATCACAGCTGGGTGGTTAGGGTAAGGGGACAGGGAGAGGTTAGACTAGGAGTGACACACCCAAACAAACAAACAAACAAACAAAACAAACAAACAAACACAGACATACCATTCTCTATTATATAGTTTGATGATGATCCAACGGGCTTTGGGAACATAGACACTGGCCCATTGCTGTGTAACAGACATTTCTGTTATGAGTGGACAGAATGGCTGTTCAACACAAGTTAGCATTTTCTCTCCTTAATCCAGCTATTTAAAGGAGTTCACTTTTGGATCAAACTTAGAACAATTATGTAACTAAAGATAGTCATAATGTGATGTTCCAATATGCCCGTGAGAGCAATAAACAGTAACAGCTTTAGAACAGGCCTAATAAGGCACCCCCGCCTGCTACAATGTCTTCACCAAACAAACTTAACTAACGTAGCCTGAAGGCCTACAGCCAACAAGCTACGCTTTGTGAACGGCACAATGAGCATGTGTTCCAGTCCAAAGCAAATGTGAAACAAATGTTTACGAGTGTGTGTGTGATGTTCATGCTTTGCTCCAGGATATGGAGATATTGCTTTCTTGTGTTGGAGGGAGTTCCAGGCTTTCTTTCATTTCCTCTTGGAGAGGCCCAGGGCTTTGGAGAAGGCGGACAATGACGGCTCACTCCGAGCTAACTGGAGTTTTCGCTTGGACGTTATAGTTATAATGTCAAACTTTCCCCTGTGATTTTCACGCTGTAAGTCTGTGGGAGAGGGTAAACACTCCTTAAAATGCTTACATTGAAGCGGATTGGTACGGACAGCAGAAGCGCTTTGAGGGCCCCTTGGCTGCCAAGAGTGCTTTAATAACTTACAAAGGAGATGGTTATCAAACGCCTTATTACATTGCGTGAGAGCACACGCAGGTTTGTGTTTGGGAGGGAGGGAGGCCTCTGCTTTGATTCAAGCCCTTTGCCTCAGTCACGAGAGCTATCAAACAGGAATCCGCTCCACATATCATACAGTCGCTAACAGATTAAGTCTAAAATAGCAGCTTGGCAACCCTTTGCTTATTGCCTCACCAGACCGGCTCCCTCTCTGTCAGGTATGAATGCTCCTCGGGGCGAGCGCTTTGTTTTAAAATCTGTCACCGGATTGTTTACTGTTCTCTTTTCCCTCCCGTCCAAGCCTCCGAATGTTAGAAAAGAGATTAGCCGAGAAACAAGGCTCTCTCTCTTTCTCTCTTTGGAAACCCGAGAATCCAAGATTATCTCCTGATTGTAGCAAGAGCTCGTTCCTCTGTAGCCCCCTTTCTCACTGCACCACAACCCATAAATGGTCCTGCCATTTTTCCCATGTCTACATCAGGAGCCACAGTTCGTTTTTTTCCATGCGAGACACAGCTGCCCCGGGACCTGCTAGTACAGTATGATTTCCCATAAATATTCTTTTCGTGGCTCCGATGGGAATTAAAGCATGCCACATTCCCAGGTAATGGTTAATGGTTATGAAAGTCTTGTATGATAGCTTAGAGCTAATGAGCCCATTGCCACAGACTGGAGAGTAGGCTAGTTGGTGGATTAGGTTCTTTGATTCCCCCCCCCCCCCATTTTGCAGTGGTGGAATGATTCTTATCTTTTTAAGGAATTGAGCCGAAATGTGCGTGTTAGAAAACCATTACCATACACGAACTGGGTAAATTTGCAGGCGCCACAAAAGAAACAGACAGATCTTGTGTAACCATGCATAAAAATTTAGGATTAGGTGAATACTTGTGGGCATGTATCTATTAGCCTAGCTTTGCTAACACATACTTAGGATGATTCTGCGTTTTTACAAACTAGGTCTAATTATTGTCATTTGACAGACGGATAACATTGCTCTCGCAAAAGTAATAAGCAACATTGCTAGAAAGAAGACAGAGAGAAAGAAAGATTGTTTGTTAATTGAGAGTTTAGCCACCAATGGTAAGATAATGGTTAAAATCATTACCAACCTTTGCTTTTTGAAAACAACAATCATAGTTGACACCTGATACATTGTTTCAGTTTCTGTACTTTTTTAAATTACATTATCAGGGTTCTCAACTTTTGGAAATTGTTTAGAGTGAGACAGAAGCGGATTTCCCATGCGAGCGCGCGAAGCGCGCGAGCGAAATTTTATTGTGTGTTTATTTATTAATTTAAAGCATAATAATGGTTTTTAACACAAGTTCAGTTCAATATAATTTCTTTGTTTTAGTTAAAATATAGCCTATTGTAGTAATTTTATGATGAAAGTATAACTGGATTAATATCAAATGCCAGACTAGTGAGATGGGTGTAGGCCTAGGGTAGTTCTTCGGGGTAGTTATTTCAGTAAAACTCTTAGTTCAGTTCAGCAAATATGGATACTGGATATTACTGATGCTCGCTGTTGTAGCATCGAGTGGCAGATTTTGAGGCCTTCAGGATAGGGGTTTTCTGGCTCCCACTTGAAGCACTGTGGCTCCACACCAGCCATTTAGACCATCATAATGGAGGACAATGTTCCTTCTAGGGCTAGTCTGTTTCTGGTGCTGGTGAAGACCAACCATGGAGAAGACTCTTTCGGCGTCCGCATTTGAATGTGGGAGCACTAAAACCAACTTGGCCCCTCAACTAGTAGGTGAAAAATCGAAAAGCAAGTGCAAAACAAAAGCATTATTAGCTATGTCTTATGGGCTTCATGAGGGGCCTCTAAGGCCCCCACACACATACAGGAATAAACTTTCTACATGTAAATTATATACTGTTCATAAAAAGTAGCTTTCCACCCTGTATCTGTTGCAATGGGCCCCTCCATCATATAACATGGGTCTGCAGACCAATCTTCTGAAATGTTTTTACAGTTGCAGAGTAAAGAGTGTTGCCTGTTTAAGAAAAATAATGTTCCTTCTGCAGCTCAAGATTTGATTTAAATCTAAATTTTCCAGATTGATTTTTCAGATTGATGCATTTTACTTTAAAACTGTACCAATTTTCTTCCAGGGGGGCATACCCCCGGACCCCCCAACAAGGTACAGGATATCTCCCACAGTATCCCAAAATCCTGTGGGAAACACTGACTCCCTTAATATGTTTATGCCAGTAAACGTATGTATCTTTGCGGAAAAGTCAATGTAACTGACTGGATAGGGAGGGGGGCGGGGGCTTTAAGAGTCTGGGCCTATTATCTCATAATCCGTCTATGAACCAACTAGTTTCCACAATCTTTTTTATTTTTGCGGGGAGCATGCACAAGCATTATTCATAGAAAAAAAAAATGTGGGGGCCCCACACAGGGTCTTGAAACGGGCCCCGAGATCGTTAGGACCGCCCCTGCACGCTTGTCGTGTAGCCTGACAAAACGCTGTGCCTTCTCTCTGCCGCTCGGCTCTCGCAGAATGCATTAGTGGTCGCAACAAACGCCACGGCCCGTGTGAAACGGCCTTAACTACTGAACGAAGGAAATCAAATTAGTTTTTCCCCAAAAAAACGAATGAGTTTTTCCCCAGAAAACGGGACATATTGTGTCCCGGGAGAGATTTTTCTTTCCTCGGGACAGCTGGTGAAAAAAGAGAACAATTTCGGGAAAAACGGGACGGGTGGCAACCATAGATATAGCCTAGTATAAGGTGGCAACACTAGGTGATGGTGGTGAAGGCCAGGATTTATCGAAGCTATAGGCTATATAAAAAAAATTGTTTGGCAGAGTTATAATTTGCGTGAGAAATGCAAGGTGTGGCGTGGAGCGTGTGAATTGCCTGAAATGTGTGTGTCTCACTCTCATTGCGTGAGGGTTGAGAACCCTGCATTATTAACAATTCGGGTATGCTCACTTTCTCAAATTAAATGGTTTAAATCAGTAGTGTTAAATGCTTTTGTCCTGTGATCCTTTAAAACAAGGCAATGTCTACTTGCAACCCCTTTCAATGTCCTTTTCTAGACAATAATCAAAAAACTATTTGGTGCACGAAAAATATGTTTATTTATTTATTATTAATGTTTTTTCTGCTTTCCTATCCTGTTAATCAATTATGGGGGACCCAGACACCTAAAATAGCAACAACTGTTTAGCTAATCTGGTTAAACTGTTGGCCTGTCAGAATGATTGACTTTATTTGTATTACGTCTTGTGTTTCAGATTTCCCTTCTCCACTCGCGTGACTTTCTTTGTACATTTTGTAGAGCAGTGTTGGAGACAGCCTGAGAAACTCAGAACTTCAGTAATTGTTGTGCATGTCACAAATAAAATAGTTTTGACTTTGACTGTGGAGTTGGCTTATTTGTTTTCTTGCTAAGAGTTCGATGAGAACATTCTCATCTACTGCTGGGTGATTGTGGAGTGAGGGCCAAGGGATGATTAGCATAGCTTAGCATAAAAACAGAGTGTCTAAAGGTATTTTTTTTAGCTAGCTCATTGTCTTCTAGATCGTTCTTTGTAGTTAACAGACAAGAGACATAGGACTGATATTAACCTCATCAGCTGACTGCAAGAAAAGCAAATAAATGGATTTCCAATGTTGTTGAACTGTTCCTTTAAAAACTGCTCTGTTGCAAGGTCACGGGGAACAACATTGTCATGGTCAAGTTCAAGCTAAAAGTAGCCCTGTAAATGCTACAAATGCTAAGTTGCCTTCTCAGTGCAACCACTGATCTATGTCAAATCTATTCACACCTCACTTGACCTTTTCATCTGACATTATGTAACTGTGTTCAAAACACAGATGGCCTGATCAAACCCGTTTACGATTGTCTAATTACAGAGTGGCTGCTGGAGCATCTTGGCAAGCGCCGCCGCTCCATTTAATAGCATCAAGGTCAGGAGGACACACCTTTTAGCACATGATCGATATTATAAGGCTTCTGAGAACATTGTGCACATGTGTGTGTTTCACTGAAGGCTGTGAAGAGGCGGCTTCATAACAGAGGGATTTAGAGAGCGATTAATCTGTGTTTTGAGTGAAGGCTACATCTGTGTACACAGCATCTCAGTTTTAAAACCCTTGTTTGGGAAAGAAGTGCTTATCTGATACAACTCTCACTCTCAATGTTCCTCCGTCTTCCAGGACAATATATTGACCTTGGTTTTGTCTTTTATGATTCCATCTTATGATACCAATTTCTCTCTTACAATCCTTTCCCTTGTTCAAAGTCCGAATTTAACATGTTGTAAGCCAGGTTAACGTTTAGATTGTATGCCATGACCTGACGTAACACACTTTGAAATGCAGCTGTATAATAAAGGGTTGAGATAGGAAAGGATAAAGAAGTTCATTCCACCATAAGGATGTCAGCAGAGTAAGGAATCTCTCTTAAATACCCCTCTTCTCGTTTTACCAGAACCAAGTGTCCCACAATATAATTCCACAGACAAAACATTGAGGGGGTACGGGCGGGGAAACCTGGAGTTGAAATTACCAATGCTTACAGAATATCCAAGCTTTCCCCAAGACCACACAGATCCTTGTCTGAGGGCATTCGGCCTTGGAGGAAGTCGGTTAGATTGTAGGGCTATACCCCCCAGAGGCATTTCCTCCAAGCTGTGTGGTCCACTACCCCCCCCCCCCCCCCCCAATGAAGGGACTGGGATCTATAACCAAAACAAGGGGCTGATTAGGACAATTACCAGCTAAGTTCAGCACTGATCCCTCTGCCTGATGCGTTTGCCAGTTGTCCAAGCCGCTGTTAGAAGTTCACAGAGAGAGGACAGAGGGTAGACTTGAGCTTCAGAGATCCGTGTCAGCTGTAATCCTGCCCCGGAGCGTTTGTGTTGTTCTTGTGACTTTGACACCTCCGGGTTCTTATCCTTTTTCTCCCTGGTACCTGCAGGGGAGGCTCAAAACGCTTGTACCAACTGCCACTGCACGCTTTCCAAACTCGAGCCCCAAGTTGTGGCCGATTGAAGGTTGAAATTGTGGCAAATCTGCAGAAAAATGGCCGCTCTTGCAAAGACGTTTTCGTTAAGGGCGGCCATGTTTATTGAGTTATCTCACTAAAACTTTTTTCACCTGTGTATGTCGGTCCCCTAATGCTGTGTACAACATTTGGTGATGATAGGTTGGAGATCCATAAAGTCACTTGACTGTTTTTCAGGTCCAGCAAATTACGGAAAAAAAAAAATCAAAAAACGATATAATAGCACACCCCGTGGGGTAGGGACGCACGTTCTGTGAAAATTTGGAATGTCTAAGTGCAACGGTGTGGGAGGAGATAGAGTTAGAAAATGTGGCGGAAGAATTAAGAAGTAAGAAGCAGTATGGTGGATAACAATAAGTTACGGGCCCTCAATACTTGAGGGCCTGTACTTAATCATTGTCAGAATACAGACACAGATAGCAAATAGAGGCCTGGAAGGAGGAGGGGCTGGCGGGGGGGGGGGGGGGAAGCATGGAAATATGAGTTGGAGCTGCACAGAACAGAATCCTAGTCAGACAAAACAGTGGAACCAGGGGAACATTGTTGTGCTCTCTGGCTCTGCTCTCCACCCACTGTGTGTCTGCTCACACTGTAGACATGGATTAAGAGCCTGTTATGGCCAGACTCCAAACATTGAATAGTTATCACTTTGGGGTTTCAAATATTTATATATATCTATAAATAAATGAGGCGATACAATAAAATACAATAAGATAAGTAAAAAGCAAATGATGGGATGTCTAAAAGTCAAGCTAAAAGTCTAATAAAACAGGTAAAACACACTTTTTCATGTTGTGTCAACATTTATATGGGTCTAGAGACAAACAACAAACAACCCTCTCTTTTTCTCCACCTCGAACTTGCTGAAAACCTGTGTTCAAAAACCCTAGTCAGATGTATCTCCCCTTATGACATCATAAGGGGGAATGCCTCACCCCTCATTACCAACCTAACTAAACCACACACCCAGATACCCCTGAATCTATCTGGCAGTTAGATTCAAACCGACAGTTAGATTCAGGGCCAATCAGAGCAGACCGGGCTTTTTAGAAGGTGGGGCTTAAAGAAACAGCGTTTCACACAGAGGCTGAAAAGAGGAGATTCAGCGATGGCACTGTGACTAAATATAAAGGCTAGTTTGGACACCACACCATGTAAACACTTTCTAGTAGAAACATAAATTACAATTTTGAACCTGAAAATTAGCATAATATGTGACCTTTAAGTCACTTTTCAGAAAAGAAAGTTCCAAACATTTAATTAGACTGTGAAACCTTAGGGCTAGATATCAGTAAGGTATTTATAAGTGCCCTTTACCATCATTCCAACCTATATCCCTCCCTCTTCTTCTTTAAGTCAAACAAGGTGACTGGGAGAGTTATGTACTCGACGTCATTGTAAATGAGGGTCACCCTCAATTGGTCTCTCGAGGATAAATAAAAGTTAAATGAAAAAAATGAAATGTAAAGATCTATTTCCAGTCGGCTGCTCCACTCTCACAGCATCAAAGAGAGCCGGTGTCCTCTCAGTCAAACTATGTGCTCTCCTCCTTTGATGGCCACAGATCCTCCATTCAAACCTGGGTACGCAATGTCTGTGAAGACCGCACACTCACAGCAGGTAGAGCTAATCCTCTCTGTGTGTCCTTATACACTGAATGAGCCCCTCTCTCTTTACTCTCTGAGCCTGTTTTCAGCTTCATTATGTCAGACAGACCATGTAGTCCAGACAGGCCTCAGTGGTCAATTTGAGAAGGAAATGTTAGTTACGTCAAGAGGCCCACCTTGGCATCCAGCTTTGGAGTTTTCCACAGGATTCGGTGTTTGCAAAGGCAGTTAAAGAACCAATGCCAGTATTATCGGTGACACTGAAGATGTGTTATGATCAGTGACGTCCACAGCAGATGTCAGGGCTTGCAGTATGTCACACCTCCTCGATGTGCTTACTCCCAACACATATTTGGCAAAAACAGATTAGCAGTAGTATGATGACTGAAGCTGTAAGAACAAAATGATGAATGTGAGTGTTGAACCAAGGGTTAAAGGCTCGGAAAAGATATGTGATTATTAAGCTTCTGACCATGAGTGATGACGCACATTGAGGTCCTACACTTTTATTACCAATAAATTGGATACTCCATTTTATTATACTACATACTGCAGCTGACCATAATAATAATGTAGTGGTCATGCAGTTCGCCACAATGAGACATTCTATCGTCATAACATCGTGCCTTGAACTTGACCCTTTTGATTATGTTTCCGTCGAATTGCTGCTTGTTCTCTCTCTCGCCTCAGTCGATGTGACTTAACGTGACTCCGCTGCAGTGTATTGTGGGTCAGAAAAGCCCAAATACTGGTGCATATTGAAAAATATGACTAGACACACGGGTACTTTTTGGCAAACTGCATTTTACAGCATGTATTGCGACATCCTAAGTCTTTTTTCTGCCATACTAAATAGCATGGAAGTATAGGTATTGGAACAAAAGGTTGTTTTTTCTCAAGAAGATATACTCATCTTCATATATACACGACCCACACCTGTATCAACAACTTACAACAAGGCACTTTTTCTAATATACAGTGTGAGGAAAGTCAGACGTCACTTGAGTAGGCCACAAACCACACACCAACACAGCTCAGAGTGAGTATTGACAAAGTTACACTCAATTTAAAATTGGACCAAATCCTAATTGGGTCACAGGTCAAGTCTCAGTCGCACAGATCTGATACGCTGTTTGCTGTGACGTCGATGCAAATAAATCTTCCTGCCGGATGAAAAAAAAACATGGTTGCTGTGCTGTGACATAGGTATGGTAACATGCTGATATAGTTGAGATAACAATATCAAACATTTGCCATTTTAAAGTCCCATCACTTGCTCACTCTAAAGCGGTACCTTCAAGGCTCCTTGTCGAGCGTGGGAAACCTTGCTGTTAGCTCTGGCTGCATGTTTGAAATTCAGATGAAAAATACCACCTGTCATTCAAGACGCTCAGGATTTTCACTGATTGGCAAACGCCGGCTAAGACTTTGTCTCGTAAACATGCCTCTGGTGTCAGGGAGCTGCTCCACCTTGGCAGTCACTTGAGAACAATGTCTCTCATCAACATTGTCCCACGCAATGTGAGCCAAGCCACCAGGAAGAGACAGCCACCCCTTCAGGGCGTGGAGTGCAGAAAAGTGCAAATGTACAACTTGGTGGTAATTACTGTATGTGTCACAATGGGAATTTAAATAAAACCAAAGCTGGTTTACTGCTGTGCCATTTGTCTTCTCTGACCTGGTGACCCAATTCACCTACATCTGTCTAAAAGGCGAGACACTGCAGGTTAACAGGGTACACATTTTAACTTATAGATATCATCATGAGACTTTGCCGGTTGATTGCTTCAAAACAATTATCTTTTGTATGTCGTTTTTTTCTGAAATGTTTGGGCAAATAAGCAAATTTGGCCATATTCAAACTACTAATACAGTAGGGGAGAACGGGGTAAGTAGGCACACTTTTTACTCTAGTGAGAATTGCTCATCACCAAAACATCTGTCAATAGCCATTCCTACATTAAATTGAAGCTTAAGGTGTTGGCTTGAAATGTGTGTCTCTCTTTTTTTCCAACTTATTGTAATGAAGAAGTAATTTACCATCAAAGACACTCTGACACATTGTGACAACCAACCCCATCAAGGGGTCGGTTGTCACACACTATGGGGTTGTTTGTCACAATGTTATCTTAATGGGAAAAATCTTAAAAAGAAGGCAATGAGGCAGAACCAAATTTGAAAGTTTAATTGCATTGTCAAGTTGACAAATAGGCCTACATAACTTACTGTAGCCTTGGCAGCTGGTCTAGTTTGGGATGCACTGGGTTGTTTTGATTTTGTTGCCCTTTTTTCTTTTGCTTGCTAGCTGCCTTTTCCTGCTCTATTCTTTCCTTCTCTGGGGTGTCAGTGAGGATACAGCTTGACAATTTATTTTGTTATTGGGTTCCTTTTCTGGCTGCAGCCTTGAGATAACATGTGACAACCAACCCCCCAAAAAATTTGACGACCAACCCCAACCTGAATTTCTTGCTAGCATCAAGGCCAACAACCATCTGACAACTAATTAGCTTGCTAACAACAATCTAAACTATAGCTTACCCTTCACACTTTCTGAGGGTAACAAGTGGTTTGTTATAAACCCATTGTGTAAAAGCCTAGAAGAAAAATACTGAGAAGCAAAATATTTTGAATTTGACATGAAAAACACAAAACATCCTCTCACCTGAAATGCAGCTGTCTTCCTCCAAGGAAGTCTATGTATGTGACCTCTGATCCCAATTCTGGACCTTTTTTATATCAACATTTCAGAGCTAGCGCGCTCTGGTGGCGAGATATAACGAATGTGACATCCAACCCATGTGACAAATTACCCCGTTCTCCCCTATGTACATTTGCCTCTCTTTAAAAAACGAAAAATTTGATTTTGGATGAAGCTAGAGTTAAAATCTTTATTTAATTCTAACCCCCCCCCCCCCCCCCCCACATATTAGAGTCCAAAGTTCTTACAGAACAGATTTTTGGATACAGCCTTTTTTCATTTTACATATCAAAACATACTATGTAGAGGACAAAAAAAAGTGATTTAAATGCTGAGATTTGCTGTTCAGAGCATTGAAATAAAACTATTGAGAAAATGGCCGATAAAGATGGTTATAGGAGAAATATATAGACGCATACAGACAAGGTTTAGTAAAAAAAAACACCTACATGTGCATTTTGGACCTTTATCTTTACCTCAGTATGAAAGAAGACATATTATGGAAGCAACATCGATAAATATCTCAAATTTGACCAGTGATTGAGACATTTTTTTGTTGCTTGCAATGTGTCTAACCTTAAGCTGACTGGCTGCAGCTGCATAGGTCAAGGTCAGAGGTGGAGAGGTGAGGGTGGGGATACTTACTGGAATCGGCAATGGAATGGGATGTTCCAGTCACTTTCAAAATGCATGGTGAACTGGAAGTCATCTGGTCTGGGTTATCACTGCTTGGCATAGATGGAGACGGGTGTGAGGAGGTTATAGAGGGGAACTATCCAATGGTCCAATAAGTCATTCCTGAGATCAGTAGGAATTTAGACAACTGCCTTCATCAGTAACCACACTGATCTCAGCATCTGGAACTTAACCTACTGGCCACATGAAAAAAAATGTGGTTGCTTCTTCTGTGTGTGTGTGTGTTGCTGTGTATTCTTCATGTTGTGGGGACATTTTATTGTGCGAACAGGCCTTCCCTTTAGGGACAAAATGGAAGTCCCCATAACGTAAAAACGTGAAAACTTGCTTTAAGGTAATAGAGAGAGACAAAGAGAGTCAGTTGTGTTGGGCCTGTATGGAAGAAACCAATGTAAAACAATGGTTAGCACCCCTCGCAAACATGTGCTTTTGCTACATTCATCTCGCTTGATGAAAGTGACCCACTTCACTTCACAATTTGACATCACATTAGTCAAGCATATGATTCCAAACTAAAAATTCATGTGGAATGTGCTATTTTAAGAACATTCAGACACTTGGCGTGTGTGTGACTTTAATCAACGTTTGCATTTCAGACATTTTTCGGGTCATCTCAGTTCTTCAGAGTATATAATTAAATACAACTTTTCATCCGCCTGATTCCTCCCATGTTTGAGCTATTATCTGACTCAGGTTACTGCCTGTGGTAGATGCTAATTTAGAGTCAATTCTAGTTTCAGTCTTCTTCAGATGTTTTGATATTACTTGACTCTTACTTGGCCGCTCCACATGACATACTGACACAGTTAGATCAAGAATATTACATTTCTAATGTAAGCAGACATTTTTTTGGTAAACGCCATTTCAGAAAATTCTTCTCTTAATCCTTTTTCACAGTTGCCTCTCATAACGACCAACAATAAAGATGACAGTTTGAAGTTTTGTTATTTAGCTCTTGCCTGGGTCTGGAGCGCGTTTCGATTTTGGCCTGTACTCTGCCTTCAAACCACTTGGTCTTGGACTAGTATTGGACTCAACATACGCGGTCTTGATTGACTACATACTTTGGGCTAGGCTGGGCTTACATCTGTTTTGAATGTAAACACAGCATGGGAAATGGTTGATTTAAAAAAAAAAGTGGATTGGCAACAAAAACAATTGAGGACTGGGCATCTGCCCTGTGGTATAAACACACACTGAGGGAGTATGGTATTATGGTTAACTGGTCACGTTGTAAGGGACACTGGGCTTTCTTGAACAAACGTGACACTGATTTTCTAAGCAGCTTGTTTACTGTGCAGTGTTATGGCAACTCTGGTGCAGTCAAAATGTGATTTCAGTTCAACCGTGAATGATGGACGATTATGAGCCTCACCTCGGAGTGCAGTCTACCTTTGCAGTGTTTATTAAAGAGTCTTTATTGACATTGTATGATAAATACAACAAGATTCAAAGTGCACTGCCTGAAACGGTGCTCAAATATATAATCAAAACATACGGAAATATACACAATTGTCAACATTTGCATATGAAACAGTGTGGCATAAATGTATTGCACTTTAAAAAAAATAAAAATAAACAGTTGCCCGGTATAATTCAGTTCTTATTTCTTTAATATTGTATTATATTATACCAAGTGATCAGTTCATTGGCACCAAAGTATTATAATCTTAAAAACACAACCCAGAAATGGATCAACCTTTTTTCACCTTAATGGGATCAGTCATTGCCCTGTGCTGCATCAGAGTAGTTGATGCACCTCCAAGGTCATAGTCAGCCTTGGTGTTGTATTTGAGTTCAATAGAATGAAAGTTGGTATTCATCTTTTTCCTTTTGGCATTTTGATTTTGCATTGATCTTACACCATCATAGAAGGAAAGAAAAGAGTATTTGATATAAGTGTAGTAATGCAGTGCTACAGCTTTGACTTTGACATTTTCCCCTGCTCTGATGAACCAAACTGAAGCTAACATTGCCCCAGGTTTTAAATAATGGGCTCCATAGCTTCTTAGCGTTTGTGAACATGTCTCAGCACGTCGCTGCAGTGTTAAGTAGCAGTGATCCTTGGACATCAGCAAAGGTCACACCTGACTCCATCAGTGCCTGGATTTGGACTCTCCTTTTCAGGCCGTTGTTTGTGCCACCTGGACGGAACTCCTCCACCACCCCAGGGGAACACACCATATTATCCAGGCCATTAGTCACTCTGGTGGTGCAGGATTACTCACACCTTCACTCCCTCACTCTTCTACACACTAGAAAACATCTCTGTGTGTGTTAGGCGCACTAGCAACAGCAGTTAGCCTACATCTCTGCCAACGAACACACCTAGCCCGCGGTGAGCAACAGAAACAAAGCTGGACTTTTCTCATGCCTCCCAGTGACACAGACAGCGCTCAATGAAAACTCGCCCACAGTTTTGCAACTCATAAAACAACGAGCCATGCGTATGACAAAGGTGCAGCCACATCAAGAAGCTCAGCCACAAGCAAAGGATACTATCAGATTCCTTAAAGGCTTTCACACAAATATGGTGACAGTGACTGATGGTTTATGAAAACAAGGATGTGTGTCGGACCTGTATATCAATAGTAACATTTTTCCACAATTACACAACCAGAATAACATTGTTTGATTTCATGGCAAAGATTTTTTGTCACGCAACAGTCCCTGACTATTGCAACCAGATATGCCGTGTTGGTATTTTCCTCACCCTGAAATTCACACTGAATGTGAAGCTTATTGTAGAGGTGGCACACATTCTCACTATCAATAAACATGAGAAAAAAGAGCCTAGAGGAGTTGTTGGTAAGAACAACAATAAGGGCCAAATCCGCAAAAGGATTGCGCTGCTTTTGCGGGCGGTTACACCTGCAGGGTTCTCAACCCTCACGCAATGAGAGTGAGACACACGCATTTCAGGCAATTCACACGCTCCACGCCACACCTTGCATTTCTCACGCAAATTATAACTCTGCCAAACAATTTTTTTTATATAGCCTATAGCTTCGATAAATCCTGGCCTTCACCACCATCACCTAGTGTTGCCACCTTATTTATACTATGGTTGCCACCCGTCCCGTTTTTCCCGAAATTGTTCTCTGTTTTCACCAGCTGTCCCGAGGAAAGAAAAATCTCTCCCGGGACAGTGGCGTTTGTTGCGCCCACTAATGCATTCTGCGAGAGCCGAGCGGGCAGAGAGAAGGCGCAGCGTTTCGTCAAGCTACACGACAAGCGTGCAGGGGCGGTCCTAACGATCTCGGGGCCCGTTTCAAGACCCTGTGTGGGCCCCCCCACATTTATTTTTTATTTTTTTCTATGAATAATGCTTGTGCATGCTCCCCGCAAAAATTAAAAAGATTGTGGAAACTAGTTGGTTCATAGACGGATTATGAGATAATAGGCCCAGACTCTTAAAGCCCCCCCGCCCCCTCCCTATCCAGTCAGTTACATTGACTTTTCTGCAAAGATACATACGTTTACTGGCATAAACATATTAAGGGAGTCAGTGTTTCCCACAGGATTTTGGGATACTGTGGGAGATATCCTGTACCTTGTTGGGGGGTCCGGGGGCATGCCCCCCTGGAAGAAAATTGTTACAGTTTTAAAGTAAAATGCATCAATCTGAAAAATCAATCTGGAAAATTTAGATTTAAATCAAATCTTGAGCTGCAGAAGGAACATTATTTTTCTTAAACAGGCAGCACTCTTTACTCTGCAACTGTAAAAACATTTCAGAAGATTGGTCTGCAGACCCATGTTATATGATGGAGGGGCCCATTGCAACAGATACAGGGTGGAAAGCTACTTTTTATGAACAGTATATAATTTACATGTAGAAAGTGTATTCCTGTATGTGTGTGGGGGCCTTATAGGCCCCTCATGAAGCCCATAAGACATAGCTAATAATGCTTTTGTTTTGCACTTGCTTTTCGATTTTTCACCTACTAGTTGAGGGGCTAAGTTGGTTTTAGTGCTCCCACATTCAAATGCGGACACCGAAAGAGTCTTCTCCATGGTTGGTCTTCACCAGCACCAGAAACAGACTAGCCCTAGAAGGAACATTGTCCTCCATTATGATGGTCTAAATGGCTGGTGTGGAGCCACAGTGCTTCAAGTGGGAGCCAGAAAACCCCTATCCTGAAGGCCTCAAAATCTGCCACTCGAAGCAACAGCGAGCATCAGTAATATCCAGTATCCATATTTGCTGAACTGAACTAAGAGTTTTACTGAAATAACTACCCCGAACAACTACCCTAGGCCTACAGCCATCTCACTAGTCTGGCATTTGGTATTAATCCAGTTATACTTTCATCATAAAATTACTACAATAGGCTATATTTTAACTAAAACAAAGAAATTATATTGAACTGAACTTGTGTTAAAAACACACAATAAAATTTCGCTCGCGCGCTTCGCGCGCTCGCATGGGAAATCCGCTTCTGTCTCACTCTAAACAATTTCCAAAAGTTGAGAACCCTGCACCTGTGAGAATTAAAGGAAAAGATTCAAAAAGCACACGCAAAGGGTGAAGTACACTCAAAGTGCCCTGCCAAGCAGTTCCATTAACATCTGGGAATATTACATTACAAGTTCTGCGCAAATTCTATGCCAACTTGTACGTCTTCCCGCACAGGTTGCACCCGTGGGTGAAGTTCTTCCCGCATATGAAGCAGCGGTACGGCCTCTCTCTGTTGTAGATCCTCAGACATAGCCTATGGATGACGTCAGCCCCACTTTGTGTTTGTGCCAATTAGCAGATGTTAACATGCTAAGCTAAGTTGGCTAGCATTGTAAATATTGTCGTGATTTCGCGTTAGCATGGCTGTAAAGTCTTTATGGAAATGTCGGTGGAGGTGGGACTGTATGGACACTAGCATGTGTTCACATCTGCCACCTGCTCTTTGTTAGCTTGTGTGTTGATCCAGACATCACAGGGGAAGTTCAAAGGCAGCTGACAGTACCTTCACACCTGGCTCAGGTTGCCTCTTACTTTTGAGGCTCCTCTCTTTGGATGTCGGCCAGCCAAGCCTCTTGCTTTTTGTGTCGCTTGATGTTTTTTTTTTTTTTTTTTTCTGGGACAGGTTAGAACAATGTCTCCCTTGTCTCCCAGCTTGGCCCACCTACCCCTCTGCCTTCCTCTGAAGTGCCAGAGCAGGTGACGAGGTAAGTACCAAGGGGGCCAGATAAAAAAGGTCTTGAAAGATTAGCATGAAAGGAAGTGAGGGACCGCTGTGTGAAGACAGATGTAACGTGAGGACCTGAACTAAAAAGACTTCAAATGAATGATTAATGCAACTGTGTAAACTAGTGCAATCTAGTATCAATACAACGGCCCTGCAATAACTGTGTCTCAGAGGTGTTCGTTCACACTGAGGTCAGTAACCTAACCTTCATTGTGCTGCTACTGCTGTACACACACAGTGATATCAGAGTTTGAGGGAATGATTGACAGCCGATAAGTGTCCCAGATGACGCATGCTCCTTTAGGATCACTGTTCCAAAGTCTAGCAGACAAAGACTTGATCACCTGTTGTTTTTGAAGAGCAGACTTTGAAGCATGATGTTATGGATCTGGCTGAAGCATCATAAACCGTCCCTGATAAGCTGCAGTGCGGAATGCAAAAGGTCAGAGCCACTGCTGAATTATGGGTGCTTTCAAATCTCCATACTTCCCTGCTATTTAGTACGGTAGAAGAATGCTTAATAAAACCTGGACGCCATACTTACTACCTCCGGTCGTAACTTTTAGTGTGCAAATCAGTATACTTTTATGCCCATTCTGACCCACAATTCACTGCACCAAGGAAGTAACGTCACATCAACTGCGCCTCTGAGTGAAAACAACCAGGAATGCGACGAATATATTGCATGTGAACTACTATTTGTATGTTGAGCTGTAGTAAGTAGGCTATATAGTTAAATAAAATTTGGTATGCGATTTGGACCACATGGTATATGTACCCAGGGTATATTTCAACCTGCAGTATTTCATATAAATGTGGCCTGTATGGATCCTGCTAACTTTGCCCTCACCATCTTTATGAAATGCTCAAGCCTCCTAAGGCCGTCCAAAAAAACATGACTTCACATGAAATGTCTTAATACTTGTCTCAGTCGACCCTTCCTATAATTATTTTATTCATTCCATTACACATGAGTGCCATGCAGGGGTGAGCTCAGCAGATCTTTAAGTAAAAGTTTTACTATATAATTCTGGATCACAAATTTGACTTTCTTATGTAAAAGCAGTATACTTACCCATGTACATGTGAAGAAGCAATATCCTAGCTCTAATGTGAGAACACATAGACCTTCTTTATCATGGATTTTGTCTGCCTAGACATAATAAACCTTAACTTTATGAGACACCTAGAGATACCATATCTTCATTTAGTAACGGAATAGATATTCGGCACTGTATGTACAGCTGGTATCATCCATGTCCCTTATACAACACTTATTTTATGGTTCATCCCACTATCTATTGAACTCACCAAAAGCTACAGTTAAAGTATGGAATAATGACAGTATTATGGCCCTGCAGGGTTGTTTTGATTGCACAGACTGGGATACTTTTAAATGCCCTGATATTAATGAACAGGTAGAAACAATATCTGACTACATCAATTTCTGTGTAGACACAGTCATACCCATGAAAACGACTAAGATCTTCCCAAATGACAAGCCCTGGATTTCCAACAAATTAAAGCATCTTATAATTGAAAAGAAAAAAGCATACTGGAATCAGGATGACACAGCCAAAAGGGACATACAGAGACAGATTAAAAGGCAAATACAGTTGGATAAGTACAGTTACAGACAGAAGATTGAGGCCACCTTGGTGTCAGGCAACTCCCGTGAGGCATGGCAGGGGATCAAGACCATGACCAATGTCCCACACAAGGGCAGAGGGAAACCTGCCCTGATCCTGCCTGGAGATGAGGGACTGGAAAGGGCAAACCAGCTCAACAGCTTCTTCTGTCGCTTTGAGAGTGGCAGCAATGCTGGAGCTGGCATCGTGCTGCCCCCTCCACCCCCTGCATCTGACCTAAACATCAGACAATCGGACGTCTTTCACCTTTTTAGTCGCTGTAACCCACGGAAAAGCCCTGGCCCTGACAACATCTGTGGCAATATCCTTAAGCACTGTGCAGAACAGTTAGCCCCTGTGTTCACTGACATCTTTAACTCCTCCCTTAACCTCTGTAAAGTTCCTACCCTGTGGAAAACATCTACAATTGTACCTGTGCCAAAACTGCCAAGACCCAAAGAGTCCAACGACTTCCGACCAATAGCGCTGACATCCCTGGTCATGAAGTGCTTGGAGCGTCTGGTAAAGAGGTACATTGTATCCCAAACCCACCATCTTATGGACCCCCTGCAATTCGCTTATCAAGCCTCCAGGGGGGTGGATGATGCAATCTCAACATTAATGCACCTTTTGCACACTCACCTTGAGAAACCAAAGACTCATGCTAAGATTTTATTTGTGGATTTTACATCTGCTTTTAACTCCATGCAACCTAACATTCTTGCAGACATTTTAGCCAGTGAATTCAATCTTAATACAGGTATCATTTATTGGATCATGAACTTTCTTAACAGTAGAGTCCAGCGGGTCAGGGTGGGCTCATTTCTGTCTGATGCGATTACAACATTCACAGGCTCCCCACAAGGATGTGTTTTATCTCCTTTATTATTTATTTTATACACAAATTCCTGCACTAGCACTTTACAAAACAGGCACTTTATTAAATACGCAGATGACACAGCCCTAGTGAGTCTGCTACGGGATGAGGAGGTAGATCATGGGCCAGTTTTAGATTCCTTTCTAGAATGGTGCAATAAGTCACACTTGATTTTAAACACTAAAAAGACCAAAGCAATGTCCATAGATTTTAGAAAGTCACAACAACCCACGGACACTTTTATCAATGGGGAGACTATTCAGGTTGTTACAAACTACAAATACCTTGGCATTGTACTGGACAACAAGCTTAAATGGGACTCATGGACTGACCTTTTGCACACTAAGACACAGCAAAGGATGTACTTTCTAAAGAAAATGCTTGTTTTTAATGTCAATAACAGAATGCTTCAAATGTTTTATACTGCATTCATTGAAAGTGTTTTAACCTTCTGTATTGTCTGCTGGTTTGGAAATGCCACCGAATCACAGAAAAAGACAATCAGAAAAACAGTTACAACTGCCAGCAAGTTACTTGGGATCACACTACCGAGCATTGAACACATTTACAAAGACAGACTGGTGAAAAAGGCCAATAACATTGTATGTGACTATACACACCCCCTGGCATCCCATTTTAAACTACTGCTATCTGGTCGTCGTTTCTGCGTACCCCTTATGACCAAGAATAGATCCAAATTCTCTTTTGTACCACAAGCCATAAAAGCCTTAAATCAGTCAAAATAAGCTAGATGTCCAGCTGGCCTGGTCATGTCCAAAGGTGTATAGTGCATTGTAGTGTGTAATGTATGTTCTTCATGTTATGTCTGTCAGTGTCTGATGTATGGACTATCTGTTTGTGTCATTTGTCTGATGTCATGAAGTGAAGTGCGACTGTGCCGCAAACCCAACTGCCCCACGGGGACAATAAAGTTTTCTACTACTACTAAAAAATGTTAGGCGCAACATATGTGCAAGCATTTACCATGCAGATTTACTGTAAGTATTATTATAAATGTTATATATTTGGACCATTATCATTGCCGTACTATAAAATAAGTAGCATTTCAATGCTGTAGTGAGCTTGAGTTGAGCTGATATGCATTTTGTTTCACTAGGTAACACTTTTTTGTAAAACCTTAATCAGCAAACGTACCATAGTTGTAAAATGTAAGTACCTCAAAACTGTAGTGAAGGACCACAACAAATTAAAGGGGCAAGAGTCAAAAAAACAAATATGTAAACAGCGTCCTCAAATAGGTTTCCAAAAGTGTTGGGCCATTTTCCTCCATGCCCAAATCAATAAACAAATGGAACTAATAATTATCATTATGTAACTATGCTGATTGTATATTCTTTTCAGGGTCAAAGTTGTGCAGAATCACTGCGAACAACCACCTCCCCTGTTGTGTTTACGAGGCATACATGGACATTACGTACCCACTTTAAGAATCTGTGTCAGGTACACAATCTCTAACATTTTTAACATCCGTCCCCCCTGGACCAAAATATCACCAGCAATTATCTGGACGACATAATGCAAGTATTAAGTCAGGAGGGTCGGGTGTAATTGAGCCCACTTGGCCAAAATCTAACGGAAACATTGGAGAGAAAAAATGTGTTCCTCCATCAGTCTAATGACAGCGACCTCTCGTCTACCCAAAACAAACAGTATATGGACTCATTAGTGAAGTGTCCAGTGGGGGTAAAGTGTTTTCATAGGAGCCCGGAGGATTCTCATAAAAAAGTAGGAAGAGGAAAAACGTGCAATGAAAGGTTAAGATTTTCATTTCTTTGCTCGTAGATTGTTTAGACACAGACACAGACACACACACGACACACACACACAGACACACACACACAACACACACACACACACACACACACACACACACACACACACACACACACACACACACACACACACACACACACACACACACACACACACACACACACACACACACACACACACACACACACACACACACACACACACACACACACACACACAAAGAGCACTGTATTGTGTTTCATTAGGTGAGGTCATTGCTGAAGGATGCTATTATCTTTAATTATTAAAAGGTAGTCATTGTTCATTTCCTCTTGGTTTTTCCAGCAGCATGAGAAGCAAATTGGCAGCGCTGCACTGATTTTTGGGTTAAGGGGGAAAACAAAAAGGTAGCCTCACGTTCTTATAAAGGATAAAACATCTTTGCTGGAGACTCTCACTGGTTTACATCACATTGTGTTATTTCATGTCGTCAGCAGGTCTGCAGTCTTACAGCCAGAGTGTCTTTATCCAAGCTGAACATGAGAAATATCTGGAAAAATGTGTCAAAGTCCAAGCAATCGCTTTTAAAACCACATACCCGTGTGTCAAACATTGTTTTTCTGTATTACCCTTTTTAAGGCGAGACACTGACGGCAAAAAAAAATAAAAATTCAAGCACTGGCCAATTCTTTTTTTTTTTTTTTGCATTTTTGCATAGAACACAATGTAAAACAGATTTAAGTAAAACCAATATTTTACATGTGGCTGAGGAGAAGAGATTGGCATATGGAAAAAAAGAACATGTGATTAAAGTTGGTCAAATACCTTAAAGTTGTGGAAGCATCAATAATATGCCAAATTGTATTGGTGTTATAATCATAATGTAACGTCTTATACATATTTTCACATGAGGTCATTCTAATGGTTGTGCAGCTTGAGGAAGCACTCATTTAAACAATACTTGAATAAACACAAACAAACTGTGTTGGCATGATCATATCAGCAGAGTTATAAACACAGGTTATTAATCAATGAGAGAGATTAAGTTGTAACGGATGCTAATCGGCTAATGCATGTGTCGGTTAATGACGTGGGGAATTTGAAAGGGAAACTTGGGATGTCTCTCAAAAATCCAATACTTTTGCCTTAGTTCGTCATGTTCGTCAGAAGGCTTTGGAAGTCAACGATACTGTTCATGCAAGTACTGCTTTTCTGTTATTGGTTACAATATTCATGAGGGGAGGAAGAATAATTTCCTTGGAATCGTACCCTTTACATACAAATGTCATGTAATAGCATTGCATTCTGGTCTATTAAGGCTAATGTGGATGGTGAGTTCAGTATGCATATTAGATGTGTTAAAGAGTGTAATTTTCCATTGGCCAAGTGCCCTGCCTTCATCAGATTTTTTTCATTGTCATTCTAGTATTCTCTATGTTCCCCTGAAGTTGCTCCACTTTTCCCTCCTTCGACCTCCATTCACGACCTGTCACTGTGCCGGCCTTTGTTCTGGATTAACTGCCAAGCAATCCAGAGATGATTGATCGGTGCAGCTGATCCTGCCATGTTACAGTGTGTTAGGCTGCCTGTAAACTAATCCTCTCTGGCGTGGATATGAAGCGCCGTGAGAAAAGCTATGGGAAAACTCCCCTTTGCCTTTTAGCATTATCCACGGCAGGGGGAACCACAGTGGGAGCAGGTTGGTCTAGGCCCTGCAGTGGTGTTGGCAGAGTCACATATAAGGAGGGAATGTGAAACCTATTGTTCAGCTGATAAGAATTGATTGCTGATAATGTTGGTGATAAAGTGGGGGGCAGGTTATTGTGTCACTCTAACTGCACAGGTTGGGACAATATTTGAGTTCACTTTGGCACAGTGTCGAACAATGCAAACAAGAGATATGGTGTGTGCTGCTGATCACCTTTTATCACGCGTTATGTAAGTCTCAGCCGGTGTGTTGTGTCACTCACAAGATGATTTTTGTTAACCTGCAACCGCATAACAACCTACATTCATAAAGCCGATGCTTAAAGTAAGAGGAGTTAACGATTCGGGAGAACGCTTGTTGTCAAAATTTCTCTACACAATCTGATCTGTCTGTACTGTGCGTGTGTTCGGCGTGCACTGACAGAAAGTCTAGGCTCTGTAAATGGGCATGTTCCTAGCTATGGTAGGCCCCCTTTGTTTGAAACCCCTGTGTTTACTTACCCGTTTACAAAGCCTAGGCTGTGTGCTGTGAATCGTTGGGATATATTCAATTCTTCGTTCTCCAGAAGCGTTCGCTGACTGCACCTTTAATATTTCAAAAAGATGACTGGTAAACTCCTCCACTTTGCATGCATGTTGTGTCCTTCCATTTTAGTTATTGTACGCATTACAGACAGATTTGATGATCTTTTGTTCCAGAATTTGCACAATTTGTTTCTTTGACGTCTCAGGGCCCTTTTGATTGAGCCTGGTGTTAAAACGTTGCCTCTGTTTGAATGGCCTCAGTTACTTCCTGCACTCAGGTTGCTCCAGCTCACGTAACACTCGCTGGGAGGTGAGATATCGGGGTCAACAGAAGTGTGTCTGAAACATGAATCTGCTCTCTGCAACCAGATGATAGAGAACTAACTGTGCTCATCTGATATCCTGACAGATCTGCTGACTTTTGTTGAACAAGTTGTACCAGTGACATCATGCTGTAGGTGATTTACCTGTCTTTTTTTCCATCTTTGAAGACAGGCAATTCCCCTACAGCATTATGTCACTGCTCAGCTGTTTAGCACATTGTACAGTTAGTTCTCTATCCGGTTGCAGAGCAGATTCAGGTTGTCCATTCACTTTATCCAGTGTTAATACACAGCCTGGGCATTGTTAATGGGCATGTTGCTACGGTGGGCCCCCTTTGTTTACATACCTTTCGTTTACATCCCAGTTTACAGAGCCTAGGCTGTGTATTAACACCAGTTTTTTTTCCAGCGCACCAGAGTACGGAAGGTAGCAGATTGCAAGGAGATATTCACTGGTTTTGACAAAAAAGTGATTTAGACAACAAGTATTTAATCGTTGACTCCACCTTTAACTTAACTCTAAACGTTTTGTTTGGACTGACACAGTAAAAAAGGATATCAAAATAAAAACTGCATCTATGTATTGCTCAAACTGATGTTTGCACTCTGGTTACACCCACTACATTTCATTGTATTGTAACCTGTTACTGTGCAATGACAATAAAGTGAATCTAATCTAATCTAATCCAAAATGTTACACGGTTGACAGGTGATGTCATTAAGATGCAGTTTAAAAAATCACCTCAGCAAAGGCCCAATCTACAACAGTATTACAAGAAAATAAAACTGGAATTTAATATTAATATTGGTGCAGTAGTTATTGCAGTTGAACATGGCAGGTGGCCTGGTCTGGTTTGACACGGTAACGGCCTGAGCGACTGCTGCATTCGATGCAGACGACACACAGACGATACACCTGCACGGCCAGTGATGTGTCAACAGAGTCATGGTGGTCTGATATTTAGACTAGGAGAATTTCTGGAACTTGGAGCAGTTAATGCTGCGTGGGAAATGTACTGAGAAGGCAGAAGGTCATCGGCTGCTTGGATATAAACATGAAAAATCACAAGCGTAAAAAAAACCCTCCACTGTCCAACCAATGGGAGGAGTTCCCGACACAAAGGTGTGCGTCATCAACAGCTACAGATGACACAAAAAACAGATGCTGCGTCACACATAAGCTTACCATGTGGTGCAGTATAAGACACGTGTATGGCTAAGTAATCTATTTGAATTCAATCCATCTCATTATGTGTTTCACCTGTTGTAGACCAGACCACCTGTGGAGTTAAGCATGACATTTTTAATTTAAACTAATAAACTCTTAAGTACAAATTGTGGATGGCAGTAGTACTGGCCTGAAAGTGCATTGCCAGGAAAGATACGTATTATACAGTATATACACGTGCCTACTAGGATTGGTTGGTCATAGACATCAATTGACAGATGACTGCAAAGAATATAATTCAAATAATATATATATATCAATCTTAGGCCTACTCATAAGCTATAATCGAATTGAACACAGTCATAATCAGTGCAAATACAGGCCTACGTACAGTACAGCTTTTACCTACTGAATGTCCTGAATATTATACAGCCTACTTGAAATATATGCTCTTACAAACTGTATTAAGACTACTAGCAACCTAACCTGAAATAGTAAATCCATCATTAAACACCATAGCATCACAGTGTGTTCAGCTAATATAGCAATCTTGCTTGGTTCTACACACACTTATATTCAGACTTATTATTTCATACAAGCACAACATGTGTTGCCGTTTTTTGAAGACACACCTGACACTATATCAGCATTATACCTCCAAAATAATGAACAAAACTTGCTCACATTCCTAATCTGTGACATTAATGTGGAGCAAGGTAAGATGTCCCACAGGGGAGAACACATGAAGGACGAGTTGTGGTCTTCAGCTGTGGCTCACACTGATGTGGGACATGAGAAGACATAACAAGACCGGGACAGAGAGAGAGATAAAGAAAGAGAGAGAGAGAGAGAGAGAGAGAGAGAGAGAGAGAGAGAGAGAGGATGAGCCATTGGAAGGCCACAGCCTTGATACAGGGTTCTCAACCCTCACGCAATGAGAGTGAGACACACGCATTTCAGGCAATTCACACGCTCCACGCCACACCTTGCATTTCTCACGCAAATTATAACTGCCAAACAATTTTTTTTATATAGCCTATAGCTTCGATAAATCCTGGCCTTCACCACCATCACCTAGTGTTGCCACCTTATTTATACTATGGTTGCCACCCGTCCCGTTTTTCCCGAAATTGTTCTCTGTTTTCACCAGCTGTCCCGAGGAAAGAAAAATCTCTCCCGGGACAGTGGCGTTTGTTGCGCCCACTAATGCATTCTGCGAGAGCCGAGCGGGCAGAGAGAAGGCGCAGCGTTTCGTCAAGCTACACGACAAGCGTGCAGGGGCGGTCCTAACGATCTCGGGGCCCGTTTCAAGACCCTGTGTGGGGCCCCCCACATTTATTTTTAATTTTTTTCTATGAATAATGCTTGTGCATGCTCCCCGCAAAAATTAAAAAGATTGTGGAAACTAGTTGGTTCATAGACGGATTATGAGATAATAGGCCCAGACTCTTAAAGCCCCCCCGCCCCCCTCCCTATCCAGTCAGTTACATTGACTTTTCTGCAAAGATACATACGTTTACTGGCATAAACATATTAAGGGAGTCAGTGTTTCCCACAGGATTTTGGGATACTGTGGGAGATATCCTGTACCTTGTTTGGGGGTCCGGGGGCATGCCCCCCTGGAAGAAAATTGGTACAGTTTTAAAGTAAAATGCATCAATCTGAAAAATCAATCTGGAAAATTTAGATTTAAATCAAATCTTGAGCTGCAGAAGGAACATTATTTTTCTTAAACAGGCAGCACTCTTTACTCTGCAACTGTAAAAACATTTCAGAAGATTGGTCTGCAGACCCATGTTATATGATGGAGGGGCCCATTGCAACAGATACAGGGTGGAAAGCTACTTTTTATGAACAGTATATAATTTACATGTAGAAAGTTTATTCCTGTATGTGTGTGGGGGCCTTAGAGGCCCCTCATGAAGCCCATAAGACATAGCTAATAATGCTTTTGTTTTGCACTTGCTTTTCGATTTTTCACCTACTAGTTGAGGGGCCAAGTTGGTTTTAGTGCTCCCACATTCAAATGCGGACACCGAAAGAGTATTCTCCATGGTTGGTCTTCACCAGCACCAGAAACAGACTAGCCCTAGAAGGAACATTGTCCTCCATTATGATGGTCTAAATGGCTGGTGTGGAGCCACAGTGCTTCAAGTGGGAGCCAGAAAACCCCTATCCTGAAGGCCTCAAAATCTGCCACTCGAAGCGACAGCGAGCATCAGTAATATCCAGTATCCATATTTGCTGAACTGAACTAAGAGTTTTACTGAAATAACTACCCCGAACAACTACCCTAGGCCTACAGCCATCTCACTAGTCTGGCATTTGGTATTAATCCAGTTATACTTTCATCATAAAATTACTACAATAGGCTATATTTTAACTAAAACAAAGAAATTATATTGAACTGAACTTGTGTTAAAAACACACAATAAAATTTCCCTCGCGCGCTTCGCGCGCTCGCATGGGAAATCCGCTTCTGTCTCACTCTAAACAATTTCCAAAAGTTGAGAACCCTGTTGATAGCACCAGATAAAATAAACACAGAGCTCTATGCGTGCGGCCTTCTGTTTTGAGAACAGAACAGTCAGAATCCTCTAATGTCTTTGCACTCAGGTGGTGAACTTTGAACTTTAAGGATCTGTTCTTTGTTTCAGAAGAGGGGACAGTTGATGAAGGTAACAGTTGACGTCAGCAGTGTAAAGTTATGCTAGCAGCCCTGTGAGTGTGTGCTTCATGGATCTATAAAGAAAGTGTGCTTAGGTGCAGTGGTGTTTTAAGCTAAAGGCTGACATCAACATGCTAACACACCCATGGCGACAATGCTAACATGTGGATGCTAAGAAGGTGAAATGTTTACCATGTTCACCATCCTATTTAAGCATGGTGTAATGATTTAATTTGCTAATGATGAGCACTAAACACAAAGAACAGCTGAGGGTGATGGGAATTGTATTAGTTTCACAGGTATTTGTTCATAAAACAAAGCAGTGGACACATGGAATGTCATGGTAATCCATCCAATATGTATTAAGATATGTCTCTAAAAACCATTACATTACCATAACTCCGCAGTGGTAGCCTTCTACAGAAAAAGCCAAATCATTAGGATGCATTATCTGGGGACGACAAATTTGTGTGCAAACTTTTGTGCCGTTCTGACAAGTAGATGTAGAGATATTGCCAATTGTAAGTGAGTACCTGACCAATGGAGTCAAGGGATCACTAACCATTGCTATACATCCCATAGCTGTAGAGATAATTAAGTCTGGATCAAACTGGCAGACAAACCCCCAATAAACCTCATTGCCATATATATAGCCTTTTTTAACCTTTATATACGTATAGCCAACAGGTAAATCCCATTGAGACTGGGTCCTAATGGAAGGAGATGCTACAATACCTTTTATGGGAAAAAGCATGTCATTGTCAGACGAACTGATGGGCACATGCTTTGAAACATACAATCTGGTCTCAAGTGTCCTCAAACAACCCCTGTGACTTTGCATGCAGGCTTTACGCTCCCCTGTTTTGACTATCACATCTTCCCACCGAGTCCGCTCTGTTTTTCATGTTTGTCTGCTGTTCAGTCTTCAGCATCTTACCCCAGTCCCAGGAACAAGTCCATTATCAGGAATAAATATCTGAACTTGTGGACAGACCAACCCGGACAATAGACATTATTGTCTAGTGAGACATGAGCTCACTAACAGGCATATTTATCTCCATGAAGCAGTTTTCCTGACACATAACACTCTGTCTCTCTCTATGGGACAGCTAAGTTATGCAGCAGATAGCCTTTGCTTTCATAGCTCAGTCATTAACACTTAAAACTGGAAAGATGCCGGTTCAAGAGTTTTTTTTTTCAATTTTGCATTTTGGAGTTGTGATCCCCCATCCTCCCTCCATATAAAGCCCACTAAACCCTAGACACTGTTTTCCACTTGCAGACCCCAGAAACCTTTGTGTTATCCCAGACCAAAGACATTTGTAACCCACTGAATGTTGAATCAACATAGAATCGCTCAAAGACACGTGACTGTCCTCGTCTGATCCCCCTTCTGCTGCAGGAAGCCAGAGGAGCATTCTTTCTCAGTCCACCTCGCCTCAGTTAGAGCTACAATCTATAATTTACCAGAGTTATAATCTAATTATCAAACATACCAAGTTCTGTGGTGCAGTTCAGAATAGAAACTCAATCCATTCATTGGCATGTTTAAAAGTCTGGGTGGAGAAGGCTGTTATACATTGTTTAAACTGTTTCTCAGTAGCCGTTTCACTACTGTGTCTTACACCATTACTGTAAAAAGTAAAAAGATAATAGGGCCTCCAACAGCCTCCAGGGTGTATTACATTGATTGGCAGGTCAGACTATGACACACACCACTTGCGGTGGTTTGTGATATTGTTACCCCATCACCTCCACCCAGGCTCCACCCTACTGCCCGAATAGTCATCAAGGAGTAGCCTCTAATTTTTAAGTTTGAAAGGTCAAAGATTTTTGACTCCTGATTATCTGCTGGTAAGTAAGGCATTTGCAAAGCTTTCACTTACTTATCAAATCCACCTACACTTTGTAATACAAGCATCGGTGCCCATTTTCACTTAGGATTGAAGATCTTGTAAACTGACTCACTTGTAAATCTCCTGTTCATACTACTTCAATTGTGTGTCCTTGTGTGCTATAAACTGTCATCTTAGGTTCTGCGATTAAGGATAGGATAGGATAGGATTTACTTTATTGATCCCCAATGGGGAAACTGGTTTGCCACCATAGTCTGTACAACATACAACACAGGAATACAGTAACAACATAAAACAAGCATAGTCACAGGGGGAGTGTGGTCCACTATCATAGTAAAAATAGAAGATTAAAAAAGGGAATAAATAAAATATAACAATACTACGATACATGATCGAAGGGTTGGCAGTTAGATTCCCGCCCTGCCACCTCTGTCATGGTTTTTGTTGTGTACTTGTGCAAGACACTTCACCTACCTTGCCTTGTGTGAATGTCGTTAATTAGCCTGCTGCTATCGGTGTATGAATGTGTGTGTGAATGGTAATGAGTAAATGGGAACAGGTTTCCCTTGAAAAAGAGTTTCCGGTCTCAACAGCTTTGAACAGCAACACATTTAAAATCAATACATTTTGATGAAACCACAACAGTCAGATTTGCTCCGGACTGGAGAAGCAAGGTCATGCAATATATCTATCAAATACAACCTGAATGTGAAGTATACAGTGATGTCAGGACATGGAAAAGCAAACTGGTTCTGTATAAGTTATACTTATTCTAGCACTGACCCAGACCTAGCACCTGGTTTGCGTTGGTGGGAAAGGGGTATACTTTTGATGTCTCCTTGCCTATCCACTGCTCAGATGTGTTTGGTGACACCTGAAGTTATCGAAGACGTCCTCCACTCGCCATATTACCGGATTGCTGACCAACGGATAAAAGTAGTAACCGGCATCGTTAAGTTTCTAGCACCAAACTAAAACTCATACTTAAAACTAAATGAAAAGGTTAAGGTAATTATGTTTCAAACAAGTTCTTTCTGACTGTAACATGACGTAGGAAAAGGGATTAAGTGCTGGAAGGGTTTTATGCCGTTTTCGACAGATCTTCACCATCTGTTGAGGACTGAAAATAGAAAGTTTCTCTCTGTTAAATGTGCTTTCTAAAGCTACCCCTTGTTCTGCCAAGACACAAGGCCTCGTGTGACAGCTGCTGCTTGCATTACTCTTCCCTCTCTTTCCCTCAGACAAAACAAGGCAGTACAGGAAGCCTTGATTAAAGCACTTCCTGTCTGACTGGTCCTGGAGGATCAAGGAGCTGGCTGGCTCTGGTGTTGTTTTACCCACATGGCTCTGTGCAGTGTTCATCCACTGAAGTTAACTGCTGAAACAGGAGAAGCGGCTGCTCTCATGTATGGTGGTGGGGTTAGTTGAGGAAAGGATGGAATCTATCCAGTTTGTATATCGAACCGAAAGTCTTTATTCCCCGGTAAGGTACTTTGTGCAACTGAAGGTATTAGAGCAACATTTGACTTAATGACTCTACAAGAGCATTAAAATAAGGAGCACTAAAAGGAATGGTTCAACAATTTATTTGTGTGTGCCTGCTGTTTTTATATAGAAATGTGCAAAGGTTGCTCATCCAGGTTAGCTTAGCTCGAACACTGGTAGTCAAGGGGAGCAGGTCAAAAGATAAACTTTGCAACATCTCTTAATGCTCCTGTGTGCTTGTTAGGACTTGTTTATTTACCACTTATGTTGCGCACATTATGTCATTTAAAAACGAAATACATACTGGAAGGAATCCAGGAAGTGCCAGTGATGGAAACCTTTGTATTATATTCTAAAATGACAAAATGCTAAAAATATAGATGATTTCTATATAAAAATGCACTCAAAGTTAGGGGAATGGTATCTGTTGTCTTTTCTTGAGCCAGAGAGCAAGGCAAAAAGCTGAAAATGTTGAACTATTCCTTTAACCAGAGTCTAAACATGGTTAGCCTAGCTTAGCAAAAAGAATGGAAAAAAAAACGGGAGAAACAGCTAGCCTTGTCATATATATGAAAAAACGGAAAAAGAAGTACAAATTTAACGAGCGGTAAACCAAACCTGTCCAGTAACCATCGCATTCCTGGCTTATTAAGACTTTCTATCTTGTGGGCAGACATTTAATAGCATATTTTAGTAAAGCAATAACTAACGCAGACCTGTTTTTAATTGTCCTCATGAGAGTTGTGTTTTGCGAATTTGAAACCAATGTGTCTCCATGTTGTCCCTTGTTGACTATAAATTGCCCCTTATGTAACTGTTGCGTAAGGGAGTAAGAGTTTATCTCCTCCGACAGGTTTCATTAAGGTTTTTTGAGGAATTAGTGGGAGGGGGGCCCCTGTCACACGTCTGGCTTGGGTTCCCCCCTGACACTGACTCAGTGGAGGCCTCTCTCTCTACAAAGTCTAGGGCAGACAGGAGGCCTCGTCTGGGCCTTAGAATCTGGCGGACCACCGGCCTGCCAAAGGTGACGGATGCTCCTGTCAGGGTCTGTGTCACTTTTATGAGGTAATGAGAGTTCTTTCCTTTCCTAGATGAGCCGTGCAAGTTATGACTTCACCATCAGAAAGGGGAAAAAGGTAACGGTGTATCAGATTCCCGCTATGTTATGTAATGAAAAGCATTTGTACAACAACATACAAGCAAGGGCTAAAAGAAAGACGGGGTCGTATCAATGATTCTCTCTGGAGGGAGTGACATTTCCTGTTTTTACTTCTGCGGGTGTTTACTGGCAATAGTTTAAATGATGTTCTTCGATAGATGTATGGATAGATAGATAGATAGATATGTTTGTATCTATCTATCTATCTATCTATCATCTATTATCTATCTATTATCTATCTATCTATCTATCTATCTATCTATCTATCTATCTATCTATCTATCTATCTATCTATCTATCTATCTATATCTACTATCTATCTATCTATCTATCTAATCTATCTATCTATCTATCTATCTATCTATCTATCTATCCATCTAACCCTAACCCTCCCTCCATCAATCAATACAGTGCACTTTAACCAAACACAAAATAATGTCTTTAAATTTTGATAAACACTGAAACCCAGCGGTGGCTAGGCCGGTGCCTTGCATGGTAGCGATCACTCCTGTAAATTCCTTGGCGGGGGTATTCCTTTGGAATTCTCTGTGGTTAAGGTGGATTTAGCCAATCAAAATGAAAACAAAGAGGTTAAAACCAACCAAAGCATTGCATGAAAGTTCCTGAAACATTTATATAACTGTCTAATCTGTCTGTTTTGGTTTTAGACCCATTCGCAATAATTGTTAACGATGCTCAGGTTTGGTTTCATGTTCTTTTACACAATTTTGTCTCGGTTATGTAACTATTTGAGAAGATCACCAGCAATCGCAGCATACCCTTTTTTAGGCCTGAGTGTCTTGCGAAACAAGAGCATTGTTTTTTCAAGTCTGTCTCCTGATAACCCCCCGCACCCGGTGACACTAACTCTCACCACTAACCCTCTTAACCACCACCTCATGTCCGTACAGGCCGTGTGTGAGAGTACATCTGTGTGTGTCTGAGAGGTCAGGGGCTGAGGCAGGAGCTCTTGTGTTTTCATCTTCCCTTTTACTTCCGTGCACAAGTCACTCAACGGTTGGCTTTTGTGAGGCTTAACTGCAGCGAGCGAATGCCAAAACACCCAAGCAAAGCCAAGTTAAATGTTGCTTTTTACTTGAGGTCGAAAGCCTAGCTCTCAAACAGAGGAGCACCAAAAAGCCCTTGCCTTGCCGTCCTTCCATATAGCGTCATACTGCTGGTGTTGTTGACTGGCTTTTGGGTTTGGCTGCAGGTTTGGTTGTGGTTTGGCAAATAAACTCTGGCAGAGAGAAAGAGTGCATGCCGTTCTTTGCTCACACACAGACATAAGAATGTAGTTGCCAGGTAGAGAAAGTATTTTTCACTGTCTAGGCAGAAATGGAAACAGCTGTCGCCTCTCGTGGGACGTTCTACCTTTCCACTGGAGCTGCATTTTCTATAATTTTTTTTCCTTTTTTCTACATTTTAAAGTTTGTTTTGGTTTTTTTTTGGTCTTATTTTGTAATATGAATACTGGTTTCACAATCCAACATCTGCTCCACTGTCTGGCTTTTGTTTTGGCTGTATCCCTTCATGTGAAAAGATATATCTGTTAATCATTTGCACATATTGGTATTATCCCCGCCTCAATCATCTTCACTGCTGGTCTCCTGGGTTGAAGGCACCATAATATTCGAGTGGAATACAAGCTGATTTTTAGCACTGAAACACGAAGCAGTAAACAGTGATGTACATTGTTTGGTCAAACCCTGGATAAGTTTATTTGTGTAGGCTTATTGTAGGTAGAGTTTAATGCATGTATTTATTTTCTTCCTGACTGACCTAAGGATTCATCATGTACTGTATGTGTCCATTTATCCTGGTATCACAAATATCTTCACAAGAATTCTAGGTTATTGGTCTTGCCATGGGTCGATAAGCCCTTTGAACCCCTCTGCAATCCAGCCTGATGAAACTGCTCTGGGGTTATAGCCTATCTGTATTGTGGAGTGAATCGCCCTAAGAAAAAAATGAAATTGCATTGTGGGGTTTAAAGCCTGCTTTTGAAGAGAGAAGCCTCTATCTTATCAGCAGCAGATGGCATTGACTTGAGTGTTACACTAACATTCAATAGCAATTCAGAGTGATATTAGCCTACCTTGAAGACAATACTGTGATCTAACCCCGGGTTACATTATGGGATTTCTCATGAAAGGAGTAAAGGTAAAGTTCAGCCTGCTGTATATTGAACCTCAGCTCAGGTTTATATTAACGTGATTGTGGTTTGTGCTGCAGGGCATTTAAACTCACTTCTTGAGTGCACTGCATACAATCCTGTGTCAGGTCCTGTTTTGCATTGAAGTCCATTGATTGTTAAAGCTGCTAGTTTCTGCTACTTAAGGTCATCATTACCAATACACCACATATAATATATAAGATACATTTGATACTACACTCAACAAAAATATAAACGCAACACTTTTGTTTTTGCTCCCATTTTTCATGAGATGGACTTAAAGATCTAAAATTCATTCCAGATACACAATATTACCATTTCTCTCAAACATTGTTCACAAATCTGTCTAAATGTGTGATAGTGAGCACTTCTGCTTTGCTGAGATAATCCATCCCACCTCACAGGTGTGCCACATCAAGATGCTGATCTGACATCATGATTAGTGCACAGGTGTGCCTTAGACTGTCCACAATAAAAGGCCACCCTGAAATGTGCAGTTTTGTCTCACAGCAAAATGCCACAGATGCCACAAGCATTGAGGGAGCGTGCAATTGGCATGCTGACAACAGAATGTCAACCAGATCTGTTGCTCGTGCATTGAATGTTCATTTCTCCACCATAAGCCGTCTCCAAAGGCGTTTCAGAGAATATGGCAGTACATCCAACCGGCCTCACAACCGCAGACCACGTGTAACCACACCAGCCCAGGACCTCCACATCCAGCAGGTTCACCTCCAAGATCGTCTGAGACCAGCCACTGAGACAGCTGCTGAAACAATTGCATAACCAAACAATTTCTGCACAAACTGTCAGAAACCGTCTCAGGGAAGCTCAACTGCATGCTCGTCGTCCTCATCGGGGTCTTGACCTGACTCCAGCTCGTCGCCGTAACAGACTTGAGTGGGCAAATGCTCACATTCGATGGCGTCTGGCACGTTGGAGAGGTGTTCTCTTCACGGATGAATCTCGGTTTACATTGTTCAGGGCAGATGGCAGACAGCGTGTGTGGCGTCGTGTGGGTGAGCGCTTTGCTGATGTCAATGTTGTGGATCGAGTGGCCCATGGTAGTGGTGGGGTTATGGTATGGGCAGGCATCTGTTATGGACGAAGAACACAGGTGCATTTTATTGATGGCATTTTGAATGCACAGAGATACCGTGATGAGATCCTGAGGCCCATTGTTGTGCCATACATCCATGAACATCACCTCACGTTTCAGCAAGATAATGCACGGCCCCGTGTTGCAAGGATCTGTACACAATTCTTGGAAGCTGAAAATGTCCCAGTTCTTGCATGGCCAGCATACTCACCGGACATGTCACCCATTGAGCATGTTTGGGATGTGCTTGACCGGCGTATACGACAACGTGCACCACTTCCCACTAATATCCAGCAACTTCGCACAGCCATTGAAGAGGAGTGGACCAACATTCCACAGGCCACAATTGACAATCTGATAAACTCTATGCGAAGAAGTGTGTTGTGCAATGTGTTGCACTGCATGAGGCAAATGGTGGTCACACCAGATACTGACTGGTTCTGAGTCCCCAGACCCCCAATAAAGCAAAAAAATGCACATTTCAGAGTGGCATTTTATTGTGGACAGTCCAAGGCACACCTGTGCACTAATCATGATGTCAGATCAGCATCTTGATGTGGCACACCTGTGAGGTGGGATGGATTATCTCAGCAAAGCAGAAGTGCTCACTATCACACATTTAGACAGATTTGTGAACAATGTTTGAGAGAAATGGTAATATTGTGTATCTGGAATGAATTTTAGATCTTTAAGTCCATCTCATGAAAAATGGGAGCAAAAACAAAAGTGTTGCGTTTATATTTTGTTGAGTGTATATTTACGTCCAGTACATCCTGTGCTCGACCTGACTGTGGCCCTAACACACTTGCAGTGTTTTGCAGTGCAGAAGACTGCTGACTTCAAAATCTATTTGAATCCATTTCTCTCCTTTTTCCCCCCTCTCATCATCACTCCATAAAACGAGCGTTGCTGCATTATTTTGGAATCCTTCCCTCAACCCTGCATGGCATGAGCAGAAATACACCTCCTTCGAATAGTGCACACACACACACACACACCTGCCGGTTTTAGCTTCACTTTATGGCAGCAGGTGACATCATACTTCAAACGGCCTCTCTAGTGCTTTTAAATAGAGCTCTCTCCGCTTGTGTTAAGATGCTGTTTTTAGGAACAATACAAGTCCTGAAAGACAGGCTTGCCTAACACACACACACCCCCCATCCCCCCCACACACACACACCCCACACCATGTTAACAATCTCAATGAGTTCATTGTTTATAAAAGGACAAGTTGTCCCATGTGTCGTTCGCTCGCTCTCTCCCCTGTCACCGGGCAGGATGGGTTTCTGTCTCTTATCCACTCTCCCAATCGTTCTGCTGTCTGCCGCTTTACAAATGGCCCGCGTGCTTGTTTGCAGAGGCTCTGAACTGTGCGGACAGACCTGGTACAAAAGGTACAGTCTGTCAAGGAGATGAGGGTGAAACAAAGGAATAGGTTTTTGTCACCTGTCTTGATCAAGACAGAATGGAAGCCCACACAGAGACAGGCTGGTATGGCTAGTTACACGGCTATATCTGGTTTGCTGTCTGACCAAGATCAAAATCACTTACTCTTAGATCTCTGTCTGATATCTCAATGAAACTGCGCTGGCATCACGTTTGCAATCATCATCATGATAGGATCTCAAAACAATAACTCCATTGTTTTTCTTGTAAACATCTAGAAGGCCACTACATGTTTACTTTACCCATGATGGTGAGTGTTGCGCAACTTGTGAAAAAAATATGAACCAAGTCTAAGGCAAACCTAACCTGATGATGTCAGGGTGATGTCATCAAGACGATCTGAGCATGTGCTTGGAGACTGTAAAAGTTTAAAAGGAAGCCGGTCGGACAACTCTGTTAGACACAGGTGTGTACCCTCTAGTGTACCAGTGAGGGGAAGTCTAGCACTATAAAAAACATCGCAAAAAAACAAGTATGTAAAGGAATGCCAGGGTATTTATGAGAATGTTGAACATCAGTGAATATTAAACTGCTTGGTTTAATTGCTGCTTAACATCAGTTCGTGAAAAGGACAAAAGCGTCATACACAGTGAGTGCTCAAAAAGGAAATGTAAGACATCTGGTTTGATTTCAGAAATGGTAAAGTGATAAATGAACTATTGAGATAATATGGGCCAATGTCAAGCTATGGACTGATCATTGCAATGAATCCTTCCAGACATTGTGATATTTGTATTTTAAGATTTTTTCTAATGTGTGTAAATAGATTCCTGTGTTACTTGTTTGTGAACTCAGATTGCCCCTTTAGGGATGAAGTAAGTGCAATTGCATGTGTTGTAGACATTTTCTGTATCAATGATGCATATCTCTTTGTTTGCGAAAATGGTTTTAAGACAGACACGAGACGTGATGAAAGGACTTGTTAACATGGATACCTGTGCAGTGTGTGTGCACAGTAGCACTCATAGCGTACATACTGTTTCTTTACACATCTCACACTCACTGACAAACACATGTCAGTGTTACCTGAGGATAGTGTGTGTATCTTCACCTATGTGGGAACTGAATGTGACGGGGGATTGTATACAGCTGCCAACCTAAGAATTCCAGGGTCTGGGATCCATCAATATAGCCAGTCCGACAGGTCCCGGGGGCAGGGGTGAGCGGCTTTTGCTCCCATTAATCCACTGCTTCTTGAAGGTTCAACCGTCAATTAAGGGTTAATTTCTCTCCCCTCTGCTTTTGCTTGAATCCTCCTTAGCTGAGTGATTTGTGTTGGAGTTCTGTTGAAGGGTTGAAAGAGTACGCTTTTTTTTTCTTTTTCCTGGAGTCGGATTGGCTAAACATTGGAGCCGCTAATGCATGTTTACTCTTCACCGTGGCAGATATGATCTACTCGCCAGGTGCGGGGAGCATTCCGAGCACCCATAAAATTGAGCAGGCAACTGGGCCCGAAGAAGCACTTGAAAATATGTCTGTGTCAAATGGATGTGGCACACTTTGTAGATCCAAGCCCTTTATGTTAACTTGTGTCGGCTTTTAAACAACGATTAGAAAGAGCCACTGCAATGTTCTGAGGAGGCCCTAATGTATACAGCAGGCTTTAGAAGCAGGCCGAGCAGAGGTCAAGCTGTACAGTAGATTAAAGTCAGAAGTATAGTTGTGTGTGTGTGTGTGTGTGTGTGTGTGTGTGTGTGTGTGTGTGTGTGTGTGTGTGTGTGTGTGTGTGTGTGTGTGTGTGTGTGTGTGTGTGTGTGTCAGGAGTGTCAGACCCTTTGATGTGGGATCAGTGTGAGGCATGCTGGGTAGGCAAACCACAGGGAGCGCTAGTGGAGTCACTGGCATCTGCTGTTGTCATCAGGAGCTTTTGGCGAAACAGATCGCTCCTCTGTATACACACACACACACACACACACACACACGCACACACACACACCACACACTGTGTACTACGGTGTGATGTTCAGTTTGTTGACGGGCATGCTCATGTTTTCTTTGTAACCTGATCAGGGTGCAACATAGCATTCCGATCCTTACCGTTGTCGCATAAACACTGTCGGCTAGGTTAAACATAGCAAAGCTGGAGTAGTACTCTTCATTAGGCTTTTTGAACCACACATAACAACATTTTTCATGTCATGTTTGAAACCACACTCGTGATCAGTTCCCATTAACTGTGGCGAAATCTAAGGAGAATTCAACACAGCTCTGCATTTCTCCTCGCATATTAGCATATTAGCATATTAGCATCTTTTGGCTCATTGTTTTGGTTTTACTTCCAGCAACGTGTCTGTATTTTTGGTTCACTCTCACATGCCAGGCAGATGCTTTACAAAGCCCACTGTACACTACCTGCCCAGCAACACAAAAAAGCAGACTGACGCTGTTAGCTATAGCTGCTAAACATAGTCGAGCATTTAGTAGCTAAATGTGGTTCTTAGGAGCTGGTGACAAACAAAGATATAGAGCTAAAGGAGAGAACGCTACGTATGTGTTATAAGTATTCTACATTTTATTATAGACATTAAAGGACCGCTGTACAGTTGTTGAATTGTAGTTGAGCCATGGAGTGCTTTTTTTAATGACTCAAGTGCATTAACATGTGCAGGTTACAAGGTACAGTCCTACCGATGCTGTTATACTAAAACACAATTGTAATAAATATTCTGGCATTCTTTGCTGCCAAAAAGACACAGAATAAGTAGACTGCAGGCAACTTAACATGCAAGAATGCTTGATTTAAAATACATAGGACACCTTTAAAAAATACCTTTTCAATAATTTTTTAATGATTTCTGAACATATAGACAATGCATTTGTATCTATTATGTGTTGACATGTGGTGCTTTAGCTATGATGGCTGAGTATATATCTCAATGAAAAAAATGCAGTTAAAAATAACTTTGGAACCATCATCATCATGTATGCTTGTGGGTTTCCAGGTACTGTATGCTTGAGGATTAGAGGGAGATGAGACTCAGGGTGGGGTTTGACATATTGTTGATGGGACGTCTAAATGACTCATTCAATCTGAATAACATTGTCACTCTCCTTAAACACATCATCCACTATCCCTTTAAACAAACATGTGTAATCTTACCGGACAGTTGTTGTTGTTGTGACTAATCCTCTATCACCTGCAGACCAGTGGGTGTATGCAGATTTATGGCCTTGTGTGTGTTCTTGTGACAGGTAGCATGAAGGGCACACACCTAACACACACACCTGGAGGACTCGAAAATACTTTTAACGACACTGAAGTCAACAAGAAAAACAAACATTCTTCTTGATTGAAAATCAGTGATGTGCAAAGAAGAGCTTGACCATGTTTACCCAGATGACATCTTTGTGTTGTTTGTTGTTGTGTGTGTTGTGTGTGTGTGTGTGTGGTTGTGTGTGTGGTGTGTGTGTGTGTGTGGTGTGTTGTGTGTGTTGTGTGTGTGTGGTGTGTGTGTGTGTGTGGTGTGTGTGTGTGTGTGTGGTGGTGTGTGTGTGTGGTGTGTGTGGTGGTGTGTGTGTGAGAGAGAGAGAGAGAGAGGTTAGTGCCGGTGTCTCTCTGTGTTAGTATATGTGGACAGGTGGAGCCACGTGTCATGGTGATACATGAACAGGAAGGTTAGGGTTTAACTGAGCAAACACTGACACCATCAACGTGTGTGTGTGTGTGTGTGTGTGTGTGTGTGTGTGTTGTGTGTGTGTGTGTGTGTGTGTGTGTGTGTGTGTGTGTGTGTGTGTGTGTGTGTGTGTGTGTGTTTGTGTGTGTGTGTGTGTGTGTGTGTGTTTCTGCACGTGATTGGTGTGGTGTGAAAGTGCAACTGTTTCAGGAGGTGATCAGGAAGCACATTTTGGTGTAGTACACAGTATTTGTGAATTATGTTTATAAAACATAGTAGCAAAATGTAGCGCATTCACTGTCAACATATCAATCACAAATATATATATATAATATATAAGTCACATTGTTTGTCTCAAATCACATGACCTACGCCACATTGTGGAACATCCTGGTAAACAAGGTTGTACCATTGTTGTCATAAAAAGGAGACTATGCGACTAGATTACATTACTGTTCCTTCAAATGTAATTCTAGCAATGTTTTTTCTTCTTTCTTTATGTTGCTAGTAGGAAACGGGACTTGTGTGTTTGGAGCTGAAGTTACAGTGTGTAACCCATACCTGCTACTACAACATGTATGAGCTCACATCTGTTTTTGTTGTGATCGCTCCCTTCAGCTTAACCTTGAATGGTCACGGTCATAAACAAGGGAGCATCCTATCAGCTGATGTGTGCATTTGTGCCCTTTTTTCTCATGGGAAAAAAATGATAGTGAATGACGCACACACACACCACACGCACACACACACACACACACACACACACACACACACACAAACACACACACACACACACACACACCACACACACACACACACACACACACACACACACACACAACACACACATGTACACAACAACACACATACAACTCTCTGCAGTCCCACAGTGGGTTGGATGATGTCATTCACCTGTGACAAAGGCCCTTTTGTCTCTGTGCAAACACACACACACACACATACTCACTTTTCTTCCTGTGTGTGGCTCACGTGAGCAGAGCGGATTGAATTGAATGCACATGTGGCTTCCCTATGTTGGGGGGGGGGGGGGGCATGTATCATTGGTTTGCCCTCTCATTCATCAAGCCATGCTGCTGTGTTGTCATAGGATCACCTCTCACTCTGTAAGGCCAGTTTATGAGAGAGGAACCGGGCTGGGGGGGTCACGAGGAGGTCCACAGCTTTCCTTACAGACATCTCAAGAATTTGGGTTTTTGTAAATGAGATATCTGTCTGCCTGTGAAAAAACTACAGAGCCCCACATCTAGAGACTGTGAAATCAGGACAGTAAAGGAGTGTGGGCAAAGTGCAGAGAGCTGAGTTATTGTAATCTGTTAATGTTTACAGGTGCACAATAATTCATTTAGAAAGGGAAACCTTCACTCTAGATTCATGACACATACAGACCTTTTTTGTTTTGTTTTAATTTAAGATGATTATGGCTTACAGCTCATGTAAATCAGAAATACATCATCTCAAAATATTAAAATATAACTTAAGACCAATCAGAAATGGATTTGTAACACAGAAATGTCGACCTTCTGTAAAGTAGGTTAATCCGTCCACTCAATACTTGGTTGGATTATGGAAGCCCAGGTTGATTTGCTCTATTTCTCTCTCTCTTTCTGTCCCTTTCTTCCTTCTCCCTTCTCTCTCTTCTCTTCTCTCTCTCTCTCTCTCTCTCTCTCTCTCTCTCTCTCTCTCTCTCTCTCTCTCTCTCCTCTCTCTCCCTCTCTCTCTCTCTCTCTCTCTCTCTCTCTTGTACTTACGTTGCATATCCCTAGAGAATTTGCGGTCAAATTAAAATACAGTGAAATGAAAAGATGAGGGAAGAGGTATTTAGGGACCCCTCACTGTTTTATTCTAAACAGGGGTTCTAAAAGTGACCTTTAAGCAGATGTATTGACCCATTGTCTCAAAATGTCCTCCATCCTAGCCTAGCTTTCCACTTCTCAAAAGGGTGACTTGATCTGTTGTTGATGTTTGGATAAGGAAAGGATTGGTAAACCCGGTATAGCTTCTCCTGGACTCCACACCTGCCCTATCAAACTATGACTTCACTTTATTACACAGCACGGTGCCAATATATGACTGAGATTAGCCGGCTATTAAACACAGTGGGGGAATGCTAGCCTGTACGTGCCGGCATGCTTACTCGCAGAAACGCACGTCTCACACACAAGCTGTTTGGAGCGTGATTTGAAACACACTAAACCCTGAATGTCTAACACTGACGTCTAAAGCTGTGGACGAATTAGTTCATGAAAATATGTTGTTATATCCTGTCTTTAATCTTTGAACCATCTTAATCAATCTCACTCGTGGCTCCCTGACATTAAGTGTATACAATTCTCCCTTCCCAAAAGTACTCATAAGTGAAAGGCAGATAAAGGCCCATCTCTCATACTCTATGGGTATGTACATCTGTGTTTCATCTTTTCAAATGAAAATGTTTAATTTAAGGGTTTTGTAGTGTATAGACAAAGATGTATACAGTAAATGTGAGGTCTGTAAAAAGAGATACCAAAGGAGATGAATATTCTATTTAAAGGAAAAATGTGGGATGGGGAGTGGGGGGCATCCATTTTTTTAAGTGCTCCATAATAGAGAAATAGTTTTCAGTCAGGGGTCAGTGATACAAATATCTCTTTCAGATAAACTGAGTGATATGAATGTCAATGTTTAAAACACCACACCCATCATCTGTACTATCAGTGTATGACAGGAAGCAGAGTTGTCTGGACATTCATAGATATCCTAGTCAGGATTTTTTATATACGGTATATATACATATCTATGGTCAGGATGCATAGTCCTTTATATCTGTGTGTGTATAGAGCGTATCATATCCAACAGTGGACAGTCCAGAAAAGTTAAGCTTATTTATAGCTTTGCATCCAACTACAGTGACACACTGAAATAATTCATATTTGTAAAACGTTTATAATGGAACCTATTAGTGTTAACTACTACTTACATGTATGTCCATTTCTTTGGTAGATTTAGGCTCCTCATGTACATCTGAGAAAACACACTTGTTTTAGTGACCAAAGTTCCATTGACCTCCTACTGTCTCAACACTCAGTTCACCTGCTGATAAAAATGTGCAGAGTGGGTGAATATCTCAATGCTGGGCCCTGGAGGTGTCCCGGTAATGGTTGGTGTGACCTCACTTTGGGCACCCCCCTCCTCCTACTCCTCTCCCTAAAGGCTGCTCACATGCGAGGCAGCAGGCCCATGGTTGAGATCAGATGAAAGTATGAGCTCATGTAAACTCAAGCTACATCACGCTCACTATATTAGCTTCAGACTGGGAGTGAGTAATGCTGGGGGGTAATCCAAACACTGATAAGGAGGGACCACCCCCTCTCACGAGAGAATACGCCAGAGCTCTTCCACTGAAATAAGGGAGGGCGGGTGTGTGTGTGTGTGTGTGTGTGTGTGTGTGTGTGTGGGGTTGTGTGTGTGTGTGTGTGTGTGTGTGTGTGTGTGTGTGTGTGTGTGTGTGTGTGTGTGTGTGTGTGTGCATGTGTGTGTGTGTGCGTTTGTGTGCATGTGTGTGTGTGTGTGTGTGTGTGTGTGTGGGTTGGTTGGTTCTAGCAAAACTACATTGGATCAGAGCACAGACGAGTTCTTCACAGCCAAATTTGGTCTGTTTATCTCTTCAGCGGTCAAGTAAATCGTAGGCCAACTTTTTCAAACGTTGCACACTATTAAAATGAAATGAGTATTAAGTGTGTTCCCATCAATGGGTTTCTTAAATGTAAAAAAAAGTTGCTTAATGTAATGTCACATTCACAAGGAACATTTTTAGTAATGGATTCCCAAGTTTTGGAAAACCTGTAAGGAGCTCTTTCATGTGGGCAGGAGTTTTTTTTCATTTGAAGACAAGATCAAAGGAATTCACTTTTTTTAATACCTTATTTTAATGTGCCAGCTATTGGCTACATCACTAAAGACTTATACTTAGCAAGTCAGGTGGACACATGTTTTATTGAAAAGGATCTAAAAGGAGCTAGGAAGTACTTTGTTCCCTGCTCTCTCGATCAAGATATTACGAAAGATCAATTTGCAATACTAAAAAAGTGTTATTGAATATTTCTCTTTCCACAGGACTTTCATGTATAAATAAAAAATTAAAAAATGGCCGAAACCTAGAACGTGACCTCAGTTGCCCTACTAAGGGCACTTGTTTCTCAGTGAAACTCCTTTTTAACTCAGAGGTTGTGAGGTGACATTCTTCTGTGTCTACACTGTGTTTAACCAAGTGAAAAGCCAATACTTGAGATGTTAAGAATGTTTGTTGCAGGTGGAAGCAGCTTCTCACGGTCCCAGCCTTTTTTTCTTTACTGATAAGAGGAGGAAAAGGGTCTGAGTGTTGGAAACTGACCTGTGTTCTCTTATCTCACTAGGTTAAAGGCTAACCAGAGTCAACAGAGAACTTGAAGACATTTTACACTACAAAAAAAGATCAAACGCTTACCGACAATACATCTGCTACTACTGCTTACACTCGTGTTTACTTTTAAAGTGGAATAAAATAAAATAAATCCAGGGCTCTGAATCTTGGTCTTGACATGGGAATATGAATGTTTGGCACACATTGTTGGTACTGTACTTTAACTAATACAATATGCTGTATGTGTGGGTGGGTACTTAAAGGTTACGTATTATGCTAATTTTCAGGTTCAAAATTGTAATTTGGGTTTCTACTAAAAACATCTGTGCTATAAGGGTTAAGTGTCAAAAAAAAACTTAATATTTCTCACAGTGCCATTGCTGGATCTCCTCTTTTCAGCCTCTGACTGAAACTCTCTGTTTTAGAGCCTGTCTCGCATTCCAAAAACCCAGTTTGCTCTGATTGGCCCTGAAGCCTTGATCTTCTTCCCACAAGTGTTGTTGTAGATGCGCTCCTCGCCATCAACCCCAAGAAGTACATGGGAGAGGACAATTTGGACCCGTTTTCAATCAAGCTTTCGACACATATAATATCAAAACAAATAACCCATATTTTTAATCTTTCCATCTCCTCTGGAATAGTTCCTAAAATTTGGAAAAAAGCTCACGTAATTCCTTTACATAAAGGTGGTGACAAAAATAATCTTAATAACTACAGGCCAATTTCCAAACTCCCATGCCTGGCAAAAATTCTAGAATCACTTATTAATAATCAGTTAAAAACATTTCTAACTAGTGCTTCCATTTTGAGCCCATTCCAATCTGGTTTTAGGGCAGGCCACAGTACTGTCTCTGCTGTGACTTTGGTTGTAGACAACATTGTTACAGCATTAGACAAGAAAAAGCACTGTGCAGCACTTTTTATTGATCTTTCAAAGGCCTTTGATACTGTTGACCACCATTTGCTTTTACAGAGGCTGCATGACATTGGCTTTAATCATTCTGCATGTAGCTGGTTTAGGGATTATCTCTCTGATAGACAGCAGTCAGTTAAACTCGGAAGATACCAATCTGAGTTTTTAACTGTTACAAATGGTGTCCCACAAGGCTCAATTTTAGGTCCAGTTCTTTTCACAATTTATATAAATAACATTGTTTCATCGCTAAAAAACTGTCACGCCCATCTGTACGCTGACGACACAGTACTGTATTGCATTTCCGATTCGGTGCACCAATCTATTCAGAACCTACAAAGCTCTTTTAACACCCTGCAGGACTGTCTAGTGGACCTCAGGCTGGTTCTAAATACAGACAAAACCAAATATATGTGTTTCTCCAGAGCAAGAACTACAAATTTGAATGATTTTAATATTTTTACAAATAATGGATTTTTAATTGAAAGAGTCACAGAGTACAAATATCTTGGCATCTGGTTAGATGATAAACTCACTTTTAATTTTCATATAAAAAATCTTGTTCGTCGACTACGACAAAAAATTGGCTATTTTTATAGGAACAAAACCACCTTCCCTTTATTTAGTAGGAAAAGGATTATTGAGGCAGTTTTCATGTCTGTCCTTGATTACGGTGATGTGGTTTACCGGCATGCATCACATTCATGTCTTAAACTCCTGGACTCTGTTTTTCACTCTGCTTTAAGGTTCATCACAGGAGATGCTTATGACACACACCATTGTCTTTTATATGAAAAGGTTGGGTGGTCCTCCCTTAAAGAGAGACGTGACGCACATTGGCATGTTTTTATTTACAAAGCCTTGACCGGGAAGCTTCCTCGTTATTTAACTGAATTGCTGCAAATCTCAGATGGGCTTTATCAGACCCGCTCCACTGACATGCTTATGCTTTATGTCCCACAAGCCCGGTCTGAGCTAGGAAAGACAGCTTTTAGCTTCAGTGCCCCTGACTCCTGGAACAACTTACAGCAACAAATTAAACTAAATAACTTCATATCCTTTAACCAATTTAAACAAACTATTTTAAATCTGCCAAACTCTACCTGTAACTGTTTTAATTAGGCTATATTACTCTCACCCATTTAATTTTAATTGCTACCACTTAATTTCACCACTGTGTAAATGTTTCAATTGTTTTTCTCTTCACCTGTTGTTGTGTATTTGATGTATTTGCGTTGAATATTGTTAATGTATTGTTGTTTTTCCTTTGAATTTGTTTGAACTCGACGTCATTGAAAATGAGGGTCACCCCTCAATTGGTCTCTCGAGGATAAATAAAAGTTAAATGAAAAATGAAATGAATCTAACTGTCGGTTTCTTAGTTGGTTTATAATAGGTGGGCGTGGCTTCTCCCCTTATGATGTCAGAATTGGAAAGAAATCTTACTGGTGCTTTTGTACACAGGTTTTCTGAAAGGTAAAGGTGGAGAAAAGGAGAGAGGGTTGCTTTAATTCATACGTTAAGAGTCTCTTGACATAAATATTTATCATGGATGTTTTTACAGTGCATCGCAGCACCTGGGCCTGATGAAACAGTCTCACCACACAGATATGTAAAAGTACACACACCTAGCACACAAGTGGGAGTAGCCACTCAATGGGTGAGTATTGACCGGCCCACTGTATTGAAAATCTAATTTTCCTGCTCGGCTAACAAAACTAATACATTTGCTCTGCTGGCATTGTTTCATAAGTGTGTAGTTTTTGGCCTACATCGGCCCTTCTTCAACCGACTACTTAACAACCACAGAGCTTCACCACTGTATCCATTAACACAGCTCATACCTGTCATTGTTCACACGGAATTCAGACAATACCTTTGTCCAAATATAACAGAATGACTAATTTTTATACTTTCCAAAGAAAAATGCACTTCATAACAATAGCCTATCACTGCACGTGCTATATGCGGTCATTCCACCACATAATTGTTCTCCATGGGATCAAACCCACTACTCTGAGTCTGTCAAACCCACAGGCTCAATGTTATCTCGGGGTGTTTTTTCTTTTGTCTGGGCCGTGGTGTAAAAACATTGGCGTTGATGCGTGTTTGAATCTGTGTGGGTTAGAGGTTCACACACACTGTCTGCTCTACTAATTATACACTGGTATGAACTATACAGTCGCACACTGACTCAGGAGTGTAAGCGCTTCACTCACAGCAGATGTGTTTTTTTCAGGGGGGGGGGGGGGGGCGGTTGAGTAGCGGGGAACACCTGAAAGTGACATCACTCGACGGGGGGGCGTGGCCACACGGAGGCACGAACACTGTATACTATAGTAGGCTTTTTACTCTATACTGTGTGAGTCAGTGAGTTAGAGGTCTGTAAAATATGCTGAAACAAGTGTGAACCGTTTGGAAGTCACGCACACACACGTCACACTGTCACAATGAAAGTGATTGTGATTTTTTTACTTTCACTTTTATCCATTTTCCAGACAGGTAACGGTAAACAGACAGACAGGAAACGGTAAACAGACAGACAGGTAACGGTAAACGCCTTCTTTAGTTGGAAGTTTGCGTCAATGAGCTGAGGTGCAGGACATGAGTGTTCATGCTTGTAGGTTAGATCAGAAGGAGATTTTAACAGGACATCTAATGACGGTTGTTGTTCAGAGTGTGTGGCTCTTGTTGTGTAGCAGCCGGCTGCTGTCTAGGTCAGTGTGACCGTAGTAAGTACCACATGTGTAATTGCTCTCTCCACCCACATGTACAGGTGTGTTACAATTTTATAGATGCAGAGAAATGGTGTGTGTGTGTGTGTGTGTGTGTGTGTGTGTGTGTGTGTGTGTGTGTGTGTGTGTGTGTGTGTGTGTGTGTGTGTGTGTGTGTGTGTGTGTGTGTGTGTGTGTGTGTGTGTGTGTGTGTTGTGTGTTGTGTTTTTTAAAGATTAAAAAATTGTGTTTTTGCTTGCAGCTTTGAACAAAATCATTTGCTACATAAACAGTAGCAGTGCTGTGATAAGCCCCTGGTCTTAGCGTCCGGTTTGTTTTCAGTCACAGTGTTCACAGCACGCTGCTATTGATTGAGGCAGAGTGCTTTGGAAATTAAAAGTGTATTTGAAGCCCCCCCCCCCCCCCTCCTCTTTATGGAGCTGCATTCCTAACTAATCCCGAAGAGATCTGCACTGCAAGACCCCCCCACATCTACCCAGGCAGGATAAATAGGGGAGGCAGAGGGAAAGAAAGCTGGGTTAAAGGGTAATTTAGTAGCCTTGTCTTTATACACAGTGCATGTTGTAGAAGACAATATATATCCAGAAACTTGGGAGAAAACTGTCTTGTTTTTGCTACAACAGCTGTATATGTTTTAGTTCATCCAGTGAAGATATGCAGGGCTCCAAGTCAAGAACTTCAAATGCTCTGGCTTCATGGAGTAGCATGTGATACTTTATTCAATACACCCAAACCACTGGAGTAGTGTTTGAGGTCTTCCCTACAACTATGCGTTCATTATGGAAAATAACATTTTACATTTGAACTCAGCCGTCGATATTTGAAAAAAATGGCTCTGTGAAATCACTTTTATGTTTTATGTTTGGACACATTTAAATAGAAAAATTTAAGTGACACCCACAGTCCTTGGTTTTATTTTTTTATTTTTTATAACTCCTTTAAATACATTTCACTATTTGTATACAACACCAAATGTTAACCCTACAACCCTAATCTCACTGTCAATGCATTTAAGTCCCCATACATCTATATAAGTGGCTTACCATTACACTTCTTCAAGCACTTGAGAAGCCAATATGTGGTATCGTATGGCGACAGTCTAGACAATTAACCAGATTCCAAACTCACACAATCACTCTACAAATTGCTTTTTTTCCCCTCAAGGCCAAGAGTCCAATGAACCATGATTCTGAGGTTTTGGTTTTAAAAGGGCCGTCCCTATCTCCTCTCTCTCTCTCTTCTCTCTCTCTCTCTCTCTCTCTCTCTCTCTCTCTCTCTCTCTCTCTCTCTCTCTCTCTCTCTGACACAGGATCCCCTTGCTTTTTTTATCAGTTCTGTCTCATTCTCTCCATCTCAGACCTTGTCCTATAACAATGATACCCCTCCTGACACAGCAAAAAGCCTTTTCCTTTGATTTGTCTGTCAAAGTGGGTCAAAAAAAAAAGACAACGCAAGGACTGAGAAAAAACTGAAGGGGGGGTATCTTTAGTTTTTATTGCTGAAACTAGATCTCTCTCTCTCTCTCTTCTCTCTCTCTCTCTCTCTCTCTCTACTTCTCTCTCTAACTGTCTCTCTTTCTCTTTCTCTCATCCTAAAGTGGGGCCTCTCCCTCTCCCTCTCTTCTCTCTCTCTCTGTCTCTCTGTCTCTCTGTCTCTCTGTCTCTCTCTCAAACGGGCCGTGTAGTCCAACATAAAGCCACCCAGGCAGTAACAGCAGCAGTCACAAAGCTTTTTTTAAAACCTGGTAGTTCACCCTGATCCGTGTGCAAACAGACAACACAGCGCTGTAAACAAAGCCGGGGCGGAGAGAGAGAGATGAGCTCCCTCACAATCCATTAAAGCCTGTAACACAAGGAGCCCTGCACCTGAACAACACTGTCAACTGTAAATGAGGCGTGCCGTTGAACATGGACTTGTCTCTAAACCGCGAGTCCTCTTCCACACACACACACACACACACACACAAAGACAGTGTGTTTTTTTTCTCAGCCGAGCTAAGGGTCTAAGGGCAAGGTGTCATACTGTATGGTGGAACGTTTCCAGTAAATTTCCGGAAACTTTCCGAAAACTTTCCACAGGAACTTTCGCTCGGGAATTTGGGAAATATTCAAAATTGGGAATTATAGGAATTAACTAATTGGCGGTCCTACCAACTGAGCTAAGGGTGCCCACTAAACTTTATCAAGTTTTGATAATTTTATGAACAATCAATAATTTGATTGAAAACAAAAAGATGAATATTGAGTAAAATATTACTCATCTGTCTCACCCCATCCATTCAATAAATGAAGTAAATTTCCCCCCCATGTGATGGAGGAATGCACAGTGCATTAGAAACGTTTTAACAGGGACAAGATTGGGGCTGTGGGGAGGGATCATCCTGACCAGCCAAAACTAAAAACTTCAACTTTGTGAACTCCATTTAAATTAAACTATGAGACCAAATCCAATCATAATTGCCGTCCTATAGTGATCGCAACCAGAAGCACAAATACACAGTTCTTGGCATAAAGGGCTCGGGTGGTTGGCCCCCCCTGCAACCACCCCGTGTGCACACCACTGCTCTTTAGCAGTTAAAACTCCCAACAGAATGGTTTATGAAAGTGGATGAAACCACAAAGCTGAGCATTGTTAATTGTTGTGCCAAAGCTCACAATAACTGAACTCTATGCAAAAACATACATTAACTTTTTTCCACTGCAAGTGAATGCACCTCAGCAGCACAGAATGATTACTTCGTTGTAAAACTCAAACCGACTTCCAGTGTAAAATCTTCCAGTGCATATTTGATTTTTTTTTTTACATATAAAATGTTCTGTGGGTTTTCCATGAGTGTTTTCCAGCCCTTGTATATATACGTAGTTGTTGGGGTCCCTGCTGCCTCGGCTGAGAACGCTGACACTAGAGTAGAGGAACAACATTTTGAAAGTAGTTCAGCGAGCAGAGCTTTAGGAAAAGCCCTTCTCAGCGTTTTTCACTAAGCCGCTGTTAAAAAAAAAAGAAAAAACTCCCTGCCTCCTGCACCTACAGAGAGCATTTTGTATAACCTTTACACTCACCACAACCACACACACACACACACACACACACACACAACACACACGCACACACACACGCACCACACACACGCACCACGCAACCACGCACGCACGCACGCAACCACGCACACGCACGCACACACACACACACAACACACACACACACACACACACACACACACACACACACACACACACACACACACACACACACACACACACACAGACCCTCTGTTGAGGCATGTGATCAGGAAGCCTTTGAGGGGGCTTTTTTTTTTACTGAAACAAGGGAAAGCCTATTTTAGAAAGTCATCCAGCGCGGGACTCAATTAGCACTTCATCTAAAGGCAGGAGCACGGGGTCGGCGTGCGCTCCATCCCTTTCCCTGTGTTTCCTGAAGGGAAAGCTGGAGTAAGTTGACCCCTGCACAGCGGCCTTTCCTCTTGACCCAGTCTCTCCTGAACACATTTTTTTCTGACTCCTTATGCTGTACTTTTATTTGTTTCTCAAAATGACTTAAAATGGTCTTGTTGAAATGTATTGAACATTTTCTGGTACAGGAAGTTAAAAAAAAGCCTCTATTCCTTACTCAAGCACTGAATAACAATAAAATATATTACTAATATACAAACTTTTAAATCTTACAATTTCATAATTCTTGCACAATTTCTTGCTATATAGTTTTACATGACGTCCCTTAATAAACAACATTTATCCAAACCTATTCTTAAAAGTGTTTACTGAAGGCAACATCACCACATCTTATGGAAGGTCGTTCCATGTTTTTTTACCACACAAATTGTAAATACATTTTTTTCTCTTTTTAGACAAACATGTTTTGGGGTACAACTTTAAAGAATCCCTTATTACGTAGATCATATCGAGTATTTTAAAAAGTGGATGATAGGCTCAACGGTTTTATCATATATTTCCATGGACAAGCTTATAAACCTCAATCATGTCTCCTCTGTATTGGCCTAACTACATCTCGTCTTCCCCTCTCTCTCTCTCTCTCCTGCACTCTATGTCCCTGCACTCTCTCACTCACTCTGAAAATGGCCGACTGCTTGCTGTGCTAAGAGCCTTTGTCTGTCTCCACTGCCAAAAGTTCCCCATATGTTCAAGCACGTCTCAGCAGGCGATGACTGTGCTGACTGTCTCATTTTCCTCAGCTATCTCTCTGTAGTTTATGGCATTAAGTACATTTCATGCATCTTGTCTTTAGTTGTGTCAGCGCTCCCCCTCTGCCATTTTAGCACAGATTAAAAGAAAAGTTTAAGAAAAAAAGTTAAAACTGTCAATTTTGGTTAAGACATCTCTTGTAATGAGATGATGTATTTCCATTAGGAACCATACATGTGATGGTTAGATGAAGGCCTTCACCCTCAAGCCTAACATCAACTGACAAGCAAAGCTGGATTATGAATGGCTCAGGAGTCAAGTGATTTCAGCAAACCCCCCCACAAAGCTCCAGGCATAAGACTGCTTATGTAATAGAAAATGTGAATATACACTGCTAAAGCATGCTATCATCTGACACAATAAAAACAATTAAAAAATGTTGATGCCCTGTCGCAAAAGGGTTGTTGCCGATAACGTTTAATACCAGTTTTTAACTTTCATGTTGCATGTTTTGAAATTCACTTTTGTGCAGTAACTTGAGGTAAATCCCAGGTAGAATACCAACATAGAAAAACTCTGTGGACAAAGAGTGGGAGGACTAAGGGGTTAATGGGGGCCCATATCTATCTTTACCCCTGGGGGCCAAAGTAAGCCAATCACACTAGTAGTAATACACCCATTACCCATTCAGACTAAAATTTATTTTCTTTGTTGGTTATAAACATTCCTCAACAGATGATCTAGAGTTTGTTTACTACATATGACACATTAACCTCATAGGATATTGTGGCAAAAGGCTCTAAGACTAAGTAATGATGCATTCAAGTCCCAAGATGACAAATGTTTTGATTCAACCCAGGTTAGCATTACCAACCAATCACCAACACAATATGCAGACACACAAACATTAGAATAGGATTATATATATATATGCATATACAACATGAAGCTACCTAGCTTACAAGACAAATGGGAGTTTCCACATTTGATCAACTATTTAATGTTGACAATGTCCTATGTGCATTAGCCAGTGCCAACGTACAGTATGTGAGTGATGTCACTGTTCCAACAGACAGCATTATTAGTCTCATAGTGCATGTGTTCTAGGTCATCAGGCAGTTGCCTTAAAGGTGCTGTTCTCTTCAGACTTAAATAGACACCATGCCCTGCAGATGAAGACTCTGCCTAATGCAAGCAGACAGCTTTATATCAACTCATTTCCTATCTTTCTTTTAAGAACTTGGAGAAAAAAAAGGACCCGGAGCTATTTTCCTACATTGACTGAGAGGCATGTGAACGCATCATAACAGATTTACTCCTCCAACACAAACTTGTTTCAGGGCATCCGGTTCTTGCTATTGATCTATGCAGAAGCCCTTTGGCGTGTACACACACACCCAAAACTGTGCTCTGTTTGAGTTGTTCCAGGTCCCCACACTCCTTTGTTGTTTTGCCCTATCTGTGTCTCCGCTTTGTCACAGCCTTGTCATGTGTTTGGCACTGTAATGTGTTTGTTAGGAATCTTTCTCTCTCTCTCTCTGTTCTCTCTCTCTCTCCCTCTCACCCTCTCACCCTCTCTCTCACGTGCCCTCCTTGCAGCCCAAGTCTAATTTTTTTTCCACTCTTGGCTTCAGGAAGTGTGTGTGTGTGTGTGTGTGTGTGTGTGTGTGTGTGTGTGTGTGTGTGTGTGTGTGTGTGTGTGTGTGTGTGTGTGTGTGTGTGTGTGTGTGTGTGTGTGTGTGTGTGTGTGTGTGTGTGTGTGTGTGTGTGTGTGTGGTGTGTGCGTGTGCGTGTGCGTGTGTGTGCGTGTGTGTGTGTGTGTTGCCTCCTCCGCAGGGTCAAAGCAACCTCTACCCCCCCTTATACACTCTGACCTGTCAACCTGCCCAACTACACATATGGACTCTCTCACCCACTCACACACACCCTGCCTTTGTTCACTCATCGGTATGGGGTCACAACCTCTCGTTTGTGGGTCTCTGTGGGCCTTTTCGTTTAGCCTACGGGCGTGCATTACAGGTAGTTTAACCCCATTCTAGCCTCTGCCCGCGCACCTCACATCACCAGGGCTTGCTATGATTCACAGGGAGATAATGGAGGGCAATTATACCTCTTGATTTAGCCTTAACACGAAACGTTAACACCTGCCAAACAAAACTGAGGGGATAATAGCAGGATAGAGCCGGAGAAGAAGGACTCAATGTACTTTTTTAGCTTCATTGGTAGCGCTCCAGCGTAAATATTATAATTACCCGGTTGTCGGGAGACGCTTTCTCAATCAGAGCACCTTTGAGCGCGTTGTTGTCAAGGTGTTTGTCAAAATGTTAGCTGGTGATTATTGTTTTGGTTGGCTGGTTATACAACAAAATTGAAATAAAAAATAATTGCACTTGCATGTTGCGTCTACATGTAGCACTTAAATGCGGCCCTTTGTAGTTTGAAGATAATGTGCGTACGGGATTCTTGCTCGTTCTGAGTGTGTACCTCGATGGTTGAACGCACTTATTGGAGGTCGCTTTGGTTAAAAGTGTAAGCTAAATGAAATGTATGGGGAAAAGTCTACAATAATAATATGAAAAAGTACTAAAAATATGTAAATAAGTATGTTTCTCTAAGGATAGTGCTGCAAAGTTTGGTGCAAAAAAAAACTTGGCAAATTCCCAAACCGCACAATAGCTGCACCGTACACACAAAAAGAAAGAAGGATTTCATTTCAGTTTGACTTCAAGATGACAATAATATGTTCTTGTATAAAAATCGTCTTGCCACCAGATGCAACTTTTTTTTTGCTGCATAAGGTCTTTGCAACCCTGTGGGAATCAGTGGGTGTGAGTGGATGCATGTGTGTGTGTGTGTGTGTGTGTGTGTGTGTGTGTGTGTGTGTGTTGTGTGTGTGCAATCGTGGTGTGTCCGTGATGTGTGTGTGTGTGTGTGTGTGTGTGTGTGTGTGTTTGCGTTTCTGTTTGTGTGCTAGTTTTCCGTGGCCTCTTTTCTGTGCCAGTTGTGTAAGGAGCTGGCATGCCATAGAGTACATCTTTATCTGATAAGCTTGTATTGCTCCATACCATCTCCCCCTTTCTCTTGCTTAAACTCCCTATTGGAGGCTGTAAACCGAGCGGTGCGCTCCACTCCTAACACACAGAGTCTTCCCTTTGTGAAGCAGCTGGGCCAGGTGAGCCAGAAGTGCCATTTATCTGTCCTTACACAGATTGAGACCTGCCAAAAAAAAAAAAACTCCGGGGCAACAATGGCCTCCTTCACGGCTAACCTAGGTTTACAATTAGAGCAGAAAGGCAGGTTACAGCACACACACACACAAAAGCTACCATGATAAAAAAAAATAATAATAATCGTTGAACTTTTTAGAATGTAATAACCTTTTAATGACCGTGACCGAGGCATAGTGCACTTATATAACATTGCCGGCTTTGTTTTGTTCAAAATGTGTTGTGGTTTTTTTGTACACCTCAGAGAGAGCCTTCCAGACATAGCCAAAGCTTTTAGGGTGTGTCACTTTAACTTGGCACATACTGCAGTGTAGTTCATGGTAGGAGCTAGCTAGGGCACATGGACCCAAGTTTTTTAGTAGAATTGTCTTTTTAGCATTTATGTGAATGTTGCAGGTGAGCCAGGTGATCAAGTCAGGCACATGTACCTGAATCAATGGGGATACAAATAGCTCTTGCACCAATTGTTTGCACATGTTGGCCAACATACTTACTGTACATGTTGCAATCCCAATCACAGGCAGTGTCAAGGGGATATGTACAGTGGGCCATGAAACCCTAACCCATGCAAAATGATTAGGGAAACTGCACCGCTTGATGACAATTCTCTGTTGGTTCCCCAATAAGTTTGATTTTACTTTCCACATTTAATTCCTTGTTGATTAAAAATATATTGATTAGTGGAGCGTTCATTTGATATAAAAACTTTGTACACACTGAATAATATATATACTGTATTATGCTTCACCAAAGCTACAGTATATGATAACAACCCTTTACACATTTAAACTACATTAAATGTGTGCCTTTGGGTTATGACTACAATAGAGTGACTCAGAATACACTTACCTGCATGAACGATGCCAAGTCTATGTCTGCTTTCAGACAGCCGGCAAAAGTGGCCCAGTTCCAATTTTCTTTTCAAATGTGACTCAGGGTTGTTTTTGTCATGACAGTAGAACAGTTAACATGGAATCTGATTTTTCCCGGGGTATTTGCTTATCACAACATGGAACTAGTGCTAGGTTAGGTTGGTTATGTGGGGGCTTGGCTTCTCCCCTTATGATGTCATAAAGGGAATATAAATCTGAAGGGTGGCGAAAAGGAGAGATTGTTGAGGGTTGTTTTACATCGTACTATGGGAGTCTCCAGTCACACCGGGGAGCAATATCAATGTTGGAAAAAAAACATTTTAAAAAGTAAATTTTGCATGAATTGAGCACTAAAGACTGCAGTCTGTACCTTTATCAGTTGATCCAGTTCAGCCAGTTTGCACAGAACTGGAAGCATGAAAACTGACATTACTCTGAGCTTGCTTTTAAGTACTTTTCATCTACATTGGCTTAAAAGTTGGGCTGGAACACTGGGGTGGATGAGTGTGTGTGTGTGTGTGTGTGTGTGTGTGTGTGTGTGTGTGTGTGTGTGTGTGTGTGTGTGTGTGTGTGTGTGTGTGTGTGTGTGTGTGTGTGTGTGTGTGTGTGTGTGTGTGTGTGTGTGTGTGTGTGTGTGTGTGTGTGTGTGTGTGTGTGTGTGTGTGATACGTCCAAAAAGCTCCGGGAAAAAAAAGCAAGTAGGTGCACGTTGAGTGGAGATTGTTTCACTAGGGTCGAGGAAGGCCTGTCACTGCCACAATAAAGTTTCAAGTAGGATCTTAAGACTGCATCCCTGTGTTCCAATCCCCATACTTCCCGACTATTTAGTATGCCAGAAAAGAGATTTAGGATGTCCCACATGCACGTCAATTGTAGTCTCCTGAAAATACATAAATGCCCCATTAACTCCAATAGCATGTATTCGTCTTTATTCTTGACATTTCTCGACATGATGAAAAAAAATCTTCCTTATCTGATATTTGTTTCTCTCCTGTGGCCCTAATACTCTTTTGTACTTTAGTATGTTGTGTAGTAAAAAGAAAGAGTATGTGATTTGGAACGCAGGGCATGTTTGCACGTGATCCTGCAATGATGGTGATGTGACCATGAGTGTATACTTGGCAGAGTTTAACAAGGGTGTGTGTGTTCTATCGTGTGGCAATGTTGCATATGTGGCAAAAAGCACAAATGAACGAACAAGAAATAAAATCAAGTGGACTTATTTTCAACCGAGATACACAGATTGGCTATGTTTTTTTTTGCTATGTGAGTCCGTGCGTCAGTTGATATGTTTTGCGGCTAGCACGTTGTGTTCTGTTAGCCGCCCGCAGTTACCCAGGAAACCCTGCTTGCTGAGCCTACGTGCAGACACAGCGCACGTGCCATTACGAAGCAGTAGTAGCCTCTGGCGTTTTTTTGTTTTTGACTTTTTTTTTTAATCCCACACAAGCTTCTTCCATTGCCTTATACTTGTCCTGATTACGCCTGCCTGCCCGCCTGCCTGCCTTTCCTCTCTGTGTTGACAACTATCAAAAGCCAGGACATGTCAGAAGCAATACGCTGTCAAACTAATGTAAGGGTTATGGTTAGGGTTTTCAAGTCCAATAAAAAGTCTTACTTTGTGGAACTTGGCGACCAGAGAATGCAATTTTTCTAAGACTGTCTGAAAAAAGCCTTTCCGTCTGTGAAACAAATTGCATCCCATGGCAGGTTTGGAAGCAGTATAGTAGTAAGTTTAAGCATTTGTTCTTCTGGTCTGAACTGTGGTCCAAAACCTTGTCGGCGTGGATCTCTTCTAAAGGTTCATTACAAAGACACACGTGGCTGGGAAGAGTGAATTGTCTAGGACTCCTCCCAAACCCCAGGCAGCTGGCTTTAGACATCACTATCGACACAAGACTCTACATCTCTCTCTCTCTCTCTCTCTCTCTCTCTCTCTCTCTCTCTCTCTCTCTCTCTCTCTCTCTCTCTCTCTCCATGGATCTCTCCGTTTAATGAGCCCCTCCCACCCTCTGCCCAGCCTCCCTCAGGTCCTCAGTTAGTGTGGCTTGGCGCTCTGACAGACACACAGCCCAGGCAGCACTGAACAATGGCTGGCCTCCGACATACGCTCTGTTGGCCCCGACTGTGGAGCTGTAGCCTAATCACGGGGATGGAGTAAACCCATGTTGTGTGTGTGTGTGTGTGTGTGTGTGTGTGTGTGTGTGTGTGTACACTTGTACACGCATCTTTTCGAGGACCAATTTTTTAAACTTTAACCCATCACATTTTTTTTTTAAAGTGGGGACATTTTGCCCGGTCCTCATTTTTTCAAAGGCTTGTTCGAGGGTAAAGACTATATAGGTTGTAAGGGTTGGGGTTAGGCATTCAGTTGCGACGGTAAAGGTAACGGTAGGGGGCTTAGGGAATGCATTATGTCAATGAGTGTCTTCACAAAGATATAAGAATAGGGATGTGCGTGTGTGTGTGTGTGTGTGTGTGTGTGTGTGTGTGTGTGTGTGTGTGTGTGTGTGTGTGTGTGTGTGTGTGTGTTGTGTGTGTGTGTGTGTGTGTGTGGTGTGTGTGTGTGTGTGTGTGTGTGTGTGTGTTGTGTGTGTGTGTGTGTGTGTGTGTGTGTGTCTGTGTCTGTGTGGTAAGCAGCCGTTCTCCAGCTACTGTATCTGCTCGTGTGCTCAAACGTGTGCGTGGGTGTTGGGTAGTTTTTTCCCAAAAAAGTTCCTCTTAGCGCTGGAATCCCTTCTCTGGTGTGTGGCTGCTGGGTCTCTTGACAGTAGCCAGCAGACTGAGGTCTATAGCTCTGACGGTTTAGTTAAAGTGATCCCATGGGGGGGCTGGGGGGGCCAGGGGGGTGTAGGGCACAGGGCCAGCAAGCTCTCCATCGGCCCTATGCACACGAGCCAAAATACACGCTGGACTCACTTCAACACATCCACAGGGATTGTTCCAGTACAGTAATTCCTTCAGTAAGTCGGCCACTGCAGCTTTATTCTGTCTGTGTCTTGTTACTGAATGATAGATCACAGATTTACATTCAACTGCATTTATTTCCTCAATACACTATTCCTGATCTGTAATGCATAGAGTGCAGGATCCACAGGTCTGTTATGCAATGTCCCTGAGCAAGACACTGAACCCTAAATTGCTCCCGATAGTTAGCCAGCACCCTGCGTGGTAGCTGCTGCTATCGGTGTATGAATGTGTGCACCAGTTGTAAGTCGCTTTGGATAAAGGCGTCTGCTAAATGCTATGTAATGTAATGTAATGAACATAGCCCTCAGGAGTAGGGATGGCAAGGGGTGCATTTTTCCACTGGGTAACAAGCTCGTGACAACACTGGTATTACCGCTTAAACCCACCGGGCATAAACAATAAAAAGGATAAGGCTACGAACGCACATGTCAAGAAAAACATGTGTCGCCTCTGCAGTGCACTTACTTTGAACTATAAAGGTAGATTTTTGGAATCTACTTTTTGGACAAAATGCTTAGAAGGTTGGTATATTATTTGTTAATGAAAACACAGTGACTATTAAACATTGCAACGGCAAACTCTCTGAACTTTCATAACAAATAAAGTACATTTTTCATTTTTGGTCAAGATTTCACTGCTGCTAGCCCCATTTTGGAGACTTCACTCTAGTGGTGCACTTTGAGGTGTTTGTGTGTGTGTGTGTGTGTGTGTGTGTGTGTGTGTGTGTGTGTGTGTGTGTGTGTGTGTGTGTGTGTGTGTGTGTGTGTGTGTGTGTGTGTGTGTGTGCGTGCGTGCGTGCGTGCGTGCGTGCGTGCGTGCGTGCGTGCGTGCGTGCGTGCGTGCGTGCGTGCGTGTGTAAATTAGAAATGTTACCTTGCGGAGCAGACATTTTCAGTTAAATTATTAAAGTATCGATAACTGTAGTATTGCTAAATCGTTATTTTTATTTAATGAACATGGGCCCTACCTCTATAAATGAACCAAATGGCTTTTTTATTTATTTTTTTAAATGCAAAAACTGTGTTGTCGGTGGGCAAATTAGTACCTCACACTGAGTAAAACCCGGTACCAGTAACCATACTCCACAGAGTCATTCTCCAGCCCTTAATGATGTATTAAAGCAAAACATTGGTTTGTTGGGTCTAACTTTCGTAGCTTTTTCCACCGTGTCTACCCCGTTATGATAACACTGTGCTAACCAAGGTGATTGTTGAGATGTGGGACTACGTCATTGGCTGCAATTATGTTTGACATGGGGCAAGAAACACAAGCGCCTATGAGGTAACTTCTCTAACCACTGTTATTAATCAGATTGCTGACCATTTGAGGACAACTGGCCCTACTGGTAAAACCCTAACAGTCTAATGAGCTAAAGTCTTGGGGAGTTTTTCTATGAAGCGCGTCTCCCTATAGCTGCTGATCTAAGCTCCTTCTCCCACACTCCTCACTGTTTGTCTTTAACCTCCAACGCTCCCTGTCCAAACACACTTTGCACTAATAAGCCTGACACAGCCCACTTTAATTGGGCTTTCATTTCCTATAAGCAGGGGGGAACCATACACAACACACACACACACACGCACACACAAACAAACACACACACACACACCACACACACACACAAAGACTCACACTGGTTCGAACACTGGTAATTTATTTGACCTCATTTTTTCTAATGCTTGCAGCAGACAGGTCTAAAGGCCCTGGCAAGTCCCACATGGTAAATTGACTTACAGCAACCATGAAGAGATTGGGTTTCCTGCTCCTCTGAGAGGCAGCTAATGGACCCACAGATCTGGCACATCAAACGACAACACACACACACACACACACAGTATTTTTCGCCTTGTACGATGGTTACGTGCCACACCGCAACCGCCATCTCTTTTTCCAGTCTTATAGCTTCCAGTTCAACCCCCCCCCCCCTACCCCCCTCCTTCCCAGAATGCCCCTGCTAGCCCGGCACATGTTCCAGCACCACTACCAGTGTCACGAGCATCAGTGCCGTGTGTGTCCCCTCCCACATAAAATATCCAACTTGCATATTCATCTTCCTGTATCGGTTGGGATGTTGTAAGAATGGTGATGCAGAAATACAAGCAGATGCATATAGCGCTAGCGGCCTTAAGAATAACACTGACACATCCCCATAAAGTTGTATTGTTGCATGAAACACGTCCAGTAAAGCAACTTTACCATTCATTTGGAGCCATGTGTAGTGTCCACCTGATGAATCTAAGTGGAATATTCACTCTGCCTTAAGCTCAGTTTTGGTTTATAGGTCACATATAATGCTAATTTTCAGGTTAAAGAAATAGTTATTTGTGTTTCTACTAGAAACAGTTTTCATGGTGTAGTGTCCGTAAACCCCTATATATTTCTCACAATGCCATTGCTAAATCTCCTTCTTTTCAGCCTCTGTCTGAAACGCTACGTTTTAGAGCCTGATGAATATTACATTCCATTTCTACCAGGTCTGTTCTGAAAAAAAAAACGCCAATTCCCTTCACATAATGCAGAGACACTCACTATAAACTGTAGCTTCTCTTGTTTAAATAATCATTTCCTGTTCTTTCTGTAAGAAAAACTACAGTGTGGACGCAGAGTGGGGAGACAAATGTCGGCTTAAGTGTGGGCCGAGGGCCAAAAAAGATTTCAAAGTTGTCTATCTTTGCCTGGATGCACTTTTTAACTCATATAAGCACTTACTACTTTCCCACAACTCCCTATAATATCAAAGATAGCATTAAAGTATACCTAAATTGTCTCCTTTTTGGTTACATACATTACTTTAGATGTCTTATCTTACTCCCGGTCACTGAACACATTTTATTCAAAGGGTGTATGTAGCCTTTTGATTTGTGCACACCCCTGAGTGAACCCGCGACCTGTTGGGATTGGATTATTCCACAGAGGGCCCCACTTTGAAGACGGGCTAATCTGCGTGAACGGAAGTGTCTGACACTACACCGGCTGTTGCAGTCCTGTCAAACGTCCTCCCACACAGCCTCTGATCTCACGTGGGTGGAGATAAGTGAAGGGAAAATCCTCATTGGTGGTTTGAAAAACATACGTGGATTTTTTTCTGGGTATAGATTATTTGCGGAATTCCCATGTCATGGCTCATTTTTAGCATTTTTTAGGTATGAACTATACAAGTCAAAGAAAGGTCAGTCGGAGTATTCATAAACAAACACACACACCCACACATCTTGTTAATTATATACTACGCAGCCGAGATGTGGGTGAGAACAGATTTAGTCGATTAAGGCTTTAATTATGTCGTTTCTTGATGAGGCCGCTAAATGAAAGACTTGTAATTGCTTTCAGCAGTGAGTCCAGAGAATCCTGGTGCTCCACCCAACTCAAGTCTGCTCCCACAGTTCCAGTAAAACCCTACTGAGAAAACCATATACACGTGCCTCTGGATGACAACGCCCGAGGGTAAACACACACACACACACACCACACAACACACACACACACACACACACACACACACCACACACACCACACACACAAACACACACACACACACACACACACACACACACACACACACACACACACACACACACACACACACACAACACTACACACACTTCAAAAGCAGCTAGATGACCAAGCCATCTGGTTGTAATTTTTCAAAGGGAGTCCCCCGTTTCTGAAATGGCCCAGTCTCACATTATAGCCTTCAGATTGTAGTCGGGCGGCTTTCCTTCCCAGACATAGCTTTCCCTCTCCGCTCTGTCTGTGTTCCTCAGCTGTCGTGACGCAAGCCTGCTTAGCTTAGCCGTAGTAAAAAGTAATTTTTTTTTCTCAGAAGTTGAACATATAAGCTAAAGGCCTGGTGTGGATCTGGGTGAAGTTGATAGTGACAAACACGACTGAGTTCTGGTACTTAGGCACTTTTCATTCAGGCTCCAAAACACAACCTCACTTTAGGCCTTTAAGCCCAGTCACCTTTAAAATGGGCAAATGTCATGATAAAACCCCTTTAAAACCCTGGCTGGCTAGCAGGTTAGCCCACGAGCAACAGTAGCCTCCTGTAGTTCAAAAAATATTCCCTGTATACATGTAGTCACTATCTAGGCTACATCACCAGGGATATCTCCAGATCTTTACAAAGTCTTAAAAAGCTCTGGATTTTTTTAGAATATACATTTTTTTTAGTCTCCTTTGTAATTGCAAAAGGTCTTTTTTGAGATGTTGAAAAATCTGTTGTTTTTTTAGTCTCCACCAAGTCCATTTTACCAAGGGTTAGGCTATTCAATTGTATTTGGATAAGGTCTTAAAAACGCATCCAATTTGATATAAAGAAGTGTGCTTTAATTTGTTGTCTTAGCAACAGACTTGTTTGAATAGCCAAATACATTCCTATTGGGTTGCTTTATCTAGCTCTTTAATATTAGCCACATAGCAACAACAAAAAGTAAAAATAAAGAAAAACATCTTGCATAGCCTACATAGTGTGCTCTACTGAACTGTGTACAGAGCAATGGGGGGTTGTATAGCACCTTGGCTGGAGGACATTTTCAAAGTAGGAATGACAGAGGGTCTGCTCCTTCGATTTGTCTTCAGTCTTCAAGTAAACAAGCTTTTTCTTGGAGACATGATTATCCAACTAAAGAGTCAGTGAATGCAGAGTCATCCTTCAAAAAGATGAAGTGCCCAGGAGCAAGTTTAGCGTCAAAGCATTGAGTAAGCAACAGCAGGGAAGGGAACATAGTATTCTTGAACATTGGTTGGATGTCTCTCTTGTTCCCCTCTCTGTCAAATCTTGAAATACCTGGAGGTTAAAATGTCCGCCCATTTAGCATTCAGCATACTCGCTCACCCAGAGGCATCAAAGGCAAAGCATCTGAACAGACCACATGCCGGCAAACTTAATGCTTTTATGAGCGGCTCCTTTTTGTAGTCCAAATGTTAGAGTGTCTTGCTCAAAGACATCTAGGTCAGTATAACCTGGGACATAGTTATACAACCCTAATGAAACCTATGGAATGAAAAATAACAAATAGCTGACAGTCAGAATTCACAGAATGTATAAAATGTGGGACACAGTTAGCAACAAGCTATGGAGTGAAAGAGACAGATTGAGGACTGTCAAAGCTCACAGAATGTAACAAGGATGTTGTGCAATGTTCAGTGCTGCTGCGAATTGAAAGAAATGTTAGTTATGGTTTGTTTACCTACTGAGTTGCTTCTAGCAAAGATTATTTATTGCAGCCATTTACTGTGTATTTTACTGCAAGCTATATGCTAACATCATTTTTTCTCTGCTAATTTGTTTGTAGGTACTTTGAATGTAACATGTTGTGTCAAGGTATAGGAGAATTTCTGACATCAAGTAGCTATTAGCATACATAGCTATATATGAACAAACTATCCCACCCGCTACCCCTGTCAAGTTATAGGCGTGCACATTTTTTTAAATTAAATTCTGCACTAAAACAGATACAAACTAAGTGTAAAAAATATATATTAAACATAGCAAATAATAGAAATTCAATTAACAGATAACAATAAATCATTGCAGAAAGAGCTGTAAAAACCGTCATTGAAACTATTAAAATACTAAATCTAGCCGAAATAAGAACAGTATGTGCCTGAGTGTAGTATGTACGTGTACGTGTGTATCCAATGTATAGTCTGCAAACATTACTTGGAGTCCTAAGTGTGTATGGACTTACATAACCTGGTCTACTAGCCTATATGTCTGTGCTGGATGATGGAAGGCCATTCTCAGTCTAAATAACAAGGCTAAAGTACAGAATGTGGGTGTTGCTGTGAATTATTTTTAACCTCAGTGACTGAGAGTGTAACAGAGACCTAGTGCACTACAGTCACCCTGCCCTCCATTCCACAAAGTACTAAAGTATATGTCTGTCAGAGAAGAAGAGTGCTCAGGTTTGAAATACTTTGGCCTAGGCCCAGCATGTCCATTAACTTACAAAAGGCCTTGCCTAGTTGTTTATTGCCTGTGTGTGTCCTCATGTTTGATTGGTTATGTGCATGTGGAGACAGCTGAAATATGGATTTCGTTAAGTGGTTTAATCCAATGTTTTAAATCGGCGCTCATTAATTATGGGCCTTTATGTAACGAGGGCTAAATAAACACGTCCATGACCTCATTGTTTTATAATTACAAATATAATCATTTTGGCATATTACAAGCGAAGTTACCTAACGTGTTGGCTCCAATCGCACAAGTCACAGACTTTCCTCACTTGACAAATATGCAGAACAAATAAATGCATATCTACTGTTGCCATTGCAATGTTTCCCCTGCAGCAAATGAAGAATTGTATAATACATTTTTCTACAGAATTCAGGCTATAGGTTTCATGATGCTAACCCTAGAGAAGTATTGAGCTGTTGTGAACATGGAGAGGAGTTGGAATGTGTTCGCAACCTGTGAACATTTGACCCTGTTAGTGAGTGCATTTTGTTTCAGTTTACAGATAAGATTAAGTCGATCTGATCTGTCTCCAAGTCAACTGTTGATGCTGGCGTATGGATTATACTTATAACACCTTATCCTTATGCAAATGCACTTGTCTAAGAGATCGCCATTAAAACAGACTCAAACTCCTTAAAGAGCGACTTACAATCCTCTGGACCCCAATACACTGTCAACGCTTGAGGAGGTAGCAGCAGGGAACAGCCCTTTAGCTGTCAGACCATCACACATGTGAATAAGAAAATTACCTTAGAATGAAATTTGCATTTTTCTTTTACTTTCATCATAGCTTTTACGTTATTGAGACACTTACAATGAACATATATACTATAGCACTCTGTTAAAGTGGTTAAAAGGCATGCCGCACTAAAGAGGCACCATGTGGATAGAGACCTCCTCGTGGTGAACTCCTATTATATTGGAATGTTTGAGCAATATGATTGGTTGTCTTTAACTTTGTCTCTTCAAACCCATCTTGTTTGTATGTTTTCTGATTGTGTTTTTTGGCGACCCTAAACCTTCACAGTTTGTTCTACCATAGGGGCAGACTATCAACACATGAGCCCTTCACTTTGTTTTTATCATCTCAAGGGTTGCCCCGATTTGGACACTTTCACGTTCTGGTTCTGCCCTTGAGGTCACATCAGAGTGTGTGTGTGTATATCACCTAATTTATCCAAAACTTAAATTTGCCACAATACATCTGTCCACACCACTGTGTTGCTGGAGTTTTTGACCTATTCATACTGCTTTGCCTTTCACCTAGAGGTCCCTACTCTGGGTCATAGGATGTGGAAACCAGGCATGAAGCAAAATGTCAGCATGTCCTGTTCCCTTTTATTACCATTCCCTGCCCGAATTAACCCCCCCACTATTTACTTAGAAATAGCAGCCCCCTGCTTAGCTCCAAATCAACCTTCACATACTAGGGCAATCTCTTCCTAACACCTGAAGCCTGTGTTGTTATGGTGCACATTGTCCAATAATAGTGTCTGCTTTTTTTGGAGTATCAGTGCAGCAGAAGGTGAGTCCAGGTCAGGTATGTGGATGGATATATACATTCAGGACATTGTTATAGAAGGTAAACCTGTTCAGAGAGAAATGCTCCAGCACAGCAGAGGTAGACTGAGTGTAATGACAGAAAAATGAACCCAAAACATTTCATGGCCAAGTACCAACCTCATTGCAGTTACCGCAGGTGTGTGTGTGTGTGTGTGTGCGTGTGTGCGTGTGTGTGTGTGTTGTCTTCGGTTGTGTATGTTGTTGATGGTGTGTCTGTGTTGTGTGTTGCTGTCGGTGTCTGAGTGTGTGTGTTAGTGGTGATGTGTTGTGTGTGTGTTGGTGTTGTGTGGTGGTGGTGTGTTGTGGGTGGTCTATATGTGGTGTGTGTGGTGTCTGTTGAGTGATGTAGTGTGGGTGTGTGTGTGTGAGTGTTCTGTGTGTGTTGTGTTGTGTGTGTGTGTGTGTGTGTGTGTGTGTGTGTGTGTGGGGTACATCGCGTGGCAATAGCAATAAAAGAAAGCAAGATTCACAGTTGATTAAACAAAGTGTTAAATCCCCGAGGGGCTCTTTGAGCTGTAATAATAGTTTATAGGAACATGAGATTAAGCCTGACTATTATCCACCATGGCGCCTGTGTGTGAGGTGCTGAGGAGAAGGCTTTCCACGTGCCTCCACCTCTTTGTATGGGGAGATTAGATGCTTAATTGACTGTCTCCTGTATGTATCTGCTGGTGATAAGGTGGAACACAGGGAAAGTGGGTGAAGAAACATTCCTGGAGGCACTGAGGCACGCAAAATCCCACATCTTCATAATGTATCACTGCTTGTGACAAGTGCGGGGAATTTTTTTTGCCAGTAGTACCCCGTTATTAACAGATGAATGTCAACTAGTACATTACTGTATGCCCCATGTGAATGTAATGCCCCCTGGGTAATGAAGTTCTTTTCAGTTTAATGGTTAAAAGGGTCGTAATTATATGATATGAGAACCTGATATTATGATGTCAGAGTAGAGTCCTGGCAGCCTGTGACAAGTCTGTATGTATGTGTCTGTCTGTCTGTCTGTCTGTCCTGTCTTGTCTGTCGTCTGTCTGTCTGTTGTTGTCATGTTGCTGTGTTTGGTTTCACTTTAAACACAGCTGACGTTCTACCTGGATCTTGTCTTCACTGCATCTGATGGTACATACCTCTGTGTCCTTATCGTGTCTTTGAGTTGTGAGCTAATGGCTCCATAAATATCTCCTTTATACTGCAGACCTTAACAGCGCAGCATCCCCTCACAGCGTTGCCCTTTGACCCTGACACACACACACACACACACACACACACACCACACAAAACACACACACACCACATGACCCCACTACTATCCATCTCTCACTGTCCCTCTCTGTTAACACTCTATTAGGAAAAGTTAAATGCAGATCTGTAACAGTTGACGCGGCACGTTTAGTCATTTTTTTTTTACACGGCTACACATGCCAAATGACTATGTCGAAAATAACAGGTTCCACAGGAAAAAGGCTTACTCACACTTTCCACTCTCTGGCTGTGAAAACTGGAAAATCAGGGAAAGATAAGAGGGCAGGGAAGGGGAAGAGTGTGATCCCTGGAAACTGTCCACGCCACCCCGACACCAAAACTGTGTGTGTGTGTGTGTGTGTGTGTGTGTGTGTGTGTGTGTGTGTGTGTGTGTGTGTGTGTGTGTGTGTGTGTGTGTGTGTGTGTGTGTGTGTGTGTGGTGTGTGTGTGTGTGTGTGTGTGTGTGTGGGGGGGGGGGGGGGGGGGGGGAGGAGAGAGAGAGGGGGGGGTAAAGGTGAAAGGGCATCAGGTTAGCAGTGTGAAGCGAAGGGAGTGAGAGGGTCAGCCAGCTGGCTCAGACATCGGCAGAGCTGGTGGGGGGTATTCTGCTCTCTCTACATTCCTACACACACACACACACACACACACACACACACACACACACACACGCTCACTGTACAGGCCTGTTTGCACGCAATATCATGCAGCAATATACTCATGTATAACCTTTCCAAACATTTTAATGGAAGTAAGAATAAAGCGAACATCATTCAATAAGGATTTCAAACATGACATTTAACAGAGATGAGACTGTTCTATCCTCTGATGCAGAACCCTACCCTATTGTCCATCAAAATAAGGGCTAACCGTGCAAATGCTGCTAAGAAAGTAGCTAGTAGTGAGGCATCTTACATTCAGGGCTGCCCATAAGGGGTAGAAAGTGGGAAGGCTTTCTAGGGCCCAGCCACTTGGGGGGCCCATGGTCTTTGGAAGCCAAGAACCTAACTAAGCTAAACTTTATTTTTAGATTTTTAGATATTTATGTCAATATCTATTCAAAGTTGGGTGTTTACACAGAGCCGCGGCTCCGCTTACGGCCATTTAAAAACCAGTAGAAAAGCAGAAATGTTAAAAAAAATTCAGATTGAGCACAGCGGAGTGTAACTGTTTCAAACATAATCCATCCTATAAACCCTTTGTGTGCCAAATGGTGACAAGATTGGGTTTTGATATTAAACAGTTTTGTCTGGATTATATTTCCTGAGTCGTTCCTGCTCACGGAAAACACATGTAGGCCTACCTGCTACTTGTGTCTGGGTGTCGTTGTGAAAAGTATTTGGACCCCATGAAAAAACAGGTTGGGTACCTTTTGTAGTTCTTCTACATTCCATAGTTACTCTGTAATTTTTCTGAGTCTACAAACAGGTTTAAATTCTCTCTCCCCATAACAAAATTTTTGTGAAAAATAATTTCCCTTTGGGGACTGTAACATCTAAAGGCTTTGACATAAGTATTCAGGTTGACACGACCAGCCAGGTCTGACCAGTTTTTCAGAAACCTGGCCAATTGACCAACCAGCCGGGTCATACCACAATGAAGCTGACGAGCAGCATCATCCTGTTTTAATTATTGCCGTAACCACCAAGGTCCTGCTTTCTGTATTGTTTCTAAAAATTAAAAATTAAAATAGACCTAAAAAAGTTCTTAGTGCAAAGAAAGACACAAGGCACAAAGAAGTTGGAAATAATTGAAGGAACAGATTTGAGTTCAAAGATTAAGAACTTTTTTGTAATGATTTCAGTGCTTTTGCAGTGATGAGAGCAGAATGAACTAAGCCTAAATGTTGCAACCAAACATAGGCCAACTTTATAGTTTTGAGGGTAGGTTGGTTTGGGTATTCATGTAGAGAACCGCTTTTTTTAATTTGTGTGTGAATAATTTGCTGTTGATGTTGTTTTTTAAGTGTTATTTATTTCAACAATATCCCCAAAAGATTTGAAATGATTTAACACGATTTTGTCACGTGCAGAAATACAAAAAAGTGCAATATTTGGTGCAGTAAATTAATGTAAATGTATCTTATACCAGAAACTAGTAGCATAGAAAACATGCAAATTGTGAAAAAACTGTTTACTTTAGTGAATACTAAAGAAGAACAATGTCTCTGTGTGAACTGATTATTTTGTAGAGATCTATTGATCTGTTAAACAAAATAAATTGGTATGCTGGGTTAAGTCAGAAATGTGCTACTATATAAAAATAATAATGAGCCCTTGCTCCCCCAACTGTCCCTGCAAGTCCCTGGTTGATAAGATAGTTAGTCTCTCTACAAATACATGTATGTGTTTATTGAGGGATGAGCGCACTCACACACTTTGATAGGAGTAAAGCATGGGCATTGACTGGAGGTTTTCAGGGGCCCAGCCATTGGTGTGGGCAGGCCTGCTTACATTTACGGGTAGATTTTCCAAGATTACTGTCCAAAAGCAGAAGGTGTGACATGACTGTCTGTGACACATAACCAATGCAGCTGTACTTGTTATTGATTGATTTTTCTTGGTCACTTGGTGTCAGCAGAATAATTGTGTAAACACAGCTGTGATATGTTCTCAACTTAGTCAATTAACATGGCTATCAGCAGGTTAGCAAACAGTTGCCTAATAACGCACAGAAAACTGATACAGACAACAGTAAACTACTCTATTTGAAGTTTTCAATCCATAAAATACCAAATGTATTGCCACTTGGACCTTATTTATGTAGATGTGATCATTAGTTCAATCAGTTATGGCCCACCAAAGTAAGTACAGAGATCTGGTGACATGGTGATGTTGCTGTATTCCTCAGAACTCAGAAATGAACTTGGCGAAAGCATTCTTATTGCAGACACAAAGGCCCAAACTGCAGAAATGAGAACCCAATTAACCCTGAATACATGTGTGGTTGGGACGCATTCTTCATTTACATTCGTTGTGGCAGATAATACCCATAATGCAATGCAGTTAATGGTGTTGCAAATCTTAAAAAATACAATCTGGTGCCCTGGAAACTATACTGTAGCTATAAAAGCTTTCCATTTGATTACAAAAGCAGCTCCAGACATGCACTGACTGCCACAGCTGAATGATACCTGCCAAAGTGTAAATGAGTACTGAGCAAATATTGACATGTGAAGCCTGCCTTTCTCCCCCGTGTAGCCTTTTAAAACCTAGACCCAGACCTAGTCGAGCGAGTCACACGGTGCTTTGGCGTGTGTATCCCTCCACCGGACCCTCTCTCAGGATATTGAGTAATGTCTGGAATCTTTGCATTGTGGCCCTGCTTGCAGCGCTGGGGTTGGGCCCAGTCTGCTGCTAAGGCAATTGTCGCAGCGGTGAAAGACATTGGGTGAGCTCCTTAGCCAAAATATGAAATAATCATGTGAACCGACTGCAGTTTTTCCATCAGGGGCGACGTGCTAAATGTCTACACCGACGGGGGCTGGGAGCAGACACATGTAATAATACACGTGTGTGTGTGTGTGTGTGTGTGTGTGTGTGTGTGTGTGTGTGTGTGTGTGTGTGTGTGTGTGTGTGTGTGTGTGTGTGTGTGTGTGTGTGTGTGTGTGTGTGTGTGTGTGTGTGTGTGTGTGTGTGTGTGTGTGTGTGTGTGTGTGTGTGTGTGTGTGTGTGTGTGTGTGTGTGTGTGTGTGTGTGTGCCTGTATTTGGCAAATGAAGAGAGAGTGTGAACAACTCCAAAGTTATTGTATGAAATAGGGTCCAGCCGACCAGCCAGCGTGTGTACAAATCCAGCAGCTACCTCGTCCAGAATACGGAGCACATATCTTTTCACTTTTCCTTATTTTTATTTCAGTTAAGTACAATATGTTTGTATTAGGACTGTTCTTTGCCTCTTCATTCCCAAAAACACACAATTTTACTGAGCGTAGGTACGGCAAATGAATGGGAAAAAACTAAGGGGCTATAAAGGTGTTATTCCAACACAAGCCTCCAGAACAACTTCACTACTTCAGGCTATATTTGTCCAAATTCCCATCAACATTTAAGTGAGTTTCCAGAAGCCCTGGCAAAATAATCCAAGATTTAAAATACGCAATTCCATCCACTACCGTTATGCGAGAAGAAAAAAAAAGAAAATTGAGTCATGAGCATAAACAGTTAGTGGCGCTATAACTCTCCAGTCAAACGATTGAAAATAATGTAGAAAAAAACATGATGAAAATATGACATTTTATATTTGAGTCAAGTAGGGAGAATATCTGATGTTGTGTCGCATGCTTCATGTGAGCCATGGACATGTCACCAAGTCTGCTTCCATTTGAACTTTGTCTCATTTTATTTTTTATCGATACACAATACACACACCTTTCCACCACAGCCAAGCGTAAAAACTTTTTTTTTTACTTTTTTTCTCTTTGAGTGTCTGGCATTTCCCCTCAGGTCTTTATTATGCACAAATTACTTATAATTTAATTTACTTAATTATATAAAGAAGCTGGTGGATAGATAGATGGATGGATAGATGGATATATGGATAGATAGATAGATAGATAGATAGATAGATAGATAGATAGATAGATAGATAGATAGATAGATAGATAGATAGATAGATAGATAGATAGATAGATAGATAGATAGATAGATAGATAGATAGATAGATAGATAGATAGATAGATAGATAGATAGATAGATAGATAGATAGATGATAGATAGATAGATAGATAGATAGATAGATAGATAGATAGATAGATAGATAGATTGCACAAACATTATCTGGTGGGAGATTTAAAGGTCACTTAAAGGCCTACTTCACCGGTTGGAATATGAAGGTGTATTGAACTCGGAGATCCTATGAAGTATAAATGTACAATTTTTTTAAAAATCGGATCATCCTAGCCTGAGAAAAGACAGAAAGACTGTTTTATGGTCTCACTGTCTAACCCTACATTTTCCCATGGATGACTCATCCATGGGAAAATGTAGGGTTAGACAGTGAGACCATAGGATGATCCGATTTAATTTTTTTTTCCACATTTAAATTTCATAGGATCTCCGAGTTCAATACACCTTCATATTCCAACCGGTGAAGTAGGCCTTTAAGCTTTTCAGTGGAGAGACGTGAATCATGGTGGATGAAAACATCAGATACTGTATGTGTGGGACAGATGAGGAGACTGAAACTTGCCCAGTGATGATGACCTGCTTTTGATACTGGCATCACCAAAGACAATATATAGTTCATACTCTGTGGACCATTATAATGAATGGAACATACAGTATATAATAAGGTCAAGACTACGGTCTGGATCCAAAGTTGTGCAAAGGCTGCTGCTAGTGTGACTAAAACCCATTACCATGTGCACCTTCCTTACGTGAGAGAGAAAGCTCATATATCCCATAGAAATGTCAGCACAAACACAGTTATATAGTCAGTGGAAATGTTTACACTCCCATAATGCATTGTGTCTAAAAGTAGCAGCAGAACACAGAAAGAGAAGCACAAGGCAGAGGAGGAAGCTTTTACCAGCTGGCCCACTTTAAACATGGCTGCGATGGTTTATTAGCCAGTGTCCGCTCTCCGAAAGGAAAACCCTCCATGAATATTTTTACAAGACAATTAAAATTCTTCAGGGTCTCTCAAGCAGAGCCGATTCAGAGGGGAAACTCACTCGCACGCTAAGGGACACACGTTGACGGTGATATTTTGGAGAGTCTGTGTCAGGGGGTGACGGGCAGGTGCGCTGGTCCTGGGGGGCTTTAAGGCCATTCCAAACAGAAGGTCAAAGGTCAAGCCTTAAAAAGCAGGCCAGTGTCAGGCTATGGGGGGGGGGGGGGGGGTTGACAGCTTGTCAGAAAATTGCAAACTTAGCGCAGCTGACATCCGCTGCAAACTCCAAAATAGACGGAGGATGTGGAGTGAATGTTAGAGAGAGGAGGGAAATCTACCTGGAAACACTTCAAAAGGAGTTAGGGAAAAAAACAGCTTTTGGCTTCTTACTGCGTGGCCTTTTTACTGTTAAGTGGGTCTGCTGCTGTTTCCATTTTTTTGACAATGTGACATGAATCTATTTGAAGATCATGTAGGAAAAGCACTTAAGGGAAAGTATAGTGGCTCACTTTGAATACCAAGGAATGGATGATATGTAACATCTTAAGAGGATGGAAAGCCAGGGGAGGGGGGGTTTCCCTTAATGAGGTGACATACATGTAAGTGACACATTTAGACCTGTTCCCATCCTACAAAAAAACACTTTATTTCCACACAACCTTATATAACAAATCTTAGCACAGATCCAACATGTCAGGCCTGAAGTGAGAGCTAGCTGCCGTCTGTTTGGGGCTCATAATGGTTATTAAAGGAGGTGCGATTGGATTACTGCCACCACCCTGGAATGACAGACTTTGTGTTTCTTTTCTGCCAAGCACATCCATCTTTTGTTACTTTGGTTATATAATATCCCAGACTGTGCAGACACACTCTAAGACAAGAGCCAGTGTCTGGTACTATACTGTAGCTTGGCTGAAAATGCTCTGAGTGTTATTTTTGAGACAGTGTGTACGAGTTTTAAATCTTTACAAATGACTGGCTGAGTGCTCAATCGGTGTTTGTCTGTTTACACGGAATACATTAGTGTGGCATTAACTAATAAGACGTTCCCATGTTAAAATGTAATTTACACATAACCTGAACAAATTAAGTATAATCAAATTAAGACCTGGGGGATTTCCAGGAAGTTAGATAACCGACTCTCATTGAAATGGAACACTGTTTAGAGTGTTGCATCGTTGAACCATAACTGGGCAAAACTAGCCTGTGGAGCTACAGATGTATTGGTCCACATGTTGTAGCTCTGTGCTTGAAGCCAGAAAAATATGGCCGACAGAGAGTGATGGTGGTGACTGCATGGTCTTTCCAAAACTTTTTTAAAAAAATAAAAAATTGTTGGGCAACCGGTGACCTAACAAACTAGCATTTACCTTATCATATTACTGTAATACCATGTCTACCCTGTTATATAGCCTACAGTGCTGCTTCCTCATTTTCATGTTCTACACTTTCCATTGTAGGCTATCATTTGAGGGTTGAGGGATGCTGTCTTTATGGGACTGGGACAAACAGTATATAGCTTTAGCCTTAGTCTTTTAGCATCCTGCAATGAGTAATTTTATATCGAAGACACATCCACATGGTTAAAAAACTAAGCATTTAATGTGTATTTGGGTCCACATTTACAGAGTCAACGTACAAATTAAAATGAACGTGTCTCGTGGAATAGGGCTCAGTTTCTGAAGCTTCATGGTTCATGTAATGGATCAAATTAAGGAACCATCAGGATTAACTCAAGAATATGTATCATTCCTTTATGACTCACGGAATAAAGACATACTCTGAATCATCTATGGACAGGGCCAGATTTAAGAAGGGATCCTTCTTTTTCTTCACAAAATCCAAATCATAACCCAATAAAGCTAAACCACATACATCAAACCTATATGAATTCATAACATGATTAATGATGAAAAATAAAACTGATTGTCCATATGGTATATGCAATCTGATTCAAATCGTGACTTTTTTTTAAACATATCGCGTAGGATGTTCGTTAGCTACAAGTGTCTGGGAACAAATGGCAAAAAGTCTTACCTAACACACTTGATTCAGATATTGACTGCCCTCCAGAATGTATATGCTCTTGAATTATGAATTTCTTACCTATCCTCAAAGACAACTATTGCTATCAGCATGCACTCTTGCAAAAAAGATGTTGACAATTAAGTGGCAACTACACTATTTATATTCATCAGAGGAATAACGCTTAAGACTAAGCTTGAAGTATAGTCTCTCAATGAAGCCAGAATCATAACGTTTTATTTTAATTTGATCTTTTCTTTCTTTTTTTCCCATATTTTCATATTTACATAGTGCCGTTGCATACATAGTGCCAGTCTGCATGCATAGAGGTACTTAGAGAACACTCCATGGGGGATGGGGGTAGGTGAGGGTTTGAGTCTATCAATGCCATGAAAACCTTGTTGAAAATCAAATTTAAAAAGGTTTACTTCACAAAAAGAGAGGTTCAACTTTGGCCCATGCAATCCTGATCCTTACACATTTTCCAGTGTTGTAGGAGCAGGCCTACTGTTCTGTACGCCACCACACACACACACACACACACATGCAAGCACGCACATGCACATGCACACACACACACACCACACACACACACACACACACACACACCACACACACACACACACCACACACACACACCACACACACACACACACACACACCACACACACACACACACACACGGTAACCATTAGAGATTGTGGTTTGTACAGGTAGAGTCTGTAAACAGGGGCTAGGTGAGTTCAGCCATAGTCTTAACAGGATTATAATGAGTTTTGAACAGGGTGGCTTGTGGTTAGCAGAAGGCCTGGAGGCAACCCCACTGTGTAACGAGCTGCTACTTCATAAATCAAGCAGTAATTACATGCAGATTTCCCAGTGCAAATTGATTGAAGAAAGCCAGGAGATATTTTCCTCTGTCTGAGAAGCTACTGTAAAATAAAAGCCAGGCTGAATCTGCTCTGAGTTTTCCTAAAAGTACATTTTGCAACCGCTAATTAAACCCTTGCCATGAATTTTCTGGAGAGAATTATTCTAAAAAGAACAAACTGCGGGAACAAATTGTACCAATTGTTTGCCAACGCTTGGCAACCGAATAGGACTTTTAAAAAAGCAACCCATGTTATCATTTGTCAAACTGGTTTCGATGCGTTTATGGCAGCGCTGAATGCAACGCTGGTTTAGCAATCTCAACTCCTGGCAAAAAACATCTTCCTCTGTCGGTCTACCACACTTCACTGCTACGTCTCGGGTCTGACAGGACTGTTCAGCTCAGCAGTTGATATCCAATGTTAAGTCCCTAGGTAAAGGCTTAGTGAAAGGCTGTCACAGGGCCTCAGAAACCATGATGGGTTCATTCTGTTGCATCAGTATGGTTGCAACACAATCATGTTTTTTTACATGGCAAAATCGTTACCAAACACAATCCGTGCTGTATCTACCGTTCTTTCCATATCCGTCTGAAGTCAAATAACGTCTAGTGCTTAGGATGATTATGGAACGTTTGGTTCAGTTCTTTGGAAGTTGAGATTTATGTGTTTACTGTATTTAAAAAATACTAGTATAACGAAGACATGGAAGCAAAATAGGACAAAAATCTAAAAATTAAAAAATAATTCATAATAATTTGCCTGTCTGAAATGAACCAAAAGGAGTCCATCTCACCTCTTTGTCAAGCTGGACTAGATGGAGCTCGGTGGAGGTTATGACTAGTTTAGTGCCCCTAAGGGTTTGAGTGTGTTGACATTGACCTTCTACCGGCCGTCACTTTCCATCAAAGGCCTGCTGGGAAACTTCTCCTTTTGTCCTTCCTGGGCCTCACAAGTCTTACTCTGTATGATCTGCTATTTCCACAGTTCAGTCTCCCCTACACACACACACACACACACACACACACACACACACACACACACACACACACACACACACACACACACACACACACACACTCCAGCTCCCCATGTCCATACGTTTAAAGATGGAAAACAGCTGCAGCCTCCTGGATTTCCCAGCATCCCCCTGGTTTTGCCTTTGTGCGACCCCTGGTCTGACGGGCTTCACCTGCAACCCCCCCCCCCTTTTTTTTTCTTTTTTTTTTTACACACTTTGCGTCTGCACGGAAACAATGACAAAAGCAGACAGATCCGCTGCTGTTCAGAGCCTTTGATCCAGGGTTTTAGCACCTATAATGCCTGACACGTGCACAAGGTGTGTTCACTGCATGCACACACACACACACACACACAGACACACACGCACACACACACACAGACACACACACACGCACACACACAACACACAGCGTGCACACACTCACACACACATACGCACACACACGCAAACAACGCACACACACACACAGACGCCTGCTGCTGCTTTCCAAACCTCATTAGTTACACAGACTATTTTTTGCAGAATTATGTCCAGTGATTCATGGCTTCTGGCTCTCGTTCCCTTCTCTTATGATTTACCGTCATAGCAGTTTGACCCGACTAGTTGTTGGCCGGTTCAACTAAGAGAATCTGTCGTTTATCTTATTTCATGTCATGTGATGTCATCGTAATGCATCGTCATCTCAAAGATTGGTTATTTTTAATTTTTCTCATTTCGCCGGGAGTAAAATAAAATTGCAACGTTTTCCCAGCACCGGCGTTTTTCAATCTCCGTGAATTGTTGCATCATGTAGTTCTAAATGGGGGGTTGGCTGGATGATGGCTATGCAAGCACACACACAGAAACATGCACCACGCAAGCACAAACTAACACACACACATACACACACACAAACTGTAAAGGTCAGGGGGGAGTCACAAAGAAACTATTGAACAATGCAGAGTTTATTTATAGCAAATGTCAAGGCATTAAGGTAGCTGCCAATATCTTGCTGGACACACCGATATCATATCAACATCCACAGCTTGTATCGCTGTAGCAGAAAGAAATGTTTGAATAGTCCCATTAGGTCCATAAGCACATAAACAGTAGGACAGACACAACCCTTAGCATGCGCAAATACACACACGTCTCACGTCTAATTTTCTCTCCTTTCCTGTTTAAACGTTTAATTTCTGGCTCACACACACACACAGATGCACACACACACACACACACACACACACACACACACACACACACACACACACACACACACACGCACACACGCACACAATGCCACTGTCCAGGGCCAACATCTGCTTTGGCGAGACACTTAATTTGGCTTGTTACGTCAGCCAGCGCACATTCAGACTTCCAGGAGAAGCCATTAGAAACATGAGGCTGGACAAGGTCTGGGTCTGTCAGACAAAGGAGTCTTTTCACTGCAGCCCCCGGGCCTGTCCACATCTCACTGTTCCCCTCTGGACAGTGAGAGGTTAGCATCAGTGCTAGAACAACAAGTGCTGCTCAAAAAAATGCACACACACGTTATTGTACAACTGCGGCAGAACATACATGACCGTGAATATTTAAGTTGGTGAAAAATGCAGGGTGGGGAATGATTTCTGTCAAGATAGCTTGGTTTTTCACCTTTGATGGTTGTATAATGGATTGTGATGCCCAGTATGATATTTGAGAAGTTGAATTGAATTTGAGATAGTATGGTGGTACTTTCGCAATTGTTTCTGCTCAAAAACCATACCAACATTAAAGGTCACCTTTTATGCAAAATGCACTTTTCATGTGTTCAAACACCCCAGTCAGATTTCTTCTGTCCTTATGACGTCATAAAGGGAAGAAGCCACACCCCTCATTACAGTAACAACCTAACATAGCACTACCTCAACCTGTGATAAACAGACACCCAGATCCCAAGATTGTCTTGTTCCAATGCACAAGACATCTTTCGGTCAGTCTGTTTTCTCTGCAAAGGGGGCAAAACTGTGGAACCTCTTGCCCACTAGTCTAAAACTAGAGACTAATGGCAACACTTTTAACAGAGAACTTAAACAACGGCTCAAATCAAATCAACAGTGCTCACTCAAATAATTTACAACTGGTTTATTGTTTGATCATGCTGCCTTTGTTTTACTCTACGTAGCCTATATATATTGACTCATTATATTGCTGCTCTGTACTCTATTGTATTCTGCATTTTTACTCTTTTAATTATCAGTTTTTTATCAGTATTTGATCTTGTTTCTGTTTTGTTTAGTTTATTTTGTTGTTTTTAAAAAGCATCCTGTGGACAGGTGTTGTAAACTAGCATTTATGCTAACACACTGTAAACAATGCATCTGGTTCGTCCAATGACATTGTCATGTCCATGTCCAAATAAAATCTACTATACTATACTATACTGAATAATCGCATAATCATATCGGTAGTTAGCTCAACGGCAGGCAGTTTTAGAGCCTGTCTCTTTAAGCCCCGCCTTCCAAAAGCCCAGTCTTTATAGAATAAATAAATAAAATAAATACGTCTTCAACTCATCACTTGATATTGTGGAAAGACTTGAGGCAGTGGTGGATGAAGCCATCTTTAGTAACTATAGCTTCCTGTCCTTGAAAGCCACCACTGTACACTCTCCCAAAAGGGAGGAGGTTAGTTAGGGAGTGTTGTCATCTTGAACTTTTAACACTATAGAATAGATGTCACCAAAATACTCACAAAATTACACACTGTAGCTTTAAATCAGTGATCAGTGCTAACCCACTGCTAACCAGTGTTGGCTGTGATGCACACAGAACAAAGAACAGACAGAGATATTTAAAAAAAGATAATTTGCAAATGCTGGTGCAGATGGATGCAGTTAGGCGTTCAGCTCAGCCGGGACATAGCCTGAACCCCTTATTATCAAACCGTCTGTATACTCTTATACTGAGCCCAGGCCCACGTCTACTTTAAAATGAATCAAGCAATTAAAGTACATTGGAGGGAGCTTCTCCCATGCTGACAGTCACACATCTGCATGGCAGCTTTACTTTGAAGTCAACGACACATCATGAGGTCAGACCATCAGCCACACACTGCGAGTCAGGAAAGGCTTTTAGTGTTTGTTTAGTGTTTTAATGGAGTACACCGAGCGTGTGTGGTTGTACAGGAAATGTACCGTGCATAGGCGGAAAAGATAGGGATTTTTTCCAGACCCGCTCCACCCTAAATAGTTGGGGGAAAAAAACTGCTTTACCACCTGAAAGTATTACACAAAATGGTGATGTTTGTGTGTTGCATGACTGGCTGTTAATAATAATAATAATAATTAATTAAAAACACACACAGCTCAGTTCCATGTACTGTTTTACACCTCTGATCGATGTCAACCATTTCCTATAGGCACACACAGACACACACACACACACACAAGGCATGCACACACACGCACACACACAATCTCTCCCCTTATCTCAATCAGGATGTAGCTGTAGCTGTTCAAGACGTATAACACACCAATATTGGCATGTTCAACCCAAGGCCTGTTCTACCTCTGATTAACGAAAGCTCAGGTCCTATTGTCAAATACAGTATGGTGAATGTACCATGCACCGATTTTTGTTTCCATAACATGTCTGCTTTCGCCAGTTTAGCGTCAAGTCCAAAATGTACATTCAGAAGTTTATTTGACTAAACTTTATCTGTTTGAGTCTGCTGTATAAAACCAAATGTTTGGCCATTATCTCAACATTAGTTTCTTTCAATACTCTAAACCTAAAACCTTAACTTCTAAAGCACGTATACTAAACTTTCCATAATCATTCTATGCTTATTAGGGTTATTCCTGAAGGATTTCTTCATATGTTGCACAAAAAGTCATCAACTGGTGACGTTTCATGATGATATCTAAACATTAAAGATTTGACCCCATTCACCTTTGCAGTGTCTCTCTTCTTATAGATTTGATTCAATTTCAATCTGCAGAGTGAGACTGAGTGTGACTTGAGCCGTGCATCTTTGTGTGTTTGTGTGTGTGTATGTGTGCATGGTGTGTGTGTCTTCAGTGCATAGACAGACCCTACATCTGCAGCTCATTTCAGGGCGCTGCTGCTGATTTTCCAGCTGCATTGGTGATGTGTCTGTGTGACGGGGGGAGCGTAGCATTGGACCATCACAGCAGCTCCGGCTAAATGTTTATCTCCCACCCTCTCCCACTTCCTCCTGTCTGTGCTTATAGCGCCCTCCAATCCACAATCTACTCTACCAATCACAACACACACACACACACACACACACACACACACACACACACACACACACACACACACACACACACACACACACACACACACACACACACACACACACACACACACACCACACACAGTTTACTGTATGATGAGGGAGATCCAGTTCTCATGGGACCGATAGGGGCTGTGTGTTTCCCGACGCGTGGGAGTTAAAGCAACATGTGTCTGGAGAGTGACCGTGGAGCTAACACACCCGCCTGTACATCATGACGACTGATACTGAGGTCAATACAAGGTTTTTTCTTTATTTGATACACCACTTGATTGCTAAAAAACACAAGTGCCCTCATACAGTGGCTCAGTGTGGTACATTTAAAGGTGGAGTCAGCCATTCTGGAGGATGCTTGTTGTCAAAGCCACCTTTTGTCAAGTCAAAAATCAGTGAATATCTTCTCACAATTTGCTACCTGTCCATACTGTGCGCGGAAAATAAATCCAGTGGTTATACACAGCCCTTGACTCTGTGAACGGGCAAGCTGCTAGCCTACGGTGGGCCCCTTTTGTTGACATATACCCTTTGTTTGTACATACCAGTTTACAGAGCCTAGGCTGTGTATTAACATTTTTGTTTCAGCGTAGACATATAGTACATCGTGAGGAGATATTCACTGATTATGACAAATAGTGATTTTTTACAACAAGCGTTCTCCAGAAAAGTTGACTCCACCTTTATTAAATGAGGTCTGAACATCAGTGATATATAATACAGAAAAAAACAGACTAGCAGCACATACATTAAAACACATATAAACAAATAAATAATCCTACAACTAACACAAATCATTCTTGAGGACCTGTAGGCCGATTGAGATCGTCTCTTCAGGCATGATTTCTTTATCCATAGCACCCCCTAGTGGTAAAGGAGTGTAACTGAGCTGTACTCTGATTAACTTCATAGATCTTTCAATTTTAGAGAATAGAGTCCCTAAATTTGATCTTATAACTAAAATATCACACTCAAATATTGAAAGACGAGAATACAACAAACTAGGCGCTAATAGTAAAACATATAGGGGAAGGTGGGGTGATTAGTGCATTTTGGAAGTTGCAAAACCCCTTGTTTCTAGAAAACCGTGGAAGAAATTGGAAATGTGACCACATATTTAAGAAGAGCCATCCATTTGACTCATCCTGTAAAGAAGGGAGACACAAGGAATAAGATATAAGCACATTTAAGCTCAAAAAACTGTGTTTTGCCTTTCAAAGTAAAATTTCCATGATCAAGGTTTTTTGATTATTGTGTCTGAACAATTATAGACACGTTTGAAAACATTTGACACATGTTTTAGTGCTTTGGTATGCTACACTTTGAGTCTATATAGTTAGCACAATGTCAACCCTAAATTGCTGCATCATGCCTATTATCCAAAATTCTGGGGATGGGGTGATTTGTGCGCAAGGGCCTGGGTGAGTTATAAGTAAGTAAGTAAGTAAAATGTATTTATAAAAGCACATTTATGACAGTTTGCACTGTCCAAAGTGCTGTACATAGTGCATTCAGTAGGTAAACAATGAAGGTACAATAACAATAACCAAAATAAAAGACTTAAAGCCCATACATCCACATAAACACAGATAGTAGTGCAGAGGTAAGTAAGTAGTGCAGAGGTTAATGGGGAGGAAACACCAGGGTGTACATATGGGTTTTGAGCCTTGATTTAAAGGCAGAAATGTAGGGGGAATCACATTTGTCAGGTGGCAGTTGGTTCCACAAGCACGGAGCAACTAGTGCAAAGTACATTTCTGAGAGTTGTGCCAGTGGCATGGCTGTATACGCTGGTCACCAAAAGAAAGTGATTGTCTACAGTAGCTCAGAAGAGAGTGACATCTCAATTCCACTTAACGACACCACTGATGAGAGTTCAGATGGCCAGAAAGATGATGATGGTGACTTTGTCATTGTGACACAATGACGCACAAATCACCCCACATAGTGGGGTGATTTGTGCGACAAGACAACTTTTTTTCCGAAAGCTATATTTCTTAAACAGTTTATTCCAGATCCAAAGTTTTTATTGCCAGGGATGCACAACATCCTGAAATATATGTACATATTTGAGTTGGAGACATAACTGTCAAGGCCTCACTTTAAAATCACTTTGAGTAAAAAGTTGCACAAATCACCCCACCTTCCCCTATAATAGTTGAAAAACACTTTGTTTTAATCTTTGTGGACCACATACAATCTCTTATGTTGAGATCCTATGTCTTGGAGGGATATGCTTGGGATGTTCAAATCTTTACAAATTCACGTGAGAACTAGTGGCACTGGCAACAGGCCTGCCCTTGAATGAAAGTGTTGTTTAAAAATCTTAATCTTAATCAACCTTAAAGACCTATACTTCATTGGTGGAAATTTGAAGGTGTATTGAACTCTGAGATCCTATGTAGTATAAATGTGCAAACATAAGACTGAAGAGATATTTTGCTGAATCATGTTCTGCTATATTTGGAAAGATACAAAAAAAAAAAGCTTTTTGAAAAAGTAACTTCAAAGTTCGAAGTATTCTTGGCCTATGATCATACATGTCAATGGCAGGACATAAACCTGTGTGTAAATGACATATTAAAGCCACACAACAACAAACACAATGTATTCAATAAATCAATTCATTTATTCATCATATTCAGAGCAACATTTCAGTTGAATACACAGTTCATAAGACAAATATGCATGGCACATTCTTTATAGGATGATTCATCAGCTGTGTAGCACCTTAAACAGAGACACCAGTGTGTTTTCATGCAGGTGAAAACACAGATATGATCTATCGGACCATAGAGGGAAGTTTTCAAACCAAAACCCAAGCTGTTGTTCATTTGTTCTACCTGAATGTTCAACATTTTTCAATTTTTTGGATGGAGGGATCATCTCTCATCTCAGATTAAGTGGTACATTCCCTGCGTGTCTAGCCTGCCCTCCTCTCATCTTTTCACTCTAACCCTGCGTTCCAACTCACATACTTTTTTTCTCTACACTACATACTCAAGTACAGAAGAGTTTTAGGGCCACAGGAGAGAAAAACAAATCAGATAAGGAAGTTTTTTTTTCATGATGTCGAGAAATGTCAAGAATAAAGACGAATACTCCAAAATGCTATTGGAGTTAGTGGGGCCTTTCTGTATTTTCAGCATACTACAATTGACGTGCATGTATTGGGACATCCTAAATCTTTTTTTCTGGAATACTAAATAGTAGGGAAGTATGTGTATTGGAACTCAGGGTATGTTAAAGGAGAAGTAAGTGATATTCTTTTGTTAATTTATGTGTTAAATCACTCTATAATCACACAGAAATCACTTTAACAGTAAGCATAGTTCATAACACAGGTCTCCCAGTCATTCAGCTTCGCAGTTATTGCCAGATACATTTTTTTAGTATCTCGTTTTTATCCAATCAGGAGACAGAGCGCTATAAAGAGGCGGGTCTCTGTGCCCGTGAACGATGACTCGCTGCTCTCCATGGCGGCACTTTCTGACGAAGACGGCTGTGCGTTCATGTGGTGGTGATGTAGGGACGAGGGAGGGGACTGCTAACTGCAGACACTGACTGTAAAGTTAGCTAAAAGGACCATATCACTTACTGAACCTTTAACCCCCCCAGCTGGATCGGGGGGTCAGATATATTTTTTACCACGCTCCATGGGAAGAAAGAAAAAAAAGAAGACATCTGGCGCTTGGAGATTATTTATAGGGTGAGATTAGAAATCGACCAGGGCTGCATTTTTTTGTAGAGTGGAAAAACATTGTCAAAGTGTCCATTCGATAAAACATGGGAAAAAAATACATTTCTAGGAATGGATTTTTTTTTTTACCTTGCAAACGGCATGGCATATTTACAGGACTTTCCAAGCCAAAAAAATCCTGCAGCTCTGGGCATGTTTAGGGAGAGAGGATGACATGTTTCTGAGAAATTTGGATGAGGAAAAAAAGCATGAAATACAGCTTTTAAAGAACAGTCTGACAAAACTCTAAACAGCCAAACGATGCCCGCTGGCTGCTCCCTCCATTCAAAGTCAAAGGGAATGGAAATGAACTTCAGCACCTATAAATCCTGAAGGGGGGATGATCACAACAGTATACTGCACGTGCACATGTTTGGTACTTTCTACCAAAGGAGGGGAAAAGAGCAAGAGAGACAGAAAAATCTTAAGATGCAGAGTTTCTTTTAAGACACAAATGATTTGCAGTCTGCTGTTTTGCTGTCACACTGAATGAAGGGCCGAGATTAAAGGACTATACCGTTGTTTTTGCATGTTTTACTGAATTTTTCTATATAGAGTATTTTGAAAGAGGATTTATTTGGACAATGTCATCCACTGATTTCACATTGGCTATCACGTTCCACAACCTCTTTTGTTTGTTGTTGTCGCCCATCTATCTTTATAATATTCTGTTATGTCTCTATGGCTGACTATCCAATACAATAAAGACCAAAGAGGTGCGTCAAGTAAAAATTTGTATTTGGTGAATCTAACTTCATTGTGATTAGTTTAATGTTATCTGGTAAAATTTATAGTGTTAGGCCCGCAAACTAAAGAAATAGGCTACAGCTGAAATATGTAGAAATGGCTATTATAAGATTCAAAAGGTGTCAATATTTGGATATGGCCCTGACCCTAGTCACTCCCCCATGCACAAGTACAGACTTAAGCATCGGGCTGGGACTTCCTTGTGAGTTGAACCACCAAACATCTTTCCGGTGATGGAAGCCTTATAAGGGCGCACTCACACTAGGCAATACGTAGAGTGCCCAAGAACGCTTGCAACTAAAAGTCTAGTTTGTTTTTTTCCTTAGGGCCGGGTAATGCTAGCCTGGAAATCCAGACCCATATCTAAAACGATAGAGGGTCTGGCCACGATCAATAGTAAATGCTAACTCAAGGGGCGGCTCCTACTCGTGCATTTCAAATGCCACTGCACGCAATTGGATAGCACTACGACCAATCAGAGCAATGAACAAGGTGACGTATTGAGCCCTGTTGGTTTAGCGAACAGCGGGATTAACTATTAAATTAAAAAATTTCCCGTGGTCGGTCGGCAAAACAGAACATTCCTCTTACTTGCTAATGAAAGATTTGAGTGCCGTCTTCCAAATCGTAAAGGGTTGAGGCCAAAGCCGTCTCAAAGTCAAACAACATATCCGCAGCGATTGAGATAAGGAGAAACTTCCCCCAAAAGGTCAATACAAACGTGCAAACATGACCTAGTTCAGATGTATAGCAAGCAAAGGCTGTGTGTACCCTGAGTGACCTTTGAGTAAGGTTGACTGTTAAAGACGGAATGTGTGGCCCTTCAAAAAGATGTCCCACTGCGATATGCAATTCAAACAAGGCCAAACCGACACTACTTCTAAATGCAGCTTTCCTTTACACACACACACACTTCTACTGTTTTATTGAACACTGTGTGTGATTATATGTGAGTCTGATGTTTATATTGATCGAGCCACAAAATGATGAAGGTAATTTATGTGACTACGTAATGGACAATGAAGCTTTTTGAATTTGGGAGAAACACAGGAATTTGCATCACACCCGAGCTCAAATAGCCCTAGGACTTTTTGAACAAACTCCCCTTTCTTGTAATGTAGCCTATTGTAACTTAACTTATTCTTAGTAAAAATACATTCCGCTTCAGACAGCGAAAAAAGCATAACGTCGGTGGTGTATGACCTGCTGTAGCCTCCACGGATAAACACGTTATGAAACTTCCCAAATAGGTCAAAGCCACTTAGCAAACTAAAGCACTTGGAATTTATCAACAACTTCCTGCGCCCTCCTGTCCTTCTAAAAAAAATGGCCCCAAGACTAAATGGAGCATAGGAACCATAAGCTATAAATAGAGGGCAGCCTTGGATGGTTGCTTCCTTAGACGCACCAGTGTCTGTATCAAACAAAGGCAGTCTCCAGGCGCGGGGGTGTATGGACACAGCATCTGGACACTGTCACTTTGAGGGGCTGCTTGGAATTTCTCACTTAAAATAGTTCTTAAAAGACTTTCGCTACTTACTCAGGGGAATGTTGACCTGAAGCATGCACGCAATGTCTTATATCACATTTTGAACAGAGAATTGATGGTACACCTGCAAGTCTGGGGATTCAAACCAGCTAGCTTTAGTTGAGCAAAACAATCACTGTGGATGTTAGCATCCGTTGCTAATATAGTAACTATGCCATTTGTCTGCTTCCTCTCCCTCTGAGCTTGGACACTTGTGTTCTGTCATTTAAATAAATATAAATCTCCACTGTTAAAGATGGACACTCCTCTGTTGTAGTGCACGTTAAGCCTCTATTTAGTTTGAATAGCAAACGTCAAATGCTATTTAAGGTTTTTATAGATGCTATTTATACTTAAGATTATACAACTCGAGGGTGCTCCGGTGGCGTAGTGGATAGAGGGCGTACCATATTGGCTCCGGCCTTCGTTGCAGTGGTCGCTGGGTTTCGAATCCGACCCGTGGACCTTTACTGCAGGTCATCCCCCCCCTCTCTCTCTGTCTCCCCATTTCAACTCTGAACTGTCTAATAAAACTTGAAAATGCCAAAAAACAATCTTAGAAAAAAAAAAAAGATTATACAACCGGTGCTGGTGGTGCGTGCCTTTCCTAGAAGAAAATGGCTGTTTAGGAGGTTGTGTATTGTTTCTGTTTTAAACCAGTAAAATTTTTAACATACACGCTCTAAAACAATGCAAATCAATAAAAAAGTTAAAAGAAAAAAATATGTTTTGCAACGTTATTAAAAAAAATCGCTCAATAAGACATGGAAAAGAAAAAGCAATGCAATGAGTGAAATCCATTTGGGCAAATACAGCATCTTTACAATTGCAAACAAAAAGGAGCCAGGGTAATTGTAGATTTTGACTTGCAAGTCTTGAGGTGAGAGTGCTGCTCTGAACAACATTGTGCTTGTCATTTTAACTGTGTGTGTGTGGTGTGTGTGTGTGTGTGTGTGTGTGTTGTGTGTGTGTGTTGGTGTGTGTGTGTGGTGTGTGTGTGTGTGTGTGTGTGTGTGTGTGTGTGGTGTGTGTTGTGTGTGTGTGTGTGTGTGTGTACTATTGTCCTTGATTACACTGTGGTACCTTCTTCAGTCTCTCTCTCCCTGACTGTTGATCCAGACTAGTTCTCACTGGTAGCAGAGGTAGCTGATGAGGAGTTTGGGGATGTCCAGTTGACCTATGACCCTGACGGCTGCCGTGCCCAGCTCTGTCCTCACTGTCAACCGGCTCAGCTGCTGTAGGCTCATGGGAGTGGCTGCACACACAGAGGGAAAAAGAGAGTTAAGTTTTCATAATATATCCCTTAACAATATAGGGTCTGGAAAAGGAATTGCAATATGAAGTAGTTCAAACGTGGTCAAAGAGCTCCCAAAATGAATGTATGAGTGTGGATCTGTTTGGCTGAATACTTAAAGGCCTACTTCACCGGTTGGAATATGAAGGTGTATTGAACTCGGAGATCTTATTTAGTATAAATGTGCAAATTCTTTTTTAAATCGGATCATCTTAGCCTGAGAAAAGGCAGAAAGAGTGTTTTATGGTCTCACTGTCTAACCCTACAGTTTCCTTCTTGTGACATCACAGTAAGGGTTAGGATTAACAGGACAGCTGGGCCAAGGGAATACTAAGGGAAGACTGAGGGAAGAAAAACCTCATTCATTATATTATAATAGTTATTTTATAATGATAGAACGCTGGTTCCGTATGGGTGAAGTATTCCTTTAATGTTAACTTAGAAAAAGTACTGTATAACATAATACCATCATTCTTTTCATACAAAATATGTTGATTTGTGAGTATTTTTTAATGCATTTCTAACCTCATCTGCTCGGATTTAAAGTCTTAAAAAAAAGCCATACATTCCTTGTTTCACACGGCGCAGTAAGCACCACTTTCTATATAAAGCTCTGTCACTTGAGTTACAAGGTGTACATCATCACTTTAACATATGCATCCAGTTACAACGACTATCCTATCCATCAACTGTATATAACACGAGTATCATGGTAAGCAACAGGTGTCATCTTTCTGAGGGCGTCCTGGAAGTGAAAAGTGATCTGTGCCCGCCATCTGCTGGCGCTATGTTGACACTACACACGTGTACAGGATATTGTACAAGGACAAACTACACAGCTTTTGCTTTGCTTTCAAATGTAGCCTTGACTTTAGTGAAGCACTCACTCTCATACAGCTGTAGGCAGGCAGCAGAGGGAGAGCCAGGCGTGGTGTAGTCCACTGGTCTCCTGTCATGGTGGTCTCTGGCGTGGATGTTAGCCCCGAACTCCAGCAGTATGTCTATCATGTCCACCAGCATGCTCTTAGCAGCATGGTGCAGAGCAGTCTCATGGAGCCTGGAGGCATTCACCTTAGCACCTGGAACAGAAAGAATACTGTCAGCTCTTAAAGAGGGTGAGTTTTATTGGGGATTTTTTTTTATTGTAAACAAACCTCATGAAGACACCAAAAGGAAAATACAGGCATAAGTATTGAAAAAAAACTAATGTTGAGATAATGACCTTTAAAGTGGGTTGTATAGGAGAGATATACATACACAAACAGACAAGGTTTTGTCAAATGAACACCTAATTGTACATGTTAGACCTTTTATTTATGCCAGTATGAAAGTAGGCCAGAAATCTCAAAATTGACTAGTGCTTGAAAAAACAATGTTTTTTGCGGAGTGTCTCGCCTTAAAATATATCCTCCAAATTCTGGGAGCACTAAACAGACAAAGGAGTCAAATTCAACACCATGTAACATCTGGTTTGGTCCCCCGTCCTGCTTTGCACTGACCTGCATTGAGCAGCACTTTAACACAGTCTGTGTGTTGGTTGACACAGGCCACATGCAGCGGGGTCCCGTGGTACATGTCATACGCCTCCAGACTAGCCCCCATGGCTATCAGGAGCTTCACACAGTCTGAGTTCCCTGGACAAATGACAAGAGAGTGCCATATATATTATACATATATTCATTTAATATCACTTTAAAGATCTCCTATTATACTACTTTTCTGGTCTTAATTTCTTGTTAAAAACTGCTATAGAGCAACCTGACACGAATCACATCACAAAAAACTATGTCGATTTTCGGGACACTCTTCCTCTTACCCTAGCGAGCACAGCAGTCTCTCTCTACACACTGCTTTGAGCTTCTCCGCCCCTCCCCCCTGCTGCAAACCCCACTCCGTTGTGATTGGTTACCTTCCTTCCAGCAGCGGGAGATTTTCAGGAAGGTGGGGGCATGCAGCTGGAGCTTGCCTGAGCAGCATTACCATACATGTAAACATCCGGGTACGTGACGACACGATACCCGGAAATTTGAACAATTGAATTCTCGACCGGCTGCCCTAGTGTTTAGTGCTCTGCATAGCAACCCCAGACGGTCAGCAGGGAATACGTCGAAATGCATGTACGTAATTATTTGATAAGCTAGTATGGTTAAACATGACTATAAATCATTTATAGGTCATAAAAGGCGAAAAGTATCATAGGTCCTCTTTAAGCAGTCTCAAGGCATGTCATAAGCCGAGGCCGCTCACCTCCGACACAGGCCTCGTGTAGTGGTGAGGCGGTGCGGGAGCAGAGGGCGGGGTTTAACTTGGCACCGTGGTCCAGCAGGAGTCTGACACAGTCCAGACTACCAGAGGAACAGGCCTCACACAGCGGGGTGCTGCCATCCACGTTACGGGCCTCTACCTGGGGCACACATCACAGCATTATACACACACACAAGCATCTCGTCCCATTACTACGAGAATCAAGATCAAAGTCACACCACTCTTTCACTCAATTTGTCTGAAAACACTCTTGATAGCTACAGAACAGTGTCTTATATCTCATGTGTGGGGTGCATCACATGTCTTAATCTTCTACAAATAGACAGATCGTTTCATCACAACAAGTCGAACACAAGTCCTTACATAGGTGTTTTCGTCTCTCGCAACTGTCTGCTCTTCAAACTCTATTTCCACCACACTCCCCTTTCTGTTTGTTTGTTTTTCTTCTTTATACCATTTTCAACTTCTATACTTTGTTATATCGTTTGGTTTTGCACTATTTAGAATGTATCTATTGTATACATTACCTACGTTTTTTTAAGCCATTTTGATGAAATTGGTCTGACTTTTTTTTTTTAAACTTTTACCTATAGTACATTTATCATTTGTTTTACCAGATCCTCCTGTACTCTTTTCTTCTACAATATAATCAAAGCATCGTGGTTCTGGACTTCAATGAAATGTAAGAATTGTGTGATATAAATCAATGGACTTAGTTAAACATTTTCTAAGTGTTTTCCACCTAAATTGGCCATGAAATTCCAGATATACATCCTGTAATGTAATGTAACTTTATTTGAACAGGGACAGTGTACAAAAGAAACATTAACCTTGTTTAGAGCGAGGAGAGATGCATTGTACCAGGTTCTAGCAAACTGCTATTTTCCACCTGTAGTCCCTGGGCAGGTAAGAACAATAAATACTACTAAACTAAACAAGACACAATAATATCTAGACATGAGATTAAACATTAAAAGGATATCTATACAATGATATAAATACATAGGATAAAAAAGTTTACGAAAAGCACTACATTACATATCTTATAAAAAAATATATAAAATATACCCCTATCCTACTAGCACTAAAATTCTATAAGTGTGTGTGCAGGTCTGTTAAGTGAGCAGCCAAGCCTTTGTCAGACGGGAGAAAGCTTGAAAATCATTATAAGTTATTAGATCTGTTGGGATGTGTGTGTCTACCTGTGCTCCTGCATCCAGTAGCAGGCGTACACACTGGGCCTGTCCCCGTTGGCAGGCTTCATGTAGTGGAGTGATGGAGTCCACAGCCACCATGTTGACCGACGCTCCACTCCTGATCAGCTGCTGCAGCTCTGAGGCCTGGCCCTGGGACGCTGCCTTGTGCACCTCTGTTCTCTCTGACCAGCAGCCTGGATGGAGACAATAGAGCATACATCACTGTATGTGTGTACAGATGGGTAATAACGCAATATTATAAGCAATAGTTTTTTTACCTATTGTTGTTCTTATGCTACGGTGTTAATTGTGTTGTCTGGTGTCTTATTGTGCCGTAACTGTCTTGTTTAATGTAAACTTCTTTAACAAGAGTCATGGTTAAAATTGCTAAAATGAAACATAGGCGATAGGCCTAATATGTAGTTTATAACTGTAGTATGATCATTGACAAATTACAATTTGAGTCTAGCAAATAATATTGACTCAGCAAGCTGATACTAGAAAATGTCTTCTTAAAATATTGTAGATAGAGAGACCATCATTTTACACCAACTGCACATAGGCCATAACACTTAGTTGACAAGCATGATGAGTTGAATATGAACTATTTGGCTATGTGAAAATACAATTGATATTCATAAATGCTACACGTTGAGTATTGTCACATAGAGGCTATAGGTAGGCTAACTGTGAATACGTTGTCAGCACTGCACATTTCCTCTGTCATGTTCTCATATTACTCATGTGTTCATGTCTGTCCAAAGCTAGGCCTATTTATACACTCCTGTCGACTCGAGACACACGTGAAAACAGGCGGAAGAGATGGCTAATGGCAACAAGAGGGAAGAATAAATAAAGAAAAAAGGAAGAAAAGGAATAATGGCAAGACGAAGTATCCTAATAATAATATCCTGGCAGGCGACAGCTGGCTACAGTAACATGTAGGTGGTCTGCTGCGGGCTAGCATATTAGCTCGCTCGCTGACATTCCTACCAGACATGCCGAAGTCAAACTGGGACAGGACCTCATTAATTATATAAACGCGAATACGTGTCAAAGTCCGTGTCGTCCTTTTATTTCACACTCACCGATATCTCCAAAGAAATAATCATTATCTGTCATAATCCTTGTCCTGCTCTCCCGGCAGAAGGAATAGCGTTACCCGCAGAAACGGAGACACGAGATGTTTGTAAACACCGGTTCCTCGTAATGTTTACATGACGTGCGCCACGTGACAAACCTGGAACTTCAAAAGCATGCTGGGATTTGTAGTTTCCGCGCCAAATGTGATATTTAAACCCTCATTCACCCGTCGAAGACACACCGGGCCGACAATCGGGCGTCGGACACGTACTTCTCCATTGTCTTGGCTGGTTGAGCTCTGCAGAGTGAGATCAGTGATGCATACATGGCAGACATTGTAGACCAGGAAGGACCAGATGGAGACATTGTTCCAGGGAGATGGAGGCAAGTCACTGCCCTACAACACGCATCCTTACCACGGACCACCAATGCAGCAGCAAGGGCCAAACAGATTAGGAATGAACTATGTCGTCATTTCATGTATGATACTGGTGCAGAGCCTTTTCAACGGGGAAATATATAGGACAGATTGTGTGTAAAATAAGATAACTTGTGTTTGTTTCAATTGTTCAGAAGGATCAATAAAAATCATATAAATCATAATTGCTCATGTAGCATTATCACTGCAAAAGTCGCCACACTAGCGTCATAGATGTTGGAAACATGCCGCAGAGTGTTTGGTAATAAATATATATTATAATAATAATGGTAAAAAAATATATAGGGGAAAGTGGGGTGAGTTGTGCAACTTTTTACTCAAAGTGATTTTAAAGTGAGGCCTTGACAGTTATGTCTCCAACTCAAATATGTACATATATTTCAGGATGTTGTGCATCCCTGGCAATAAAAACTTTGGATCTGGAATAAACTGTTTAAGAAATATAGCTTTCAGAAAAAAAGTTGTCTTGTCGCACAAATCACCCCACGTGGTGGGGTGATTTGTGCATTTGGAGAAAATAAGATGGGGTGAATTGTGCCAATTTATATATATCTCAAAAACTGTAATGCAAGACAAATCCATTAGACAATCACTTATTTAAGGTGTATTTAAAGTAAATAGTTGACAAAGATTGAAGGTACATTTTCTTAAACAAGGCCTAGCAGATCTAGGTGGTTTTGCCTGCAAAGCTCACAATGACAAAGTCACCATCATCATCTTTCTGGCCATCTGAACTCTCATCAGTGGTGTCGTTAAGTGGAATTGAGATATCACTCTCTTCTGAGCTACTGTAGACAATCACTTCCTTTTGGTGACCAGCGTATACAGCCATGCCACTGGCACAACTCTCAGAAATGTACTTTGCACTAGTTGCTCCGTGCTTGTGGAACCAACTGCCACCTGACATGTGATTCCCCCTACATTTCTGCCTTTAAATCAAGGCTCAAAACCCATATGTACACCCTGGTGTTTCCTCCCCATTAACCTCTGCACTACTTACTTACCTCTGCACTACTATCTGTGTTTATGTGGATGTATGGGCTTTAAGTCTTTTATTTTGGTTATTGTTATTTTACCTTAATTGTTTACCTACTGAATGCACTATGTACAGCACTTTGGACAGTGCAAACTGTCATAAATGTGCTTTTATAAATACATTTTACTTACTTACTTACTTATAACTCACCTAGGCACTTTGGCACAAATCACCCCATCCCCAGAATTTTGGATAATAGGCATGATGCAGCAATTTAGGGTTGACATTGCGCTAACTATATAGACTCAAAGTGTAGCATACCAAAGCACTAAAACATGTGTCAAATGTTTTCAAACGTGTCTATAATTGTTCAGACACAATAATCAAAAAACCTTGATCATGGAAATTTTACTTTGAAAGGCAAAACACAGTTTTTTGAGCTTAAATGTGCTTATATCTTATTCCTTGTGTCTCCCTTCTTTACAGGATGAGTCAAATGGATGGCTCTTCTTAAATATGTGGTCACATTTCCAATTTCTTCCACGGTTTTCTAGAAACAAGGGGTTTTGCAACTTCCAAAATGCACAACTCACCCCACTTTCCCCTATTATAATAATAATGGAATGTGAAAAGTTCAAACGTCAAGTTAATGTACTCATAAATCCGTATCAGTAGTGACATTTCTTGTGTCAGCTCAATGTGTGGGGTAAACCTGGGCTTACATGTGAATGGAGGACAAAATGTGATAGTGGATCATGGATTTGGTTTAACCCACAAGTTCCACATCATTTGTATTATTATCCCCATCAGGGCAGTGAAAAAAATACAGGAAAATTAGCTTTAGACAAAATATGTTTTCATTTTAAGAAGTAAAATTATAAAATACACACAACATCAAGGCACACAACATCAAAATACAAAAAAAAATATCCTGCGATAACAAAAGTCAAGGATCCTGTCCAGAGGCACTACTTTGTTGTAGTGTCACGTTGTGCTCTTCGCAGAAATTAAAAATGACGTTCTGGATAGTGTGGTCAAGGCGAGTCACCAGATGTGGCGGCATCATCCTGTACTTGTGCTCGATGCATTTGCAGGCCACTGTGATGAAGTCCTCCGGTGGCTGTGTTGACCTCCTCTCGAGCACAGCCCCCATCAAGCGCATGAGGCCCTGGGAGGACTCGGACGCGTCATCTCTCTGGAAGGACCTGCTCCGCTTAGCAGGCGGCTCTGCTGAAGCGCACCGTGTGTTGGATGTCTCCAGGTCACTCATTGAAGATTCTGAGATTGGCATTGTCAGATCATCCTCACTCTCTATCTCTTCCTGCCACTCGTCATCCAAGCTGACATCAACACTGGCGCCTGTACCGGTGTCATTAGGGGCTGTGGGTTCCTTTAATAAAAACAAATAAATTAAATAAATAAATAAATAAAAAATCACAAGAATTGATTTAATATCACGGAATCAAAGCATTCATAACAACAGCAGCTCTTTTTTGTTCTGTTAGGCAAAACACAACTTCTAAATTCTTAATAGAATAGATTATACTTTATTTGTCATTGTGCAGTAGAACCATATGGCGTACATGTGCTAACGCAGCCTCAAAAAACAATGCTCACACATAATAAATAGTATAACATACAGAATAAGACAGTATAGTATAAGACAGTATAAGAATATGTGATAAGTCCATAGTGAACACTAATCAAGCTTCATGTAGATGACACGAGTACTATTTAACAATAGGAGAGCTAAAGCTGTAACCTTTTTCAATGTCCTTTCTCTCAGCAAGTGTGGCTCGAGGAACTGCAGCCTATGCAAAACCCATTTCTGTCTGGAGGTCTTCTCTGCGGCAGAGCTTCCTGATGGAGGGAGCTTTCTGTAGCGGCCGTACTGAGTCCGGAGGGAGTCCCACTTTTTCCTCACCTCTCTTTCTGAAAAGTTTACAGTTTAGAGTTGAATTTAATGTTCATATTTTGCATGTGCCATTTAATTGTCTGGTCTTGCCTCAACACAAGGTATCAACCTACAACATACAGAGGCCTGCAAATACACAGGAACAAAAATAGCTTTTGCTAGTGAATTCGAAGGCAAAACAAGATTACACGTTTAAAAGAAAGGTAATGTTTCGACCCTGCGGTCTCTTTCCTGACTTGCACGCATTTTGTACAGACAAAAATAAGTAGAATAGAAAAATCTTACCTGATATATTAATTTCCTCTGAAATCTGACGCCAGCTTTCAGTCTTCACTCGCCGGTTGTTGTAGTGTTTGTCATCAAGCGCGAACAGTGACGGCCTCTCCTCCACCATCTTGATAAGTTGTTCCTCCATTTCTGACTGAGATACTGTTGTCAGCTCTCCGAGCGGAGGCTCTGCTGAAGTGCACGGTGTGTTGGATGTCTCCTGGTCACTCATTGTAGATTCTCCCATTGGCATTGTCAGATCCTCCTCACTCTCTATCTCTTCCTGCCACTGGTCAACAGCACTGGCGCCTGTACCGGTGTCATTAGGGGCTGTGGGTTCCTTAAAAAAATAAATCACAAGAATTGATTTAATATTACGGAATCAAAGCATTCATAACAACAGCAGCTCTTTTTTGTTCAGTTAGGCAAAACACAACTTCTAAATTCTTAAGAATAGAATAGATTATACTTTATTTGTCATTGTGCAGTAGAACCATACGGCGTACATGTGCTAACGCAACTTCTAAAAACAATGCTCACACAAACACTCACATAATAAATTGTATAACATACAGAATAAGACAGTATAGTATAAGACAGTATAATAATATGTGATAAGTCCATATGGAACACTTATCAAGCTTCATGTAGATGACACATGAGTACTATTTAACAATAGGAGAGCTAAAGCTGTAACCTTGTTCAATGTCCTTTCTCTCCTCTTCAAGTATGGCTCGAGGAACTGCAGCCTTCGCAAAACCCATTTCTGTCTGGAGGTCTTCTCTGCGGCAGAGCTTCCTGATGGAGGGAGCTTTCTGTAGCGGCCGTACTGAGTCCGGAGGGAGTCCCACCTTTTCCTCACCTCTCTTTCTGAAAGGTTTACAGTTTAGAGTTGAATTTAATGTTCATATTTTGCATGTGCCATTTAATTGTCTGGTCTTGCCTCAACACAAGGTATCAACCTGTACACCATAACACTAACAGAGGCCTGCAAATACACAGGAACAAAAATAGCTTTTGCTAGTGAATTCGAAGGCAAAACAAGATTACACGTTTAAAAGAAAGGTAATGTTTCGACCCTGCGGTCTCTTTCCTGACTTGCACGCATTTTGTACAGACAAAAATAAGTAGAAGAGAAAATCTTACCTGATATATTCATTTCCTCTGAAATCTGACGCCAGCTTTCAGTCTTCGCTTGCAGGTTTTTGTAGTGTTTGTCATCAACGCGAACAGTGACGGCCTCTCCTCCACCATCTTGATAAGTTGTTCCTCCATTTCTGACTGAGATACTGTTTTCAGCTCTCCGAGAGGAGGCTCTGCTGAGGTGCACGGAGTGTTGGATGTCTCCTGGTCACTCATTGTAGATTCTCCCATTGGCATTGTGAGATCCTCCTCACTCTCTATCTCTTCCTGCCACTGGTAAACAGCACTGGAGCCTGTACCGGTGTCATTAGGGGCTGTGGGTTCCTTAAAAAAATATAGATTATACTTTATTTATTATTGTGCAGTAGAACCATACGACGTACATGTGCTAACGCAACCTCTAAAAACAATGCTCACATAAACACTCACATAATAAATAGTATAACATACAGAATAAGACAGTATAGTATAAGACGGTATAAGAATATGTGACAAGTCCATATGGAACACCTATCAAGCTTCATGTATATGACACATTAGTACTATTTAACAATAGGAGAGCTAATGTTGTAACCTTGTGAGCGAGGGTAAATGTCCTTTCTCTCTTCAAGTGTGGCTCGAGAAACCGCAGCCTACGCAAAACCCATTTCTGTCTGGAGGTCTTCTCTACGGCAGCGCTTCCTGATGTAGGGAGCTTTCTGTAGCGGCCGTACTGAGTCCGGAGGGATTCCCACTTTTTCCTCAACTCTCTTTCTGAAAAGTTTACAGTTTAGAGTTGAATTTAATGTTCATATTTTTAATTGTCTGATCTTCATGTCTCAACACAAGGTATCAACCTACAACATACAGAGGCCTGCAAATACACTGGAACAAAAATAGCTTTAAAAGAAAGGTAATGTTTCGACCCTGCGGTCTCTTTCCTGACTTGCACGCATTTTGTACAGACAAAAATAAGTAGAAGAGAAAATCTTACCTGATATATTCATTTCCCCTGAAATCTGACGCCAGGTTTCAGTCTTCACTCGCCGGTTATTGTAGTGTTTGTCATCAACCGCGAACAGTGACGGCCTCTCCTCCACCATCTTGATAAGTTGTTTCTCCATTTCTGACTGAGACACTGTTTGCACTTGCTTATCACTAGTAATCGTTTTCATTTGATGTTTCCGTTCAGCAACAACAACAATAATATTTCATGACCACTTAACACTCTCTGCTGACAAATATTACTGTGCTATGTATTTTGGTTTTGCTCAACAGATTTGTCCCATCACTTCCGGGGTTTTTTTTGGGGGGGGGGGGGGTGTACAATAAAGATTAGCGCCGCCTGCTGTTACGGAGACATTACACATCATCATAAAAACTGAATTTAAAGTGGTAAACATTTGAAAATTAATCAATATTTGGTAGTTATGATACTTTTTGGTAACACTTTACAATAAGGTACACAAAATTGTAGTACCTACTACATAGATATGTGTTACCTAGGCCTACTACATTACTACTACGTTTTTTTTGTGTTACCTACTACATAGGGTTTTTTTTGTGCTACCTAACACAAAGGTTTTTTTTGTGCTACCTACTACATATGTTTTTTTTGTGCTACCTAACACATAGGGTTTTTTTTGTGTGCTACCTAACACATAGGGTTTTTTTTGGTGTGTTACTACATAATTATTTTTTTGTGTGCTACCTAACACATCGGTTCATTCTCTAAACTGCAGCCTATGATAAGTCAGGATGGTGAATCTTATGTTAGGTAGCACACAAAAAAAAACAGATGTAGTAGACAGTGTTGGTAACAAAAAAAAGTGTGTTAGGTAGCACAAAAAAAACCTATGTGTTTGGTAGCACAAAAAAAATATATGTAGTAGGTAACAAAAAAAAACCTATGTGTTAGGTAGCACAAAAAAACTATGTGTTAGGTAGCACAACAAAAAAAAACCTATGTGTTAGGTAGCACAACAAAAAAAAAACTTATGTAGTAGGTAACACACCAAAAAAAACCCTATGTGTTAGGTAGCACAACAAAAAAAAAAAAACCTATGTGTTAGGTAGCACAAAAAAAACTTATGTAGTAGGTAACACACTAAAACAAAACCTATGTAGTAGGTAACACAACAAAAAAAAACCTATGTAGTAGGTAACACATATCTATGTAGTAGGTACTACAATTTTGTGTACCTTATTGTAAAGTGTTACCTACTTTTTTAATGTTACTATGGGGAAGGTGGGGTGATTTGTGCAACTTTTTACTCAAAGTGATTTTAAAGTGAGGCCTTGACAGTTATGTCTCCAACTCAAATATGTACATATATTTCAGGATGTTGTGCATCCCTGGCAATAAAAACTTTGGATCTGGAATAAACTGTTTAAGAAATATAGCTTTCGGAAAAAAAGTTGTCTTGACGCACAAATCACCCCACTACGTGGGGTGATTTGTGCGTCATTGTGTCACAATGACAAAGTCACCATCATCATCTTTCTGGCCATCTGAACTCTCATCAGTGGTGTCGTTAAGTGGAATTGAGATGTCACTCTCTTCTGAGCTACTGTAGACAATCACTTTCTTTTGGTGACCAGCGTATACAGCCATGCCACTGGCACAACTCTCAGAAATGTACTTTGCACTAGTTGCTCCGTGCTTGTGGAACCAACTGCCACCTGACAAATGTGATTCCCCCTACATTTCTGCCTTTAAATCAAGGCTCAAAACCCATATGTACACCCTGGTGTTTCCTCCCCATTAACTATCTTACCTCTGCACTACTATCTGTGTTTATGTGGATGTATGGGCTTTACGTCTTTTATTTTGGTTATTGTTATTGTACCTTCATTGTTTACCTACTGAATGCACTATGTACAGCACTTTGGACAGTGCAAACTGTCATAAATGTGCTTTTATAATACATTTTACTTACTTACTTACTTATAACTCACCCAGGCCCTTGCGCACAAATCACCCCATCCCCAGAATTTTGGATAATAGGCATGATGCAGCAATTTAGGGTTGACATTGTGCTAACTATATAGACTCAAAGTGTAGCATACCAAAGCACTAAAACATGTGTCAAATGTTTTCAAACGTGTCTATAATTGTTCAGACACAATAATCAAAAAACCTTGATCATGGAAATTTTACTTTGAAAGGCAAAATACAGTTTTTTGAGCTTAAATGTGCTTATATCTTATTCCTTGTGTCTCCCTTCTTTACAGGATGAGTCAAATGGATGGCTCTTCTTAAATATGTGGTCACATTTCCAATTTCTTCCACGGTTTTCTAGAAACAAGGGGTTTTGCAACTTCCAAAATGCACAAATCACCCCACCTTCCCCTATAATGTTTTCATAGCAGTCTAAAGGAGGGGACATTTCTGTCTGTATACATGTATTGAAATGTGACTTTTATTGCTTATCATTGACTCTAGACCGTGTTTTTGTTCGATAAAAATTAGTTGATTTGGTAATTAAGGAGTAGAACTGAAATGGGTTCAAAAGAAAGTTGGCAAAATATTATTGTACGAGGAGACAGGCATTCAAGTGTGCATATCACCGACAAGGACATGATTTAATCAGCAACAATGACATCACTTGACACACACAAAATAAATGTGGGGGGAAAACCGAACACATTATAAATTATATTCACATTATGTTGGCCATGATGCTTCTTTGTTCAGAGATGTTAACAGTTCAAATCAACCACCAGTCTTTCATACAGGGTTTTAGCGATGCCTTCATGTGTCACTCAGTACAGGAGTGTTGAGGGATGGTCACAGTACTGGAGGTAGCTGTGGGTGCGGTGGGATATGTCCAGCTGACCTATCACCTCTGAGGCTCTGGTACCCAGCATCCTCCTCACTGTGATTCTACACAGCTGCTGCAGGCTCAGAGGGTGACCTGTGGAGAAAGAAGAGAGAGGCTATTCATAGGCCCGGATCTCAAGAATCATCACTATGCCACTTCACAACAGTTCACATCTGTTTAAAAAATGTCTGTTTATCGTGACCATATCGTGATCACATTTTAAAAAGCTAAATATTTAACATTATTTTATTAAATGTACAGTATCCTTTTTCACTACAGGTATTATTAGTTTATTATTTTTTATTTCCATGTACAGTAATCTATTTCGTCTTGATTTTATTTAACCTTATTTTGCATTCCTCTTTATATTAATATAGTGCACCTTATCTCTACACTTTTTATCTGCACTGTATCCTTGCAATACTTGTGTGTTTATTTGTGTCTCAGGGGTTGCTATCTTTACTTGTGTTTTTCGTTGCCTATATTGCTGTGAGGAGCCTGAGGCCAAAAAACATCATTGCCAATGACTACTGCTGAAATTGTTGTGCATATGACAAATAAACCATCTTGAATCAGGGTAACCCCAGGTATCTCCAAGTTATAGTAAACTACTTTTTGATACTTTTTAATTTAATGGCAACCTCAGGCCATACTGGCGAAAGTAGGAAGGATATAATGAAACTCCTGATGCATTTTAAGTTACTTTTATTGAAGAAAAAATCTATTATAAACTTACATTATTATACTCACATTGAAATACTGCTTTGTGAAGTATGTGTATACTTAACAAAAACAAACTGCCTATTTGTCACATAACGATCCCTCTCCAAGAATTCAAAATTGAAAAATGTAAGACCTTTGTAAAAGAAGTAGAACACTTTGCAGCGAAATTAAATACTATTAAATGACTTATTGTGAGAATATTAAAGGAATATTTCACCCATACATCATTATAAAATCGCTATTGTAATATAATGAATGAGGATTTTCTTCCCTCAGTCTTTCCTCAGTTTTCCCTTGGCCCAGCTGTCCTGTTAATCCTAACCCTATATTTTTACTAGTGTGATGTCAAACTAGCAAAACGTAGGGTTAGACAGAGAGACCATAAAACACTCTTTCTGCCTTTTCTCAGGCTAGGATGAACCGATTTCAAAAATGTTTGCACATTTATACTACATAGGATCTCAAGTTCAATAGACCTTCATATTCCCACCGGTGACGTAGGTCTTTGAATTCAATGCTGTTATATCATTGCATTAACTGACCTTCATAGTACAGGAGGCAGGTGTGAGCGGGCGACCCGGGTGTGGTGTAGTCTGAGGGCTTTCTTCCCCGGTTGTCGCTGGCGTAAACGTTGGCTCCAAACTCCACCAGCAGCTCCATGGCGTCCACCAGGTCAGCCCGCGCTGCGTTGTGCAAGGCCGTCTCGTGGAACTTTACCGAATTCACGTTGGCACCTGCAGAAAAGTTTAAAGGTTCAGTAAGCGGAATGGTCAGTTTAGCTAACTTCCTGTCAGTGACTGCAGTTAGCAGTCCCCTCCCTCGTCACCACATTAATGCACTGAGGTCTTCAAGCAGCGAGTTATCTAGCATCATCTCAGATCCATAAGTGTGATACAACATGATAAAAACCATCAAAACAGACATTGGGAAGGATTTTTACCTGCTCCGCCATTGTAGGCGCATACACATTCACCCATTTGTCACTCTGCACGTGCACCGGCAGTGAGACGGGTGCCGGTTTGTAGCGTTCTCTCCTCTGATTGGTTATCAGTAGTGGGATCCCAGAAAAGTTTATTTGCCGATTATATTCAGAGCGAGTGAATGAGAGATCGGCTTTATGAAACGTGCACAATATAAGTGATCACTGTATAAATAAAGAGCGATTTAACACTTATATTTACATAAATAAATCGCTTACTTCACCTTTAACATGAGCTTAGGCTTTGATTAGTTTGGATTCCTAACAGCTGAAATGATGATGTTAATTCCACCTCCATACAGTGCTACTACAGCTGACATTTAATCATGCCTTCCCTGGCTCAGCCTCAGTGTATTTGTGGACACTTTGTGATCGGTTTTATCTTTTTCTTTGTCGTGCATTTGCAGCAAGATCGGTTCATTTTCCTTTATATTTTATTGGTTTTGTAGATATCTAGACTAGAAGGTTTTTGTCCCGTGCCAGTTGTACTTGTATTGTATTGTAACCTTTATTTAACCTCGAAAGATCAATTGAGGGGTGACCCTCTTTTACAATGACGTCGAGTTTGTACAGATACACAATATACAATGAGAATACATAACAAGTTTACACACACACACACACACACACACAGACAACAACAATTTAAAACATTCAGATCAATTGAATAAAAGAAATAATAGCCTAATTAAAACAGTTACAAGTGTGGAGGGGTTGATTCAAAATAATACTTTTAAATTGGTTAACAGATATGAGTGTATTTATTTTAATTGTATGTTGTAGGCTGTTCCAGGAGTCAGGGGCACTATAGCTAAAAGCGGTTTTACCAAGCTCAGACCGGGCATAGGGGACATATAACATGATCATGTCAGTTGAGCGGGTTTGATAAAGCCCATCTGAAATAAGCAGCATTTCTGTCAGATAGAGTGATAGCTTTCCAGTCAGAGCTTTATATATAAAAATATGCCAATGTGCATCACGTCTCTCCTTAAGGGAGGACCACCCAACCTTTTCATATAAAACACAATGGTGTGTATCATAAGCATCTCCTGTAATGAATCTCAAAGCAGAGTGAAATACAGAGTCTAGGAGTTTAAGGCATGAACGAGATGCATGCCGATAAACCACATCACCGTAATCAAGGACAGACATAAAAACTGCCTCAATAATCCTTTTCCTACTAAACAACGGGAAGGTGGCTTTATTCCTATAAAAATATCCAATCTTTTGTCGCAGACGACAGACAAGATTTTTTATGTGAAATGTAAAAGAGAGTTTTTCATCTAGCCAGATACCAAGGTACTTATATTCAGAGACTTTTTCGATCAAAGAACCGTTTACAGCATAGATGCATGCACTGTTGTCCAATTCTCTAGCCCTAGAGAACAACATGAATTTAGTTTTAGTATGGTTAAGAACAAGTTTAAGTGAAATAAGAGCATTCTGAAGAGCATTAAAGGACAGTTGCAGGTTCTCAATAGCTGACTTTGCGGAGTCAGCAACACAATACAAGATGGTGTCATCAGCATATAAATGGATTTGACAACCACTGACAAGAGACACAATATCATTGATGTAGATGGTGAATAGCACCGGACCTAAAATTGAACCTTGTGGAACCCCTTTGGTTATGGGTAAGAAACCAGATTGGATATTACCTAGCTTCACACATTGAGATCGGTCAGAAAGGTAATTACTGAACCAGCTACACGCATTTTCACTAAGACCAATGTTAGCCAATTTATCTAATAATAAAGAATGGTCTACTGTATCAAAGGCTTTACTGAGATCAATAAAGAGGGCAGCACAGTGTTTACTATTATCTAAGGCAGAGACAATATTGTTAGTAACCAGAGTGATGGCAGAGATAGTGCTATGGTTAGTTCTAAAACCAGATTGGTGAACAGATAAAATAGTGTGACTTGAGAGAAATGTTTTCAATTGGTTATTAATAAGGGATTCCAGCGTTTTTGACAGACATGACAGTCTGGATATTGGCCTATAGTTATTAGGGTCAGTTTTTTCTCCCGCTTTATACAAAGGAAGGACACAAGCTGATTTCCAGATCCTTGGAATAACGCAGGAAGATATAGAAAGATTAAAAATGTGGGTAATACACTCTGCAATTACAGGGGCTGAAAGCTGGAGAAAGAATGGGTCTAGGTTGTCTTCTCCAGTGGATTTCTTGGGGTCAATGCTTAAGAGAGCATCAAGAACCATACTGGAGGACACAGGAATAAAAGAAAACTGTGGAACATCATTGGTGGTAGGCATATGAACCTGTTCAAGGGGTAGCTGGTTGTCTGCTAGAGAAGATCTAGAGTTGTCCTCTTTGAAGATATGGCCAGCAACATTAAAATGTCTATTAAAACCAGCGCAGATCTCGGTTTGATCAGTAATAAAACTATCATCAAATTTAACCTGAATTGGAATAGAAGCAGATGTAGCAGAGCTATTTTTGTTGGTTTTAACCACCTTCCAGAATTTTGCTGGGTTAGAATAGGTGTCTGTGATCAATTTACTAAATTACTAATTATTAAAAAAAATTACTTAATTTAATGTACTGACACAAGTAATACTATGTTGGATCATGTTACAATAAGCTCATTTCACATACTGTAAGTCCCTGCCACAATTAGTCAACACTAGATTTAACTAAGCTTCTGTATAGCCGAAGCGCTTTACCTTCCCTCTCTACTGTTCTCTTGTCTGATTTTTCATCATTGCTCTTAAACAAATGATTCATGACAATCATCAAAATAAATGAAATGAGTGCTCATTTGTTAAGTCAACACTCACTGCTAAGTTGAAGTTTCACACAAGGGAACCATCTACTGTATATGTATGCTTAAACTTAAGGGTAGAGATCAAAGAATGTTTAAGAAGAAATTACTCACATCTGTACAGACGGACGAGTATATTTAGATTAATGGAATGAATGGATTCATTTTCTTGACACGCTCTCTGACCTGCAGTCTCCTTGCTGACCTGCAGTAAGCAGCTCCTTGACACAGTCCACGTGTCCCTTAACACAGGCGATGTGAAGGGGGGGACCGAAGTAGACGTCATAGGCCTCCAGCCGGGCGCCGCTGGCTATCATCAGCCTCACCACTTCAACATTACCTGAAAGAGGAATGGAACACAGTGAAGAGCTGGGATTGGACCAGCCTGATCACGCGCTAGCTTCACATTTGTTTCTCTCCCTCAGATCAGTCTGGCATTTCTCCAATCACCATGGGGAGGAGCCAACACATAAAATGGCCAGGCCAATCAAGGTCCGAGTTCTGACCTAACGTTCGTCCCCTTTTAGCTGAAGCAGTTTCCAATTGATTGATGTAGTCGTCAATCTAGCCTCGCGAGACCAGCCATGTCTTGTGAGTTTATCGGTCGATGCATGTTGATGTTGGGAGGCTAGATCGACGACTGCATGAACCAATCAGGGGCTGCCTTCCACTAACGGACTGGTACCAGGCTATGGTGTGAGATGATTGTCTTTACCTTGTATGCAGGCCTCGTGGAGCGGGGAGGCGGTGAGTGCTGTGAGCGATGGGTTGACTCTGGCTCCGTACTCCAACAGCAGCTTGGCACACTGCAGACTGCCTGAAGCACAGGCGTTACACAGGGCAGTGCTGCCATGGATGGTCCGCACATCCACCTGGAAGAACCACAGACACTGTTTGATTTCTTCTGTACAACATCTTTTAGTGGCACGTTACACTTACTAGTAACAATCACAATGTCATTATTTTGTTTTAGAGTGTTGTTGATTAAAATCTATGGGCAGAGGCGGACTTACCATTAGGCAAAGGTAGGCAAGCTACCAAGGGCCCCATAACATGCTTCAATAATGGTAAACAACTTTAAACATAAAGTACCAAGAGGAACTTTCAGTTTTGACCATTTTAGCGGCCTTTAGACAAGGGGGTAGTGTTTGACTACACCAGTTCCTTGTACACTCTTTAAGAAAGCTTTTTATTGTTTTGCTCATTGATTATGCATTTCTAAAATGGTACCTAAATTAGAATAAAATATGTTACACAGAGGTCTTTAATAGATCAATAGGAGTTGATAAAGGAAAGAACAAGGGATGTCCATGCCCCAGGCCCCGAAATTACTCAATCTGGCCCTGCCCATGGGGACCTTTTGAGACTATAGGTTACTTGATATTTTTTTAAATATAGTATTTATTTTGAGTTTGCACCACTTTATAGTAGTAACTGATATGGTGTCCTCAATTATTTGAGCATTTTCTTTCTTCATATCTACGAGTCATGATTGGCCCTCCATTGGTAGAGATACAATGCACCTGTGCTCCAGCCTCCAGCAGTAGCCTTGCACAGTTGGGATGAGCCTGTATGCAGGCTTCATGGAGCGGAGTGATATTGTCCACCGTCACCATGTTGACCGACGCACCGCCCTCTATCAGCTGTTTGAGCTGCAGTGTCCGGCCCTGGGACGCTGCTTCATGCAGGACAGTCCGGTCCGCCCAGGAACCTTAACATACATATAGAGGCCTACAGTAATAAAATACTACATATTGTGGCATAATGACAGCTTTTGTATAGCCTAAATACTTGCACCTCTCACAGGTTTACAAAGCGTTTTGTAACGCTATTTTAAAACTATCCTACCATTTTTTTTAAATGAAAATAAAAAGCAGAATAATGATCATAAACTTATAATGTATATCTTGTTTAAACATCAGCATGTTCACAAAAAAAACAATATTAACTTTACTTTTATAACTTATTAATATTTTGTTGTCAAGCTTTTCCAATAGTTTTTTAATGCCCAATGAAACACATTTTCAACATGTTGGCTATGCAATATTATTACTAGTCTTAGTAATTGCGTCATTGCTACTATAAGCTTTGCCCACGACACAAAAAAGTGCTGTCACGAGCAGGGCACGAGGTAATAAGATTAACGTCAACTAACTTGACTTCCATTCTTCACCTATTGAAGGAAGTTAACATGTTCAGTTACTAGAACTGTTAACTGAGCTCACCAATATCGCAAAGAACGAACGGCGTGCAGCTGTCACCGCCATGTTTTGCCGGTATAACGTATGCTGGGCTACGGCCAAGGCAGAGGAATCAAAACATCAGCTGACGTCGCGAGTGTCGGACACATCGGACAGAGAATTGTGGGAACCGTAGTGTAATAAACCTTGCCTCTGGGTTAGAGGAGATAGAGAGCACCTTAACAGTTATGAAAGGAAACAAAACGAGGAGGACACTGAAGAATACCAATCAATTATCTTTATTGAACAACAGGTAGGAGACACGGGACGGGAACACATGTGGAAGAGCCTTCAGGTTAGACCCTCTTCTCTGGTGACACTTCTCGGGCATTAAGGGCATTAGCCACCCACACAAACCCCCAGCAACAGGGCACGGCACACAAATGCTGCTATGCAGCCACACCAACCCCTTAGGGCACTGCACATCAAACCTGCACTGCAACCCACTACACGGCAACCCGTGGCGTCAGAGTCCCCCCTGTGCGCACTGGACGAGTTGTTACCCCTACTATTTCCCCCACTAAGTCCCCTGTACTGCCACGTCTAATTAAAATACAATTAATTAACAAAGCTACAAACACACAATACAAACATATATATCTATATCTAAAAGCTACTTAACTCTCCCAGGAGTTGAGACCCCCCCCTCGGGGTCTGGGCTTTGGCGCTGGCCCGGATTGGCTGACGTGCACGGCTCCGGTCCAACGCAGCGAGGCAGCTCCACAAACAGCAGGAGAGCCTCTACACAAATTGGAGAGCGGCTTGAGCACTCCTAAATGATCCCCACCCTATCAGTAACTCGCCCTCACTGCTGGAACCTGTCCCTTACTCTATTGCTATCTTCACCGCCGGCACCCCTAGCGGCATGCGAACGGCCCCACCCCCCAGGCCCGAGTGCATTCGGCTTTAGAATGGATCTTAGTTGGGCACAAGCCCGGTAACATTCAGTCCGCTCCCAACAACCCTGATTGTCATCTGTCTGCCCTTTTTCTAACCTCCTTGATTGATCCCAAACCCACTCCCTTCAGCTGCATCGCATCATCCTAATTAACAACCACCCTGTGGCTCACTCTCTAATCACAGCCCATGGTTCACTACACTCCTCCCTCCTTTAAATGTGACTCGACCCAGAGTCAAGGCATCTCATAGTCCCGGGACCACACGGGCGGCCTCCTCTGCCTTGTTTGGCGCGTCTCTTGTCTGTTCTGTGTCTCTCCTTCTGGTGATGCCCGACTCAATGTCAGACTGGCTGTCGCGCTCTCCTGCGGGATAAGTCTAGCCGTCTGACTGATGTTTGGCTCCCGATTGGCTGGTGGCTGAATACTTGGCATCGGTCCTCCTGTCTGCCTCTCTTCCCCCACCAAAAGGTCGCTCGAGTGGGCCGCGCTCTCCTGCTGTGCTGGTCGACCAGGCCTCTCATTTTCGGCCCTCCCCCCGGCACCTCCTGCCTTCCAACAGACCCAGCCTGTGCTGCCATTTGTTTCTGGGGATCTGGTCTGCCGCCTTGGTGAGCCGCCCTGGTTCCTTGTCTCTGATACAGGGGAGAGGAAAGGTTTAAGTCGGTTGAAATGCACAATCATCTCTGGGCCACCCTCCACTAGCACTATCCTATATAGTACATCTGTCACCCTCTCTATGACCTTGTAGGGACCCCTAAATTTTCTTTGCAACTTGGGACAGACACCTTTTTTTCTAGCCTGTGTTCGAACCCAAACCAACTCTCCCTCTGAGTAGTACTGCCACTTGACCCTTACATCGAAAGCTTCTTTCTGTCTACCCGAGGCCCTAGCCTGGTGCCCTTTTACCGCCTCCACTACCGTGGACAAGGTGTCACACAACCTTGAGACATACTCTGTAACTGCAGAGAACTTCTCTCTTTCCCCCAGACCCAACATGATATCCACTGGTAGAACCATCTCTTGTCCAAACAAAACTTTAAAGGGTGTGAATCCTGTGCTCGAATGCACACTACTTCTATACGCCAACATTACATAAGGCAACAGCGCATCCCAGTTGGATTGGTTGTCCTCCACAAACAAAGACAGCATAGACAGCAATGTCCTATTAAACCTTTCCACCATCCCGTCTGACTGGGGGTGATAAGGAGATGTGCGTGTCTTATTAATGTTTAGCAGCTGGCACACTTCTTTGAACAAATTTGACTCAAAATTTCGTCCTTGATCTGAGTGAATGGTGCGTGGGGCCCCTAAGCGACAGACCCACTGTTCTACCAGAACTTTTGCCACTGTCTGAGCCTCTTGGTTGGGGAGGGGGAACGCCTCAGTCCATTTAGAAAAGTAGTCTCCAATTACCAAGATGTACCTGTTTCGACCAGATGTTTCTGGGAGAGGCCCCAAGATGTCTAATGCAACACGCTCGTAGGGCCTTGAGGCTACAATAGACTGAAGGGGGGCACACGGCTGCTGTCCGCTTGTCTTTCTGGACCCACAGTCTATACACTCCCTACACCAACGCTTGACGTCCCCAAACCAACCCAGCCAGTAGAAACGGTCCTTTACTTTGGCCTGCAACTTCTGGATGCCCAAGTGCCCCCCGGTGACAGAATTATGCAACTGATCCAAAACTTTTGGCACAAGGGATTTTGGAAGTACAACCTGAACCTGCCTAGCTGCATCTGAGTTAATGGGTGGTAACCTCACTAGCCTATCCCCCTGAATCTGTAGCTGAGCCCACACTGGTGCAAATCTCTGCAACTCCTTAGGGGGCTGAAGGCCTACATTCTCTCCTCCCAGAAGAGCTATCACCTGTTGCAGCTCCACATCATCTCTCTGAGCTTTTACCAGCTCATCTATTACTTCTGGCTCTGCGGGAGCCGAGGCCCTAACATGTTTGACAGCACATGGAGCCTCAAAAACAGGTAACTCGTCTCCCCTGTATTCAGTCATGGTGGGTGGGCTATCTGTCTGGAATGCAGGTAACCTGGAAAGGGCATCAGCATTAGTGTGTACACGTCCAGGGCGGTGGACAATTTTATACTGGAAACTGGCCAACTGCTCCAACCACCTAGCTAGCTGACCCTCTACACCCTGGAAATTGTGCAGCCATCTTAGAGAATTATGGTCTGTTCTCAGCACAAACTCCTTCCCCAGCAAGTAGTGCTTGAAATACTTTGTAAATGTCACCATACCAAGTAACTCCTTTTTGGTTGTAGCATATTTCCTCTCCTGTTTAGTCAAGGCCCTGCTAGCATAAGCTATGACTTGCTCCTGCCCACCCTCTTCCTGCGACAAGACTGCCCCAATTCCTACATCACTAGCATCTGTGTCTAAGATAAATGTTTTGTGGGGATCAGGGTACGCCAGAATGGGGGCCGACATTAAGCCCAGCTTTAGTTTTTCGAAGGCTGACTGACATTCCTCTGTCCATTTGAAACGCCTACCCTTCTCTGTGAGCTGGTGCAAAGGGCGTGCAAAATCTGCAAAGCCTTTAACAAACTTCCTATAGTAGGAGGCCAGACCAACAAAACTTCTGACTTCAGTCTGGTTCTTCGGAACTGGCCACTGTCGTACTGCCTCTACCTTGGCCGGGTCAGCTTCTACCCCACTTGCTGAAATGATGTGGCCTAAATACTGCACCCGAGTGGCAAACAAATTGCACTTGGCTGGCTTGACTTTTAGATTAGCCTGACGCAACTTTGTGAGCACCTCATCCAGTCGTGATAAATGTTCCTGGAAAGTCCTCCCAAACACAATGATATCGTCTAAGTACACTAAGCACGTTGTCCACTGTAGGTCTGCCAACACCAGATCCATCAACCTTTGGAAGGTGCTTGGGCTATTGCACAGGCCGAAACTTAGAACATTGAACTCAAAGAGACCTTGTTTTGTGATGAAAGCAGTTTTGGATTTATCTTTAGCGTCGACCTCGACCTGCCAGTAGCCACTGGCTAAGTCAAGAGTTGAAAACCAACAAGCATTACTCAAACTGTCGAGTGCATCATCAATGCGTGGGAGCGGATAGGCGTCTTTTCGGGTAAGGTCATTTAGTTTTCGATAGTCTACACAGAAACGCAGACTTCCATCTCGCTTACGGACCAGCACAACTGGCGCTGCCCAGGGGCTATTTGAGGGCTGGACAATGTCATTTTCTAGCATCTTTTTGAGATGATCCGCAACCTCATGCTGCAAATGAAGGGGTACACGTCGGGGGGGCAACTTTACCGGTCTAGAATCACCTGTGTCAATCTGGTGCAAAGTGAGGTGGGTTCTCCCCAAATCATTTTCTCCTGTGCTAAAAATTGACAAATTACGGTAAAGCAAATCACGGATGGCTGGCATTTGAGTTCTCTCAAAACCTCTCTGATTTAAACCCAGTTTTTCTATCAACCCATCAGTTGTCCAAGGTACATGTGACAAACTCCCGCTTTCTACCGCCCCCATATGTTCTGCCCTACTGCCCACTTCAATGTCAGTATGCAACATGCCTACTTTCATCCCTGCCTTGAGTGTGAGAGCCTCATCAGTAACATTAATGACCCGGACGGGCACAGCTCCGTGATCTACCTGACAGACTACACGGGCAACCATGACATTACAATGAGAAGAAACTGAATCAGACGGCTCCAACATTCCCTCCCTGACAGGACCAACAGAATTTTCTATTCTACCAGTGACGATGGCTTCACTGCGAGGGGGAATTACTGTGTCTGAGGGAAGTGTAACAGCCTGTGGCTTATCTATATCTGCTGGGACCACAAGGGGGAATAGTTTACCCATTATTCTGCATTCTTTCTTCCCAAAGTCTACCATCACCCCGTATTTCTGTAGAAAGTCGAAGCCCAATAGAATTTCTTGGGATGGCACATCAGCAACTAAAAACTCTGCCATCAATGCTAGCGAATCAAACTGACACACAGTGTGCCACTTTCCCAGGATTCCCATCCTCCCCCCATTAGCAGCAGACACATCCCCTTGATGGTCTAGTAACTCAACCCCACCCTTAGTTATTTCTAACCAGACCTGTTTAGGGATCACTGATATTGTTGCACCGCTATCCACCAACACAAGGGAATCTACTCCCCCTACTTTAGCTGCAATATACCCTGAACCCCCATGCTTACTTGCAAAGGCCACCGTCGTACCATTGTACTTGGGGCAGGCAGTTGGCCTGCTTTACCTGCCCCCTCTAGTTTCCCTGCAGATAGGGGCAATCGCGTCTAAGGTGTCGGTTACAGCCACATTCCCAACATCCTCCATCACCCTCTCTGGATCCACGGCTGGGCCTGTTTGGTGCCACCCTCTCTTGGCGACCCCCCTCTGCATTGTGGACAGATTTGGATACATATGGTGTTTTTGGAGTTGTCTGCATAGTTTTAACTGTGGATTGAAGGGAACGTACTTCCTGTCTTAACTCCTCCACCACCCCCAGCATTACTCCCATCTGTTCCTCACTGTCTGACTTAACTGTCACGCCCATTACTTTGGCATCTGGTGACAAGCTGGTCTTCTCTAGGTTTCTCACTAGTTCCATTTCAGCAGCAATATCGATAGATTCTTCTAAGCTTTTGGGCTTGGCACTACGCAGGCTAACCCGAAAATCGCCTGAAGTAAAATGTAACATGAACTGATCTCTTGCCAGCATATCTCTGGTATGGTCATCAGCTGTGGGGTATGCTCTAGTGGCCAACCTTCTCAAGGCATTACCAAATTCCCTTGCCGTCTCATTTGGCCGCCGCCGCCGGGCAGTAAAAGTAGCCCTACTCCAGTCATCGCTATCACATGGTTCGAAACATCTCGTCATAGCTGTTTTTAAAAGGACATAATTATTTTTAACCTCCCTTGACAAACCACTATACATGTCCCTGGCACGGCCGGCTAACAACAGAGACATGAATTTAAGCTTGAGGGTCTCATCCCACTGATTCACTTCTGCGGCCAAATCAAACTGCTCGGACCAATCATACCACTCACGACCCAGTCCTGTAAATGTCTCAGGCATAAACACAGGGCGGGCTGGACGACCAACTGAATGCATGTGAGCCGCTGGATGACCACTACTAGTAGATGGGGAATGATCATTACTGTTCTGCGCCTGTAGCAACTGATTGGATTCTTCCTCCGACATTTTTAGGGCTAACTCTACCAAGATTTTAATATGAGAGATACAAGATCCCACCGCTGCCACCAGTGTAATAAACCTTGCCTCTGGGTTAGAGGAGATAGAGAGCACCTTAACAGTTATGAAAGGAAACAAAACGAGGAGGACACTGAAGAATACCAATCAATTATCTTTATTGAACAACAGGTAGGAGACACGGGACGGGAACACATGTGGAAGAGCCTTCAGGTTAGACCCTCTTCTCTGGTGACACTTCTCGGGCATTAAGGGCATTAGCCACCCACACAAACCCCCAGCAACAGGGCACGGCACACAAATGCTGCTATGCAGCCACACCAACCCCTTAGGGCACTGCACATCAAACCTGCACTGCAACCCACTACACGGCAACCCGTGGCGTCAGAGTCCCCCCTGTGCGCACTGGACGAGTTGTTACCCCTACTATTTCCCCCACTAGGTCCCCTGTACTGCCACGTCTAATTAAAATACAATTAATTAACAAAGCTACAAACACACAATACAAACATATATATCTATATCTAAAAGCTACTTAACTCTCCCAGGAGTTGAGACCCCCCCCTCGGGGTCTGGGCTTTGGCGCTGGCCCGGATTGGCTGACGTGCACGGCTCCGGTCCAACGCAGCGAGGCAGCTCCACAAACAGCAGGAGAGCCTCTACACAAATTGGAGAGCGGCTTGAGCACTCCTAAATGATCCCCACCCTATCAGTAACTCGCCCTCACTGCTGGAACCTGTCCCTTACTCTATTGCTATCTTCACCGCCGGCACCCCTAGCGGCATGCGAACGGCCCCACCCCCCAGGCCCGAGTGCATTCGGCTTTAGAATGGATCTTAGTTGGGCACAAGCCCGGTAACATTCAGTCCGCTCCCCAACAACCCTGATTGTCATCTGTCTGCCCTTTTTCTAACCTCCTTGATTGATCCCAAACCCACTCCCTTCAGCTGCATCGCATCATCCTAATTAACAACCACCCTGTGGCTCACTCTCTAATCACAGCCCATGGTTCACTACAGTAGTTTAAGGGGGGGTTTATTTTGCCGCTACTGCTACATATTTTGCAGGTATTCCTAAGGTCCCCAATTTAGATACATGGATATAAAATCCATTATAATACAATGTTTGTAATTTGCCAGCATTGAATATTTGGTTAATCTTGTAGAAACATGTATTTTAGTCATAACTGTTAAATTATCCTCAGGACTTAAATAGTCTAACTCCAATTATACCCTGAAAAACCTCTCTTGTTAAAGTCCTTGGCCGTAAACCATACCATTGTCAATAGCTTGTATGTTATTTAAAGTCAGTGTAAGATAAATGTAAGACAATAAATGAATCCAACACACGTTTGGTTTTTGACAAAGTTGTTTTTTACTTTGCAGTACAGAAATCATTTGAGCCCAAGATGTTTATTTTTTTAATAATTTTTTTAAGATGTTCAAAACAGAGGATAACGCCGGGGGCTCTCGTCAATTCAATACTGCTGCAGTACACATTTTGGTCCTTCTTAAGCAATTACAGTCAACCACACTTCCCGTTAAATCTGCGGTTATTAATGCTTGGGTCAATCCATCACTTTTGCATAATACAGGAACTAATATATATCTCCTCTGATGCGTTATAGTTACTCAAGCTGTTTTGAAACACAGGTTCAGGTGGTTTTATGCTGATGACTACAGAAGCGCCCCTTGTGGCTTTGCTTACAGTACATCTCTGGCCTTTGCTGAAGATTAGACAAGAAAAAAGGGTTAAAAAGACAAAACATATCAAGCCCCACACAACCTTTAACCACTTTTAATTTCACAAAATATGACAATATAAGATGGCGGCTGAGGTGGCAGTGAGTCAGCCCGCACCCTGCGGAGGAACACTCATGATTTTACTTCAAGAAGCACATAAAGCCAAGCCACTTCTCTCTCACCACGACATGAAAAAATACTTGCAGAGACTAAGATAACTATGTATAGAGAGATATTATAGATTCCTCAAAAACCACCCACTCCGTAAGATACAATTGATTATGAATTTATCGTTTTGGCATATTTTGGACTATGCATCATCTTAACATGATGAAGCAGAAGAATGTAGGGTATTACTGCATAAAAAGCAATAACGAGTGCAACATATCCTGAATGTGATTTTGAAAATAGCATAGCTCCCTCCCTGAACCCCTATCCAACAATACTATATCATATCTCTATATATCATGAACTCCCTCAATGGGCAAAACCACATATACTTGGATAATCAACCCCGCCCATTGGTGTGTACATTTCTGTGTAAGGTATTTTTTTTTTCTATATTTTTTTGTTAAGATTTCAGTTGTTTGTCGGCAGCGTTGTCTTTGATGATGGGGTGGAGTGCTCGGGCCCCACTACTCCGCGGCATCTCCGAAGATGTCCTGCTTCTTGCGCTCCATCTCGGCAAAGTCAAATTCTGAGCCCGTCATCCTCTTGTAGATGTCCTTAATGTCGTCGCAGGTGGTCTCGAAGTGGGTGGTGGCGTCGTACGAGCGGGAGATGAAAATCTACGGGAGAGAACATGGCGATAAAGCGGTTAAAAAAAACTATTATTTTAAAGTATTTTTTGAGTCCATATAGAATGAAAGAGTACAAACGATGTAATGTGCTTACATAACAGCAACTTGAAAGCGAATGTATCTAGTGCGTTCAAACTATACCACTGCTTTGGTCCTGCAGCATCTCAATACATGCACACAACCTCCAGTGCGTCACATGTTGGTGTAAAGGCCAGGACACACCAGCCCGAAAATCGCCGTCGTAGAGTCGATAGGGGTCGGGAGACGAATCTGTTTGGTGTGTGCCGTAACGTCGGCCGACGTAGAGGTCGTCGGGCTTGTTTTGAGCCTGTCGCCGCCGATTGAACATGTTCAATCGGCGGCGACAGGCTGGCCGACCGTCTTTCATTTGGAGCAATTTGATTGGTGGAGGGCTAGCGAATCAGTGAAGCCCGGAAGTGAGGCGGGTAGCACAAACAGCTAACAACAGCTAGCCATCGTTTTAATGTGTTTGTTCGTTTCGTTTTGAGAGTACTCACATGCATCAACCCTTGTTGACTGCTCGACACCATGCTCGACACTCTCTGCTAAAAATTGTGCTCTTATGGTCCATAAATATAAATACGTATTTCTATGTTTATGCTCTAGAGAGCTGTCCCATCATTTCCGGCTTTCGTATTTTTTCGGGCCCACAATACAGATTAGCGCCGCCTGCTGTTATGGAGACATTACGTCCCGCGCAAGCAACAGAGCGTACGGAAAGTCAGCAGTCAGTTTGGTGTGTTCTCTGGCCGCGACGGGAAGCCTGAGCTTCCTGAAACGGCCGACCCCATTTTTTGTGTAGTCGGAACAAGTAGAAACAAGTCGGACTGGTGTGTCCTGGCCTTAAGGGAACACATTGGTTTGTGCTGCTGCCACTTAACAGCTTCCTCTGTATAATGCATGATTTAGCTCATTTGTGACAAATCTCATATACTTTACATTCAAACTTCTCTTTATGAAAGTATTTCACTGATGTATTCGTTGAATTGTTACGCCTTATATATGCAAAATATACACATTAAAAAGAAAATCTACCCCATCTCACTTGGGATATGTCAACTATGGTGATGACATGTGGATGTGATGCGTTTAAAATAATTGTAATATTTACTATCATAGAAAAATAACGTAACGATAGCAAACTTTTTTAAATATCAGAACGGTAAAGTGGCATTTCTTCCCGCAACAAACGGACAAGTGAAGAGACATTAACGTAGACTGCATGTTTACATGGTCAACAAAAGCCAACCGTTTAATTGTGTGCTTGAGGTAACTTATAAAATTAATTTGTACAAAGCTGGTTCAATCTAAGAGATGAGAAGCCAACACAGCATTGACCCTGTCCTTGATTTTAAGAACATGGTTAGATTTTTTTTTTGTTCTAGCGAGACCATTGTCGCAATGGCACACTCAGACTTGAACCTTGAGTATATGTTTACTGTCAGCTTGGTTGTGATACTTTCCTAAAACAAGTTCTACGTCCACAACATTTCTATAAACTGAAACAAATAGTAGGAAAAAGAACTGTGAATATAATATGTTTGAGCTTTTTTTTTAAAAACTTTATACAGGTAAATCCCATTGAGACCGGAGACTCTTTTTCAAGGGAGACCTGGTCCCATTCCCACGTTACCATTAACACACACACATTCATACACCGATAGCATGCTAACTATTGGGCGCAATTTAGGGTTCAGTGTCTTGCTCAGGGACACTTGAACATTTGGCATGGGGACGACCCTGTAGTTTATGGTCAAACGCCCAACACACTTCACCACAGCTGCCTCATGTGATTTGTTTTCTCATGTGTATGCATGGTTCTCCCAGTGCTCTTACCTGGCTGTCACTGCCCATGTCGGTGGGAGCGTACTGGTCACTGTAGCTGACGATCTTCTGGTCGATGGGATCCAGCAGGTCCAGGGCCGGCTGCACCTCTTTCTCCGGGGTGCCGGTCTCCACCGTGGTGCTGACGATGGCGATGTATTTCCCCTGTGCCGCCACGTTGTGAGCGGAGGAGATCATACAAACGTAGAGGTCTGGGGAAACGAGAGAGCGCTTTGTTTAATGCTTTGTGCTTTGCCAGTTAAAAGTGTCATTAACTGTCTTGTGGGTTGTTGTTAGACATTAGGAAGGGTCTATAAAGTCTTTCAGTTTGCGGTCTATTTATTTTTCATCTAGGATTCTAGACGTTTCACAAAACCTCTGTTGTTTCAAACATACAAATAAAAAGAGAAAAAGAAAAAAACAATATCACTTTAATATTACTTACATATATTTCATAATTAACCGTCAGTCTCCAAAACACTTTTGTCGATAAAATAAAATAAATACACAGCCTAGGCTCCGTGAACAGGCATGTTGCTAGCTATGGTGGGCCCCTTTGTTTACATACCCTTTGTTAACATACATGTTTACAGAGCCTAGCTATATATTAACACCAGATTTTATTTCACATAGCACGGACAGGTGGAGAACTTGAGGAGATACTGATTTTGACAAAAAGTTATAAAGACAACAAGCGTTCTCCAATCCCTGTATCCACCTTTAATTATTTGTTTTAACATGCCGTATCTGCAAAACAACTTTCTATTTTTTATCCAACATCTACAGAGCAACCAGCTACGAGAAGGACAATATCTTTTTACTACAAACAATTATTTTATTTTGAAGAGTAAAGAAATGAGATGAGAATGGCTGTGTTCGGAAAGCCATACTAACGTCCTACTCATACTCATTTTGACTTCAATTTGAGTATGTGACGGTTTGGGTATGCGAGAATTGCCCAGATGAGTACTAACTTCAGGGAAGATTTTGGGTATGGATCGATTGGATACTTTTCCTACTCAACCGCCCCACAATGCATTGTGTCTTTTCAAACGATAAGGAAGGTTTTTTTTTTTATTCTTTATTTACAATTCTGCATTTCCTGCACAACACAGGACTGTATGTAAAAATCTAGTTCTATATCTAACCTGTGGAGGGTGGTATTACGCTAAACAGCGTTTAAACGGCCGGAATCTTATAAGAAGGAGAAGAAATTCTTTATTGCTTGAATGTACTTCAGTGTGAATGTTTCGACGCACCTCGCATACACAATCGATCTTTAAGTAGACAGTATGTAGTATATAGATGTTGAGTATGTAGGAGGGAGGACGACAGTATGGCTTTCCGAACACAGCCATTGTGCCAAGTCATGTGCTTGACTTCCTGTGTGCGCTCACCGTGCTTCCTGTTGACCTGGTTCTGGGGGATGATGATCTGACAGGAGTTGATGTCTCCGTGTTAGCGATGGGGTGAGACAGGATGCAGATGACTCGGATCACCTGACCCACTTTACTGGTGCGCTCCATAAGGTAGCTGGGGTCGCAGATCAGCTGCTTGCATCTGGCGATCTGTGGTTGGGAAAAAACAGTCAGAAGGGGCGTGTCTAATTCCTGGACAACTGAGGTACAATAATGGGCAACTGGGAAAGAACATTTTATCATCTATTATAGTGTATGAAAAAAACTAGAGTATATCATTTAACCGAAACGTTTATAGGATCAAACAAGGAGTTAAAGTGTTTTGAATTAAAAAATGTAAAGTAAATTCAATTTAAAATGCTCACCTCTCCCTCAGACTTTACTCCTACCACCTTCCCATCCTCGATCACGATCTCCTCTATGGGCTTGTTCAACATATACGTGCCTCCGTAGATGGCACTCAGCCTGGATTGGAAACACAATGTGAGAGGTTACCTCCTATTATCAAAAGATACAAGCTGAGAGACAGGTAGTACGCTTCATGAAAGTATACAATATCACTAATGGCACAAGACCACATTTAATACCGGCTCTCCATGATTTTCCTGTTAACAGGGCTGCATAGAAAAACAGTGCATTGTGTGTGTGGGATCATACTCTTAAATATACAAAAGAAAAACAATGAATGGGGCAGAATGTCAACATTTCTCAATATGAAATAACAATAAAAGATAGAACAATGACTTTGTTCCATTTAAAATGCCCCAGTGTGACATATCAGTGAGACAGCGTGCACAATACCAGCCTCCTGAAATAGGAGAATTTGACTAAAAAACACTTGGTCATGTTACCGTCACATGTAACTGGGACAATCGAGTAGGACAGAACCAGTTCTTCACATTATCAGTAACACCTGTGTCTTTTCTACTGTTACCAGACCAAGTGTCTTCTATGAGAACATTAGACATTAGATTTGGTGCTTAGGTACTGCTGCAGTTCATGTCTACAGGCTCCACTAATAGAAGAGCCATGCTGCTGGGACACTCTGAGCTTCAATAATCTTAAATATATACGGATAGTATTAAGTTAATATTAATTCACTCAGATAATAAATAGGTAGCGCTTGCTCGTAGTATTATCATAAACCAAGTGGACACCATTCATTATAACCAGGGACCACAAACATTGACTCATGACTCTTTAGTTCATTTGCATAAATAGTTGATTTTCTTTAAAAAATTCAGAAGCAACTTTAATCAATTTAAAAGTGCTTGTGTTCTGTAATATGCTGCAGATATAACATAGCGGTAACATAGCCATGCATTCCCCCTACCTGGCAAAGCCCTGTGGCAGTTCTCCCAGGCCGTACAGCGGGTAAAGGTACGGGCTCTTTCCGTATCTGGCCAGCGACTCACTGTAAAGTTTTATCCTGTTTATCGCGTTGATGCAAGGTTGATCCAGGTAACTGAGGAGAGAGAGAGAGAGAGAGAGAGAGAGGTGGACATTTAAAACTCCACAAACGGTACACATCACAATTGAGTGCAATAAAAATGTATACTAAAGCCATTTGTGAATCAAAAGCAGAAAGCCCACTGACTCGTCTGTGCGGAAGAGGGCGAGGGAGTGTCCCGTGAAGTCGATGACGTCCTGTCCCAGGCTAAACTTCTTGAATATGTCCCTCATGGTGGTGGTGTTGGGGTCCATGCCCTCCATGGTCTTGCAGTCGTTCTCGTCAAAGTTGGCGATGAAGACCAGGAACTTCTTGAAGCGCCGTTTCTCAAACATCCCCATCAGACCTGTAGTAGACCGAACAGTTTAGACTTTGAGTGGATGAAATGTGATTGTCAGATTGAATAATGCCCATGAAAAAATTAGCCAAATATGTCTGGTCTTCATTTGAGGTACTGTGAATCATGCTATGTTGGTATAAATGGATGTGTAATTCTGTATAGGTATTCTCACAGATATTAACATGGGGAGTATTGATGGGAGGAGAGTGGAAGGAGAGCTGCTGCCTTTTTCTTGTCAGTATGTGTATTTTGTGATGTAAAATGGTTATGTTAAAAACATTAAAGACAAAAAAAAGGCTGAGTGGATCCATCAAAAGCGAGATAGGTTGAGTGATAAGCACACTTCACAACATAAGTTCTACATGCAAACAGAGTGTTAAAGGTGTGAACAAGACAACAAAATCCAGCAAATTCTTCAGAAAACATTTCTTTGACGGTTTCAAGCTGACCACACATTCTCTTCATAGCTCCTGTCAGTCATCCTTCACTCACCAGATGTCAGAGCCTCGGTCTCGGTGGAGGGGACCTTGTGGATTTTGCCTCCCTTGTACACGTAGCTGCCCTCGATCACTTTGAAATCCAGGTAGCGAGTCACCTGTGTGATGAGCAGCATGCGCACCAGCTGACCTGAGAATATATGAGACCCAAAACATCAGCATTACTATCACGATAACACTGAAAGTAGGCCACTGCTTTATTCAAGAAAACAATGAAGACAAATGACACACAACATACAGCACTGGGCTACAGCTATACTGGGAAAGGAAAAATAAATAAAAATTATGGCAGGTTTTTGGTGGATACTTTTCAAGCTCTCTGGGCGTAAAGATCAGAGGTTTAAGTTAAAGCAGCATGTGATAAACAGGTGGAGTGTACCGTTGGCCATAAGGAATTTAGGGATTAGGTCCACGTTCCAGTCCCGGCCTTTTCCATATGCCTCAGGGGGACTGCCAGGTAGGTTGAAGCGCTTGTACAGCTGTAGGGAGACACACATGTTTTTGATTATTGATCCACAAGCTACAGCCGACAGTTTCACCAGAGGAGCGTTTGAAAAAAGAGAGGTAACCCCACGGATTGTACATATCTACAGAGATCAAAGACTGTGTCTGTGTGTGGCTGCACCAATGCTAACATCTCCCTAGCTGGGGCTTAGAACCATAAGCGTTGTTTCCACTGAGCGGTGCGGTTCAGTTTGGCATACATTCATTTGCGTTTCCTCTCAAGATTTGGAAAGGGTACCAAAATAAGAGAAGAACCGTGATGCGCCCATTTTTGTACCCCTTCAGTTGGGGTACCAAGCTGCCCAAAAGGGTGGAGCTACATTGTCGGTTTGATTGATCGAAGTCTATTGTGAGAGGGGTAAGGATAAAGTAGTTTTTACTTCTTACTGGATAGCTGATAGAATAGAGAGGACAAGTTCCTGAACCCGGGCCACAGACTGCTACTGGGCCCTGCAAAAATGTGCTTCCAGACCACAAGGAAGCCATCTGATTTAAGAAACAATGATTTGAATGAACTAAACAATAATTAATTGTCTCAGCAACTTTATTGTCTTAATACGGCCTTATTTTATTTTAAGAAGGTAACCAGTACAATAGGAAATCAGTCAAGCATGCAGCAGTACATCAACTCTGTGTGCAGATATTACCCTAAGTGTAGCTAAGACCCTGTTTCCACCTGGCATTAATATGTGGTTTTTAGGATCCGATCGCGCTAACTACAGGTGGAAACACGCTCAATGCGCATTGAAATTATCCACATTCGGAGGTGGTTTGAGACCACATATCCACATACCCATTAACAGTGGAAACAGGTATGCGTATCTCATACACATTAGGCCCCGCCCACTCAACTGCGGCGAGTGACTGGTAGGAAACGCGTACTCATTCACGCGACAATTCACGTCATAAAAGCGCACCGTTGCTTAATAATTTCTCCATGGTGAGATGGCAGTGTTGCTAACTTAGCAACTTTGTCGCCCCTGGCGACTCTTTTTTCAAAAAAAGCGACCAATCTAGCCGCTTCTTCTGGTGTTAATGGTGACTTTTGGAGACCCTGGCTGTCGCTAAAGCATGTATCGCTCTTAACTTCTAAACGAGCAGTGGGTGACTCCGCGGCAACTCCCCCCGGTCCCAGAGCACTGAGAGGCGGCAGAGTCCTCACGCAGCAGCCCCTCCCAGGGTTCGACATAACGTATAGCCCGATGGCCCGGGGCCAGTAAAATCATATGCAGGGCAAGTTGATTGGCCAGTCACTGTCCCGCCCGGGCCAGTGACTGGCCAATCACAGTTCAGTATCTTTTTGTAGACTAGGCCTATATCATGGTTCATTGAAATGCGCGTTGAGAGTCGGAATGAAAGCAGTGTTTATTTAAGACTCAATATAATAAACCTAATATAAAATATATGTTTTAATGAAAGGCCAGTAGACAACCGATGCGTGGGCGTTTTGACAGGCGGCCGGGTGCACTCTCGCTCCGTTGGCAGAGCTGCCTACCGTCCGCCTGCGAGTCGACAAATCAATCGACTTGCTTTGCCCCCTTTCTTTCTTCCCACAGCAGAGGTTGAGGTGCAGAAAATGATAACTGCGCTTTTCCTTTATCTGCCGCCGTAATGTTACAGTATTTGCATCCAAGCCCCAATGGTAATACAAATGAGAGGCGTTATTTAAACGCTGAGAATGCGTCTCCGGTGATTGTGTCGGTTGTAGACAGAAACGAACGGAGGGACTCGGCTCACTGTACAGTTCCTATAGTCGCGCAGTTTGGCACTGTGTTTTCAGGCTCGAGACATTCAATCAGATCGCGGAAGTCTTTCCCATTGAAATCGCTAACGGGGAGAATATCCCCGGTTATTATTTTAGCCACAAACCACAGTTCTTCTGCGCGGCGGCTCACTCACTCGCTGGCGAGATCACACGGTGAAACGCTGCTGTGATCGGACGAAGGCATTGTGTGTTTCTAGTGATTTAACGTCATAGTCTTAAGGTGCGAACACACTAGGCATTTTACACGCGTACAGACGCGTATGAAACCCGCCCCTTTTCCATAGGGAACCATTGGTTTACGCGCGTACATGGCGCGTAAATGCGTCACTCGCGCTAAAGCAACATTTTCACTCGCGCTAAAGCAACATTTTTACGCGCGTAGCTTTACGTGCGTATATATTACGCGCGTATAGCTACGCGAGGAGTTCAAAAAATTTAACTTTTGTTGCTCCTACGCGAGACGATTAGCCGCGTTGGCCAATCAGCGTTGAGCTTGACCCTACGTCACATACATTGGCAGGGTCGGAGAACAGTGTACTGTACACAGAGGCTGATGCGAGACACCGAGGAGGAAATGTATTGCGGCGGCCGGTGCTGTATGAAGCCGCTCGGGGTTAGAATACGTGGGGAAAGTAAACCAGGAGAATGGACTTCCTGGTTAATTCAGTGAATATGTGTAGCTGTGCTTTAGCCGATAAACAAAGTTAGCGCCGTATAGCATTAGTTAACTCACCCTGTTGTGTGCGGGCGGCTAGCGCCTCATATTATGAACCCAAACATGACGACTGTCCGCGGGACTTTCACGACAAGTACACGAAGCACCGGTGTTGATCTACGCCAGCCACGGTCCCCTGTCACAGCCAGGTAGGGTAATTTTGGCTACTTGCCTTTATGTTGTGCCGCCGTGCACCGATGCTGCTGTAACTGTGTTTGTTATGTAGCTGCCGTGAATATGCCATGCTGTTTTAATGCTAGGCTATTTGTGCTGTTCAGTTTGTCTTTTGGCACAGTTGTTGGCCGTATTGTTGTTGTTTTTGTGTGGACATGCACGCTGTTGTGTCGGGTCGGTTCTGATCGCAGCCATGGTTGATAAGGGAAATACAATATCGGGAGGGAGACTCGTCACATTACGCGCGTATAACCATTTTTGACACAAAATGATCAAGCAACATTTTAGCCGCGTTACGCACGTAAATCTTACGCGTGTAAAATGCCTAGTGTGTTCGCACCTTTAGACGAGCGTTTAACTTATGCTGCATATTTTGCACTGCATTGTTTTTTATCAATAGTTTGAAAAAATGGTCCCACACCGGACTCTTATGTGAAGCTGACACTTCATGGAGAAGTGACACTCCTGCAGCGCGCTCGCATACACGGTGAAATCTCCCATTAAAAAAACGGCATAACCCACTGATTTTCGGATTTCTATTCTATTTTTAAAGTCAACTTGAGCGCAAGTGGAAAACCGGTCATACTGTCGACACATTCACATCCCTAATGCATATAGAGAAAGTAGCCTAATAAAAACAGCCTACCACACCACAAAGAATGAACAGACCTTCATCTCTTATTTTTTTTTAATGTTTGAACATGACTTCTGCAGGTGAACTATTCATTAAACCTCCCAAATTCAAGAATAAAAACAACCATCAAACTACTGGACTTTAAAATACTGGCCCACTCTTTCAACATACTTTCAGTTGTAGGCTTCTAATTCAATATGTTTGCCTGGTTTTATATTGTGTGTATGAGCAATATCAACATTTCATATAATTAACTAAAAGAAAAATAACCAAACCTAAAGGGAATATCTATACTGTTACAGTATAGATATTCCCTTTAGATCTGGTTATTTTTCTTTATTTTTCTAATACAGGTATTATAATTATTGACACTAAATTATGAATAAAAAAAAAGTGTGTGCAGGGCCAGTGAAAATATACAAGGGGCCAGTAAAACTCGGATCCACTGGCCCGGCGGGCCAGTACGAAAAAAAAGTTATGTTGAACCCTGCCTCCCAGCTGCAGTCAGAGCAAGAGATAAACAACTCTCCGCTCTAGTGTCCCGTTTGCATCCCTATTAGCAGTTATAGTAACCCTCGTTTACAGTCTATCAGTAGTGCAAATAAAGATGTTATACAGTGCTATCGAACAGAGAGCGAACTGCATGACGAAAACAAATACGTAAGGGATAAAGTATAGCGAACGGGTCACTTGCTAGAAATAAAGACCGACAAGCTGAAGCAGCTGACGCGATAGTGTACAGTTAGGCGTTCTAGGTCTACTATAGGCTACTGACGAAAATCACACAACACATTGCATCTATTTATTAACAATTATTTCCGGCAGACTAGGCAAGGGCGCCGGTTAAAAACAACAGTATAAGCGGAAATGATGTACGAGCTGATTTCCATACAGCGCGGGGAATTCGAATCCGGATCGCAAACGCGCATAGAAGACGCATTGTTAAGGCCAGGTGTGAACAAGCATATTACATTTACATATAACGATCGGATTCCTCAGAACCACATATTAATGCCAGGTGGAAACAGGGTCTAAGAAGTCTCCCTTTTCTTTTTGATTCATGAAGCAACCATACCAAATAAGACAGTTGTTGCTTAATTTGAACGTCCCAGCTTCATAAAGTGTAGGCAGGAGGGGTCAGACATGCACTCACCTCTTCTAGGGGCGTGAGGGAGGCGCTCTCCGCTCCGTAGTAGGAGTTACGGTCCATGTGCAAAACCTTCTTCCCCTTCACCGACATGATGCCTGATAGAATGCATTCCTGTTGAGAGAGAGCAAAACATAAAAGGATGAATTAGACCAAGATCAACAGTATACTGCACTAAATCCAGCAACATGTAGAAACATGCCCTGCGTTCCAAATCACATACTTTTTCTTTTTACAACACTACATACTAAAGTACTGAAGAGTTTTAGGGCCACAGGAGAGAAAAAACAAAATCAGATAAGGAAGTTTTTTTTTCATTATGTCAAGAAATTTCAAGAATAAAGACGAATACTCTATACTATAATGCTATTGGAGTTAGTGGGGCATTTATGTATTTTCAGCATACTACAATTGACGTGCATGTATTGGGACATCCTAAATCTTTTTCTGGCATACTTAATAGTAGGGAAGTATGGGGATTGGAACGCAGGGATGCATAGTCATCACTTAGGCCGTGTCTGAACTGCCATACTAGCGTCCTACATCCTACATACTCATGCATACTCTCTACTCAAAGATCGATTGTGTATGCGAGCTGCGTCTAAACGTTCTCAGTTGAAGTATACTCAAGCAATGAAGAATTTCTTCTTCTTCTTATAAGATTCAGGCAGTTTAGACTCTGTTAAGCTTATAACCGCCCTCTACAGGTTAGATATTGAACTAGATTTTTACAGTCCTGTGTTCATCATCTGTGTTTTAGACCTCTTGTTTTATAATAATGATGTTTTGAGGCGGAGGATCCCTCCGACGCTCTCTGTCCGGCTCATCAGCACTCAGCTGTCTGTGAGTTGAGCTGGACGAGCCGCGGTGTGTGGAACAGCGATCTGTTCTAATCTCTCTCCACTATCAGACTCACAACACTCATTTCACTTAGTGACTCTAATGTTGTTAGGTATTTATCTTCATCTCTTATCTATTGTAAGAGTTTATGAATGACTGCACGTACAGTTGTCAGATCGCGGAACACCAAACAATGTTGTTGCCTAGCAACTTGCTCGAAAATATTTCATTTTCCTGGGCGGGTAGAATTGACCCAGTGCATTATGGGGCGGTTGAGTAGGAAAAGTATACAATCGATTCATACCCAAAATCTTCCCGGAAGTTAGTACTCATCCGGGAATTTCTCACATACCCAAACTCGCATACCCAACCGTCACATACTCAAATTGAAGTCAAAATGAGTATGAGTAGGACGTTAGTATGGCAGTTCAGACACGGCCTTAGACTGTATTAAAAGATGAGGAAGATGCTCTCAATAGTCTATTTTTGGTTCCTGTTTCGTCACAACATTCATTTTTCTATGTAACAAGACTGGTGGCTGTGTGGAGCCACTGTTCTCATATCAATGGACAAATGTGGTCCCTGTCCGTCATGGATTTGGCTTTAGAATCTTGTGATCTGTCAGGGGAAATAGTCCCCAGTTGTCCTTTCATCTGGACCCCCATTACAAGATCACTGGTTTTATTGATTGAAATATTGAGAGATATTGATATGTTTGGTGACAGCATTGTTGTTTTACCTTGAAACTAACTATTCAATTAAGTTCAATTCAGACCCTTATTTTAACTTGTGAGAGACTGCTGATTAAATAATGATTGGAAATGGCTATACATACTATACACTATTAATGGAGCCATGGTAGCTGACTGGTTAAGGCGCATGCCGCATGACCGTAACATCCCTGATTCGATTCCAGAAAGGAACTTTGGTGTGTGTTTCTCTCTCTCTACCCCTCACTTCTGAAACTACTGTCAACTGAAGGCAGAAATGCCATGCAAATATTTAGTGAGCTGTGACTTAAAGAGACACTATGCAGTTTCAGAGGAAGGGGCTTTGTTTACAGTTAGTTCACAAAACCTATTTACTCTACATGTAAGTCTTGGTAATGAATAATTCTATCATCAGAAATCAATGTAAAAAATGCAGGAAAATGTACACACGTGCACAAGTCTGGCATTCCCACTGACTCACCAAAGGCCTTTAATGTGATTACAGCAATGGGTTTGTAGATGCAGGAACATACTGTGTGCATCATGTGACTGTGTGGACTTTACTCTAAAACAAGTTTTACGACTGCATGACAGCTTACACTCCGCTTGTACAGGGCATTCACTTATTTGTCACGTGACTTAGTGATGTCTCTCTCACACACACACACACACACACACACACACACACACACACACACACACACACACACACCCTTTGTCTACAGACAGTGGCCTGTAATGACACAGGAAGTGACCAGGGTTTTTGTAACACCTCTTTCTTTCAATTATTCAGAGACTAAAGACGCTCCGCACCCATTACCTTATGAGTAACAAAAGGACCACTCTCATCACAACATTAAGGACAATGTAATCCCAACAGCTGACTGAACTACAATCAACGTACATTGCAGCTTTCTCATTTTAACCCACAGTTGGATTCGTCAAATCAATATGTCTCAACTAATGCCGCCAATTGCAACATTTACTGTAGGGAGGGATCAATTGAATGTAGAGTAGTCAATAACAACACTTAAGTCACACAATCGATCAAGCTAACAAGCTCAGCTGAAGCAGAAAATCACAAGCTGTTACAACTTGAATGGAAATCCTGTTGACCACAAAAATATTGTGCTGCTCAATTAATCGAAGAAACACACAGGCCTAGACTGGCACAGCGTGGCCAAACCTTGTTCATTGTGTCGCTACTTCATTTTGTTTTATTTAAACAATGAATGGCAAAGGATTTTTCGGTATTCAATCCATCTCACCTATGGTACTGACAAATATAGGGCTACAACAAAACTGTATTGATGAATCGCTTTCCCTGTAGAATGTCAGGAAATTGGGGAAAGTTTCCATCCATAGTTTTGGTAAAGCGCATGGTTACATTTTTAAACACCTTATTTTTTCAGACCAACTCAAAAAGATATTCAGTTAACAGTGAAGGAAAGAAGCACATCATCACAGCAGAAGCTATCTGAGAATTTCTTAGAAGATGACTCAAATGACTGATGAGCAGAGTAAGCGTCAATTTGGTCCGGCACATACTGCTGCTATCCTAGCCAAATGCAGAACTGTCTATTAGTTGTACACCACCACTACTGTTAGGTGTACTGGCCATGTGCTCAACCTAAAATTAGCTAAACCTCCAATTGCCCCCCCCCCCCCACTTGATAACCTCAGTGACATTACCTACTTGTCTACATCCCGCAACATCCAAGCTAGCTTCTGCATAGGTGGTCTCTCCCAAAATAACACAGTGAAATCTGATCTCACGTCCACTTGTTTTATCTTCTGTATGCCCATGGTGTGCCATTTAGACTTAAAGGACATAAAGTAAGGTTATACACACATATAGTTAAAGCCCGTCTGACTTGTCACTGTCACTCCTTTGAGGTGACATTTGATTGGCTGTCAACCTGCTGCAGCTTATATCAATATAGGATTTGACACAGGGCTAAGGTGGCCTAGTCATCATCACCACTACCTCTGCCAGGTAATAGTGGCCAGGGAAACACTCATCCAGTGTGTACAGTATAAACCATTTGACACCAGAGGCAAAGTCCCAGTTCAATCTTTGACCCATAAGGCCAATAGAAATCAGAGAGGAAGAGACAGAGAAAAAGAGAGAGAGACAGCCAAGTCCAACACAAAAGACGAGAGCTCAATGAGTGACTGCTGTAGCTCATAAAGATACAATCACATGACAGAGGCTTTTTACTACACTTTCAAGACACTTGGAATAACAGGGTCAGCAGAGCAGGGAAAAAGCTAAAAATGCACTATTCTCAGAAAAGGTGGGAAGTAATAATGTATAGAGTTGTAAGCGAAAGAAATCAATTCATTGATGATCAGTAGCCAATTTACCAAGCCAAAAGACAACACAGTGTCCTTTTAAACATCCTACGTGATAATTTGCTGCTTTTTTCTGTTTTCTATAGCTGTTGTATCTTAAGGCCTGGACACACCGGCCCGATAATCGGGCGTCGGACATTGTCGGAGAGTCTGGAGGGGGCGGGGACACAAATCTGTTGGTGTGTTCGGTGACGTCGGCCGTCGTAGATGTTTCGCATTTTTTTTACCGCGTCGGGGAGAATGAAGCTGCCTGCATCGGCAGACTCCATTTTCTGGCGACGGTCAGTAGTCGGACCGTTGTGTCCTGGCCTTAAGGGTTTTTAAGACTGAAGACATCCACTTGAGCTCTAGAATATTTTGACAAATTAATCACCGCTGTCAGATGTTTTATAAACACAACATAAAATTAACCAAATGTTTAAATAACCAACTAAATAACTTTGATGAATCGATAAGAAAAATGATAGGAGTCTTCCATCACTGCTCTCTAACCTGTAGTTCACTGCACTGGGCTTCTCTATAAGTGACACAGACAGCAGGTTCAATTCTACATGCAGAACATGTGAGAAGCTTAGAATTCCACTGCACTATTGCTCGTTTCCATGAAGTAAAAGATGGATCCAACAGTTCTGTTTTCCACACAAGAACTGGCCTTTTAGCATCAGTCATTGCTGCTAAACGGACTGATGCACTTACGTATTTCTCTCATCTCCAGGCAACAGGCTGCTCGAACTGGTAAGACAAAGTGTATCCTCATGTGTGAACAAGACTGCATTTTAGATTACTGTTTGATATCTTTGGGGCCAAGCAACCCCCCTAATGTGTCATAAGTGGTGGACAGATGGGAAGAAGGCCCATCCCCCAGCCACTCATACAAAATGCAAAGAAGGAAAACAAACAAAAAGCTTAACCAATCATCCTCAATTTAGACCCAGGATTATTTCCTTTCACATTTTAAAAATGAATTAAGTTTTTCCATTGGTGACAGATAATATTTTACTTAAGCATACAAAAATAGTGTACTACTAAGGTTGAAGGTTTGGAGAACAAAACTAGTGGGCATTCTCCAATGGCATGATATCGTGTTATAAATGAGGAAGCTGTCAGATCTACAGAAGTGAAGTCACTTATTTCCATAACTGTATAAAAACCATGTGAAACTAAACTACACTGGGCTGGGCTTTTTAGGCTGACTGTCCACTTGCTAACAACCAAACTTTTAGAGTACTCACAGTCTACTTTCAGTTCCTCAGTCTGTAGTGGGACCACGCCCAAATGTGAGTCAAATCAATAGTGTGACCACCAAAATGTTTTTCTCGTAGCCTGCAGACAAACACTGTGCAACTCATAAAAGAAAAATAGAAATACATACATTTACATACGCATTTAACTGTGTACTAACATTCTGGGAGGTCAGTAAAAGTCCAGAAAAAACATAAACAAATGTAGCAGCGTGTTGACAGGAAGCTTCACACAATACAGTCGACAGAGTGAGCATTGTATTTCCTTGTCATCTAGCCAGGTCAAAGCAAAGTGACAGCGAGTAAGTCCCTGTTAGTGACTTGAGTGTCATTTTATCTGTCTGTGCCATGGTGACAACGTGGATTTCCGGGTAAACATTGCCCCTACTCACGTACGGGAATAGCTCGTAAAATGCCTACCTTACATTATGCTGAATCAGGTTTTTTTTAAGAATGCTGAGTTAAGTTAAAACGACGCAGTCCAAATTTCCAATTTACAGGTTAGCAATGTATTGCTAAAGTATGTGACGTGACACTTTCATAGTCCAAAGTTAGCCAGCCAGCGGTTTTGGTAAACAGTCAATCCGTTAGTGTCGTCCCTAAAGTCTTCTCGTTTAAGTCATTTATCGTGCTGAAACATCGTCCTATTCGTGACAATTACAACGAAAGTAACTTAATTTACTCAACAGTAGCCTGTTGAGTCCACCGCACGAACAAGCTCAGAACGGAAACTTAAAGATAGCTTGTGAGCGAGTTGGTTTGTTAGCTACTTGCCGTTCATACTCCCTTCATCTGATAACTGGTAACATTTGCCAAAATACCACTGAGGCTGTGAGAAAGCCAACATCCCAATTAACAAGTACCGTAATTACTCGATGCAGCTGACACGTACGTGTTGTAATGTAAACTGGCTCGTTATTTAGCTTAATTTAGGTCGGCTAACGCTAGCTATACCATTCGCGTATAATCTTATCTTTGCTTGAGGAAAGCTGTGCGATCTGGCGCCCAACTTCAAATAACTGGTTTAGGTGAATGGGCTGGCGACATTCAGAGCGGGCAGGATACATAGTTTACACAGCAACCGACTAAGAGTTGGAATTAATCTCGAAAAACTATCTTTAAAGGCATCGCTAATCTTCCCAGACACTGATAGCATTGCGCTAACAGTTAACGTTAGCTCCTTTGCTCGGTTGCCGTTGACTAGACAGGTAGTCGCCCACTCTCGGCTAGCTGCTAAGCTAGCTACTTAGCGCTAGCCCCGCTGATTAGGCCCAGTCAGTTAGCTTAGGGCCGAACTGTCAAGCGCTGACTGCGTCGGTAACAGGTTGCAAATCCTTTCCACGTTGCAGTACCGCGTCGTTCGACTCTTTCTCACCGTCAGCCCGGTCCCCAGGACGATAACGTCGTATTCTTCATTCATTTTTCCAACGTCTTGTACTCCTCCGCTCCTGAATAACGGGAAAGAAGAAAATGGAGATCTGCTAGGCTGAAAATGAGAAGGGGCTGCGGTTCAGCGTCAGGCGCCTCAGGGGCGGGGCCTAGCTCATGTCAATCACTGGGGAGGAGAGGCGAACAGTGTCACAGTAAAAACATAGTACCTGAGGGAAAAGCTTATTCAAGCAGAGATGCAAACGAGGCCAGGCAATGCCTACTGGCATTTCACTAGACACTACAGCCTTTTCTTAAGTTCTTACATCAGCATTCGTTTGTATCCTATATAAGCCAGTAAGACACTACCACTTACTGTTGGCCTATTGTAAGTTGTTTCAGATTCAGGACAAACTTTTAATATAGGCTAAATAACATATCTAGCCTAGCCCAACACTTACACCATGAATTCATTTAAGGTGGAGTCAGTGATTCTGGACAGAGCTTGTTGTCAAAATCAGTAGGGGAGAACGGGGTAAGTAGGCACACTTTTTACTCTAGTGAGAATTGCTCATCACCAAAACATCTGTCAATAGCCATTCCTACATTACATTGAAGCTTAAGGTGTTGGCTTGAAATGTGTGTCTCTCTTTTTTTCCAACTTATTGTAATGAAGAAGTAATTTACCATCAAAGACACTCTGACACATTGTGACAACCAACCCCATCAAGGGGTCGGTTGTCACACACTATGGGGTTGTTTGTCACAATGTTATCTTAATGGGAAAAATCTTAAAAAGAAGGCAATGAGGCAGAACCAAATTTGAAAGTTTAATTGCATTGTCAAGTTGACAAATAGGCCTACATAACTTACTGTAGCCTTGGCAGCTGGTCTAGTTTGGGATGCACTGGGTTGTTTTGATTTTGTTGCCCTTTTTTCTTTTGCTTGCTAGCTGCCTTTTCCTGCTCTATTCTTTCCTTCTCTGGGGTGTCAGTGAGGATACAGCTTGACAATTTCTTTCGTTATTGGGTTCCTTTTCTGGCTGCAGCCTTGAGATAACATGTGACAACCAACCCCCCAAAAAATTTGACGACCAACCCCAACCTGAATTTCTTGCTAGCATCAAGGCCAACAACCATCTGACAACTAATTAGCTTGCTAACAACAATCTAAACTATAGCTTACCCTTCACACTTTCTGAGGGTAACAAGTGTTTTGTTATAAACCCATTGTGTAAAAGCCTAGAAGAAAAATACTGAGAAGCAAAATATTTTGAATTTGACATGAAAAACACAAAACATCCTCTCACCTGAAATGCAGCTGTCTTCCTCCAAGGAAGTCTATGTATGTGACCTCTGATCCCAATTCTGGACCTTTTTTATATCAACATTTCAGAGCTAGCGCGCTCTGGTGGCGAGATATAACGAATGTGACATCCAACCCATGTGACAAATTACCCCGTTCTCCCCTATAGGCTAAATATCTCTTTATGATCTACTAGGCCTACCCGTATAGCCTACTGTGTGTGCACTGAAAGAAAAAACAGTGTTAATAACATACCAGTTCACAGAGCCGGCTGTGATAGCCTATTTACACTGTATTATTTTCAGCACACGTACACTCGTACAGTATGGACAAGTGTTGTTTATCCTCAAATGTTTATTACCCTTTCATTCTGAGAGTTCCCTGCTGAATAAATAGTCACCCTCATTCAATTCAATTTGACCTATTTCAAAACAAGTCTACCTACTTTAGCAGAAACTCGTCAATGTCTTGTATGGTGAGTTCCACTGACAGATGAAGCAGTAGTGATGTGCAGGACAGTGTGGCGTCCCTTCACTTGTTGTGTTCCCACAGTGGATTAGAGCCATGGCCCAGAGGACACACCTGTTTAGCAAACCAAGTGACTGTCATGAAGCTATAGCCTCCATAAGGGCGTTTCACATGGAACGCGTTTGTCGCCCCTGGCAATGCATTCTCGATGGAGAGGCGAGCGGGCAGAGAGAAGGCACAGAATTCGGTGAAGCCGCGGTGCCAGGCGACAACGCAAGCAGAATATCGCCTACCGTGTGAAACGGCCTTTACTCACTCATCATGTCCCAGGTCAGTCTAAGCACAAGACTGGTTATAGGCCATACTGGACTAACAATGTACAGGCATTTTAAAATAGGTGCAAATCTCATAGCCAGGAGCTCAAAACTCATTTACTTATTTGAAGGGAAAGAAAGGCAAGACCTAAAATTTTAAAAGTAAATCTAAGAAAATACATTATAGAAATACAATCAGACCAAATCATATAGCACGACAGGTGGGCTTATCTGTAGCTAAATCTCATTGCAAATAAGATACCCAGAGTGGCTCATCTTTTAGCACAAACACCATAATGACCTTTTAAAGGTTTTACTTTTACTTTATTTTTAAAAGGACCTTTCACGTTTTGGAATCACTTATTTGGACTCACAAGTCACAATCCGATCAGGTTTAATGTAAATACGACAGAGTAAAGCAATCTCTAACTCAAGTCATGTGACTTAAGGTAAGCCATAAAATCTTGTCACTCAATAATAGATTTACACAATCCAATCCAAGCAAACATTTATTGTAAACCACACATGCTAAACTTCAAAATCACATACAATTCATGTTTATTTCTTTACTTGAATTACATACACAGAGCTGACTGCAAATCCGTGCCCTGTATCACTACGGTATGGTTTACGAGCCACATTCAAACACTCGCACAACGTCTGTTTTCCTAGCCAGTTGTTGCGCTGTAGTGCCGGAAGCGTCCTCTGTGTCTCCGAGTCCCATCTGTAGTAGAGTCCTGACCGTGTCTGCATGCTGCCCAATGCACGCCATGTGAAGAGCTGGGGAGGGAAGAGGACAATGGTGGGGGTTTTGCATGTTTAAAGGTGGAGTCAGTGATTCTGTAGACCACTTGGTTGATATCAAAATCCCTTCTAGACAAAATGAGTGAATATATCTCCCCAGGATCCACTACCTGTCTGTACTGTGTATGTGCTAACACTTTTTTTTAAATTATTATTACACAGCCTAGGCAATGAAAATGGCTATGTAAAAAAAAAAGAAGTGGCCCACAGTAGCTATAGCATTGGGGAAACCACCTCCAGAAGAGGGCCTTGTATCAAAATGCGAGTAGAGTAGAGTAGAGCTGGTACTGTCATATGGAATGGAAAAGCTCCAATAGAGTGTGATACACTATATCCTACCAGTTCTTCCCTTGCTGTCCCGAACATGAAGATCTGCCCCCAGCTCTAGCAGTGTCTTTATAGCGGACGTGTGGCCTTCCTGGAAAAAGACAGTGTTTGAAATGACAAATGAGACTAATTGACCAGAGGGATATAACTACGAAGCACACTCAACAGAGTCTGGCTCTCTTTTCTTGATCTGGTTCAACATAACACAAACCCTCGTTCAGAGCTGACTGGTATCACAAGGTGTATACGAGGTTCTATGGACTGTTTACACTGATGAAAAAAAAAAACTTCCATGCCGTTTGAAAAGACGCAATGCATTGTGGGGTGGTTGAGTAGGGAAAGTATCCTATTGATCCATACACAAAATGTTCCTGAAAGTTAGTACTCATCCTGGCATTTCTCGCCTACACAAACTCGCTTAGACGACCGTCACATAATCAAATTGACATCAAAAGGAGTATGACGTTAGTAGGGCTTTTCGAACACAGCCTGAGAATGGTGGATGTTTTGTTTAAATCAGTGATCTAAGGGGTGAGGGTTAGACTTCCACCTAACCTGAAAGACACTTTAATTTTGTCTGACCTTTGCAGCATAGTGCAGAGCAGTGAGTTGTGTCCCAGTGGTCCTCTGGTCCACATCCACATTCAGGTCTCTCACTAGGAAACACAGCGCCTCCTGTTGGCCTGTGACAGCCACCTGGTGCACCGGCTGGGCCCCCACTGTGTCCACTGCTGTCGGGGATGCCTGAAGTACACACATAAGACAGGGCGTACAATATCAATGAAGCTTATTATACTTTTATTCTCTATCACAGAGAAAAAAAACATTGGATGTGTAGTGTGTGTTCTGTATATAATGTATATCTTGTGTACAAACCATGTATTCTAGTATATCAGCATTCAGCACTTTATTAACTTGTGCAAAAACAGTAGAACTTTTAAGTACCTTAGCACTTAAGCTTGTCGTGAGCAACATTTTATATTGTTTGTTTATTGCACTGTTTTACTGTTCTTTTTTTATTATTGATTTATTAGGTTGGAACCTAAATGTAAATGAGCAACTGGCTTTAATCTTGCATTTTTATATAGGCAACATGTTCATATGTATGCAGTACTGTCACTATTTTAGAGATTATTTTTTGGCATTTTATTAGACAGGTCACGCGGAATAGTTAAGCTTAACTCTCTTAACTTTCTCCATTCATTCTCTATGGTCACTACGAATGTAATATTTCTTTGGCCACAAGTGGGATTTGGGGGCGCTCTGTTTCCCCGGTATCTCTCTTAACTTTTACCATTAATTCTCTATGGTAGTTTCTTATCACTACGGATGTAATATATTTTTCGCCACAATACGATTTTGCCATTGATTTGGGGGGCGCTGTCATTTCGTTATGTTACTAGTAGGCAACTACGAGTGCAGAAAAGAACTGCGTTGGCCGGGAATCGAACCCGGGTCAACTGCTTGGAAGGCAGCTATGCTCACCACTATACCACCAACGCCGTGATGATTACATTGGGTATAAGATCTGACTGGAGATCAGTTTCGATTGTCTTCATCGCTATACCACCAACGCTGTGATAATTAGGATAGGGAAAAAATCTGACCGGAGATCAGCTTTAATTAGTCAGGTATGCAAGAACATAAAATAAATAGTGGGACATTCCAGATACCGGGGAAAGCAGCGCCCCCCAAATTCCACTTGTGGCCAAAAATATATTACATCCGTAGTGATAAGGACTACAATAGAGAATAAATGGGGAAAGTTACGAAAGTTAAACTTAAATATTTCCGGCCCGGGGCTTTCAGAGGAACGTGAGTTCGAATCCAGGCTGAGGCAATATAAAACTGGTAATTTTAGGATAAAAAGTTACAAAATTATTACATTGACTTCTTATGATAGTTACATAACACAAATTATGTGTTAAAATGTTATCTTTTAGGATAAGATAATCAAACCCTATGACTTAAGGTTAGACAGAAACATTTATTTTTTATATGCTGCTACTACTAGTATATCTTCTAAAACTAAATCATAATAAATAAATAACAATTACCATAATTTCTATAGCACCATTCTTTCAATAAACAAAGTGCTGGCATCCTTTAAATAATTATGCAAATCACATATTAATTTGAAGAAATATGCTAAAGTTTTGTTTATTATAGTTCCGTATTAAAGAGCTGAGCATATAAATGTACATGTTTAGTTATTTTAACTTTAACTATCCATATCAAGTAAAGACAGCCACAGTTATGCTGAAAGATATTTATTAAAAAAACACAGCTGAAAACGGAATAATTCAACAACAAAAAAAAAAAATGACATGCCTGGAAGGATAATATGTTAAAGAACAACTATATACACACAGTATATAGACAGGGCATCATGCATCAATAAAAAAAAAAGCCAATATTATCTCTGAAACAAATTAACAATCAAAAGTCAGCAACATGTAACAAAAAAAATTTGAATCTCCAATACATTACGGATAAATAAAAAGTCTTGTTTCTACCTGGTGCTTCTCCAACAACAGCCTGGCCACGGTAATGTGTCCATTCCGGGCTGCGTCCATGAAGGGTGTGACTCCACAGCTGTCAGTGCAGTCCGGGGTATAGCCACATCTGGTAAAGAAAAAGGCCCATTTATGAGTATTATTAAAATGTCGGACCAACAGTTTTTTTCCTAAAGCCATTTACACACTTAATAAACATATAAAATGAACACTGCACTCTCACAACAACACTGGTTTGGAAAAATCGGACACATTTTGGCACTTTGTATTGACTCTGGCACTTCAACAAGCTACCTCACTTATACTGTGTAATGCATTTTTATATTGAGTGCAATGTGTTTTCTGCAGTATGCTAGTGTTTTAAGAAGTATGCAACGTGGGTTTTATGTGTTTTTATGTGTGCTGTGTGTAAGTAAGGGGACTTTTTTGCATGGATTGGACTGCACTTATATAGTACTGTAGTGCTTTACTCATTCAACCTATTCACACACATTTTCATACTTGTTAATGGCATCAGAAGCCTGTATTGTTTATTGTTTATTATTTTGGGCATTTAGAGGAAAATGTATGGGGATGCAAACATCAGAAGTGACAGAGCTGTATCTCCAGACCTGACTGAAACATTTCAACTCACCTCTCCAGCAAGATCTGAACAACCTCATCACAGCCGTGCATCGCTGAATGAGGAACACAGAGAGAATAAGTTATAATCTGACGATGAACGCAAAAGGTTTTCCTCACATAACACATACATACACATTTAAGGCCTACTTGTGTCCCTTTTTTACGCCAAGTGCAGCCATCACATCACAGAGAGATTGTCAAAAATTAAAGCCTTTAGACAGCGATATGCATTGATGTTTGGGCTTTGCGATATTAATCTATTAATACATTACAATCCTGCATGTGCCCATGCCTTGGGAATGGTTAGAGGCTGACATTTTTTCGAGAATCCCGGGAGACCCAGTGGCGTTATTACAGTTTTTCTCAGTCGCTTTGGTGCTTTTCTCACATCACTATTAACATTTGCACAGCAGTTAGTGCATTTCTCAAAACAATTAGTGCAAACTGCAAAACCTAGTGGATAACCTGCAAAAGTACGTCACTTGCTCAAAATGGATAGTCTATTCCTCAAAAGCATGAACAAGATAGTCAAATGGCTTTGTCATGTTTTCATTATGACAGTTTATTCTCTCAGTGTTTTCCAATGCAAAATAAGGTCAGAACTCGGTGAACCCCCCGGAAAATGCTCAAGACAGCACTATACACTACTTGTACAGCCATTTGAAAACTACAGTAAAGTTACACATTGCTGTAGTTAGGGGAGTAAGTGAGTACAAGACACTGAATACGTATGTTTCACATTTTTACTGTATATGCTCTTTATGCAATTCTACAGCATTGTGCAAAAGAAAAATACACTTCAGTCACTTATTTAGAACAAACATAAAAAAACACCCTTTTGGTAGAGCTGTGCACAAATGTGAACAATATAACAGGACATATGGTAACTATAAGATAAGATAAGATATCCTTTATTCGTCCCACAGTGGGGAAATTTCGGTGTTGCATCACACATTAGAGCAGGAATAAGAGCACACAGGAGTAAAGAGCACACAGGAGTAAAGAGCACACAGAGGGCACAGCAATAGCTGTAAATGCTTATTTAGCTTTAGACTTAGTATAAGCTTATGTTTTAGCTTTAAACTTTGTATAAATATAAACTATAACTATGTGAGTTAGCAGGATATGGGCAGAATAAATAATAAAGTGACAGTGACACATGTAGCACCATTATTGCACGTTCTTAAGTTACAGTATTGCACATGATTTCAGTATATACAGGTGAATGACATGTACAGGGTCAGCAGTTCTCGTTGTACAGTCTGACCGCAGCAGGAAGGAAAGACCTGCGGAATCTCTCCTTCACACAGCGAGGGTGAATCAGTCTGTCACTGAAGCTGCTCTCCAGAGCAGACAGAGTGTCCTGCAGGGGTAACTGAACATATATAGGTAAATCCTTCTGGCACATCCAGACGTTCCTGTCTGTCTGGCCACATATTTTCATCTACTTCTATTATCCTCGTGAGTGAAAGCTGAAGTCCACCTGAGAGCAATTGTTCAATTTAGGAGACATTTCCAGGAAAAAATTATAAAGAAAGGTATAAAATTTGCTTGACAGAATTTGATAACTAGTTCAACAATTTTGTATGTAATGACTCAAGCAATGAAATGAAGACTATTAGTTTTATTGGGAACGACTATTTAGCATCCATAAGTATAGTTCATTTTGACTGACATGACATAAGCAAATGACTATGTTATAAAACAGCAGAGAATTGTATGAAAGCAACTGGTCATGTCCAAAAGCATTTGCAATTTGTTCAGAGGAAGGAGAAATTGCTACTATGATGTGCTCAAATGACTAAATGTTGCGGAGGTTGAACTAATAGTTATGAGAATTTTCATTCTGATCTGAGAAAAGCACCAAAGCAACTGAGAAAAACTGTAATCCCCTGGGTGCCGTGCGCCCTCTAGTGGCTTTGCTGACATTATAAAATTTGCTTATTCAGTCAAAAACAAAAAATAAATAAAGGGGTGTCTACTTTTATCATATTATATTTTTAACCATTTACACAATGAATATTTAATATTCTTACCCATTACATGATCAAGTGGACCTTCTTTCTTTCTATAATGTGTTATTTTCTAATAAAATAAATCTAAATAAATAAATGCAATTCATTTTCTATCTAATATTACAGCTGCAAAGTAGGCCTAGTACTGACATTACACATATAGCATAGCATAGGGGGGGAAAAAACGGACAAGAGTGGGATTCATTCTTGTTGGTACTTTTCCGGGAATGGGACGGGAAAGGATTTTTATTTTACACTGTTTTTGGGACTGGGAGGTGATGGAAATGTTGTGGGAGTGGGAGGGGACAGGGGGGAAATCCAGTCCCTTGTCACTCTCTACCTTGGGTATTTTCAGTATATGCTTTTACCTGCGGTGTGCAGTGGCGTCCTGCCTGTCTTGCTCTCTGTCCTCCACACATCCGGCCTGGTGAGGAGCAGCTGCTGCACCACCAGAGGCTCTCCCTCCCTGCAGGCCAGGTGGAAGCAGGTCCAGCCGTCCTTGTTCCTCAGCGCGGGGTCAGCACCGTGGTTTAACAGGTCCTGGATCAGCTGGAGGTTTCTCCTAGTGCAGGCCATCATCAGGGGAGTCCTGATAATGAGAGAAGACAAGGGCAACACTGACACCTATAGGCTGACCCGGGGACGTCCACTCAATGTGTTGGCACTGGCAGTCACCATTACAAGCACAAGCTGATATACAACACACACAGTGGTGGGTTTAAAGGGATATTTTGAAATGAAAGTCTTTACAATTTAAAGAAATAACCATACAATTTGTAAAGTTCATATTGAATTATTTAATCATCTTAGATTATACTAGGCTACGCCATCCAATAAACTCGTACACTTTGCTGTGACATTCACCTGGTTTGTAGCATTTTGAAACCTTCACCCTCACGTATTGTTAAGATAAATTAATTAATAGCCTACTGCATAAACTCTAAACTAGGCTGTTTGAAAGATGTTGAGGGATGTTTGAGGATAAACTGCTGCTTAGCACGCGACATATGTAGGCTACATGCTAAAAGCCTGTGAGACTATTACATATAATTGTAATACAGATAAGAAGCTTTTCTTCGTTAATTTTACCGTTGAGTTTTCGATTAATTTAAAAACATTTTCTAATTCAAACGTTATGCAGGCGCTCTACTCTCCTAAACTAAATTCAAAATGTTTCTCCTTCGAGCCGGATTTGAACCAGCGACCTAGGGATTTCAGCATTATGCCACTACAGTCCCCCGCTCTACCAACTGAGCTATCGAAGGGAGCTGTTTCATTCCTGCACCTAATTCCAATTTATCACCAACAGAGGGCGCTCTGAGTTCACGAACTAATTAAATTGAAATAAGGTAAATACACTCAGCCAACTCACCAGTCAGCCTTCTTCAGACTGTCCACTTTCGCACCTTCCCGTAGCAGGTAGCTGACACAAGCGTGGTGGCCCATGGACGCAGCTTCGTGCAATGGCCGCTTGTAGTCGTTGTTGCACACCTCCACGTCCATGCCCACCCGCTGTATCAAATAGTCCACAATGTCCAGGTGTCCGTGGCGGGCAGCGTAGTGCAGCAGGGTGTCCCCCGAGCGGCCGAAGTGTTTGCTGCTGACAGTCTGGACCGCCGCAGAGTCGCCCGACGCTATCCGTTCCTCCAGAGAGCTCAAGTGCCCCTCCTGGGTGAGCTTCACCAGCGCTTTCAAAGTGTCCTCGTCCATGCTGGGCGGATGTTAAAAGGCAATAGGACATGTCACTCGCATGCCGGTGAAAAGGATAGACAAAAGTAACGCTGAGCTGCTTGAAGACATGCTGGAGAGAAGTAATGTTTACCGTGTTTTGGTTCCCAGAGCGGCAAAGAATTAGGTGGCCAACCATGACCTTACACTGTGACAGTCACTCTTTCCACACAGAGAGCTTTAGCCTGACACTATACACGCACACATTTTTTTTTAAATTATAAGTAGTGTCATTGCTATCATGACAAATAAGATATTTTTGAAATATACACGCAGGCGTTTTCAAACAAAAACATTATTCAAAATTCAGCTGTGGACTGGTGGGCAAGCAGCTTCACCTTTGTGGCATTTTGTGAATAGGCTTACGAAGGAGAGCACGCATGCATACATTAGGCTAGAAAGTAGCTATATAGCCAACATAACATAACAAAGGAATGAAACCCTGTTTAAATAAGGGGAAACGTAGGCCTTAACAATTGAATAATTTAGCCTAACATCATAAAGACTAGACTTGATAAGAATTTATAGGACTAACAATGTTGGCTTGTTTTATTTTTTTAAAGATAATTTTTTGGCATTTTATTTATGCCTTATTGACAGTGCAGAGAGACAGAGGTGAAATGGGGCAGAGAGGGGAGCGACATGCAGAGAACGACCGCGGGTGGGAATCGAACTCGGGTCTGCTGCTGGGCCCAGCCCGGGAGGGGGATGTTGGCTTGTTTTATAACTGTTTTGAACGAGTCAACTCTTGTTGTTAATGACAATCAAAAATTACAATCAAATCGTTTGTAGATTAGGCTATTATTATAGGCCTATTACTAATATCCGAAAACCTTACCAAAATAACTGCATTGACCGCATCTGTTGAAAACGGGGATAAACTTTGGTCGTCCTTTCCGACACAGCTGGTAACTCTGGGAAATGTAGTTTTTCGTTGCGGTTTGGACTGTTTTAAATTGGTAGGCCTAATTACATCAAGGATATAAACATAGGCTATAGGTAACTTATCCATTGTTAATAGGCATATAATAGGCCTAAATATATCTTCGAGCCTATAGGCCATTAAGTGATAGGCTATGCGTAGCCTATAGTTTATATTAAAAAAAAAGGCCTCGGGCAGTTCCAGTGTGATTTCCAATAACTGCAGATTAGCATTCTCTCACAGATATTAAAATGTAGGCCTATTATTTTTCAGCGTCACAGTGTTTATCTTGTGAGATTGGGCGGGCTCCTCCAGCCTCAGACTGCATGACAAACAGCGCTGGTGAACATGATGCGTCACATCTGGACGGAGGAAGGAGAGAAAAAAAAGAAAAGAAAAAAAGGTGGGAGAGGAGAAAAGTTGGTGAGGGTATAAGTCTCAGAGTCCAGTCCTTACAACATGGACCCTTAACACCGGGACTGACCACACTCACCCTCTTGCTTCTCTGCTGGTAAGTGCATTTGAGACATTTTTAAAGGGCTTTAAATGATGTTCTTGTCTAATGCTCATTTACACATCAAGCCAATAGTGACACACCTCCTCAATGTATATCTATGTATTTTAAAGTACACAATATAGTGCACTTATTACAGGTATTTGTCTTTGTAGCCTGTGTATAGGTTATGTACAGTATATATGTATGTATATTGTAGGCCTATGCATTTTGAGCAACTTAAGCAACCTTGTTGTATTGTTGGAGAAGAGAACTTTTTGTCCTGCTCCACTGAAAAAAATATTCCTCCAAAAAAATGTCAGTGTAACTTTTACATTTAAACATGAGTGTAATCTGCAAATGCATGAAGCATGACATAGTTTTAGATTGTTTGGAACTTAATACTTTTTCTTTATTTAATTTGAGTTTTCCGTGACACTGCCAGTGATAGCCAACGAGGGAAGTGAGTGATTTATGCTCCTGTTGCTTAGCTGGCTTCAAACATTTTGTGTCATTGAAAATTCCGTAAAACATCTTAAGTCACTTCCACACTGGTGGACATTTTCTATTTTGGTTGAATTCTTGTCTGTGAATAGTGAACTGCTTTATCCAGGTTGGGAATTTTTTACAGTGTGATGACTTAATGTGCTTGGGTTTGTACCCCCAACCCCCATCCACCACACACTTAAAGAGAGAGAGAGAAGAGAGAGAGAGAGCGAGAGAGAGAGAGGCATGTGTGTGTGTGTGTGTGTGTGTGTGTGTGTGTGTGTGTGTGTGTGTGTGTGTGTGTGTGTGTGGTGTGTGTGTGTGTGTGTTGTGTGTGTGTGTGTGTGTTGTGTGTGTGTGTGTGTGTGTGTGTGTGTGTGTGTGTGTGTGTGTGTGTGTGTGTGTTGTGTGTTGTGTGTGTGTGTGTGAATGTGAGAGAGAGAAAGAGAGAGAGAGTAAAGTACAAACTGTTATGAACTTCTATAGATCAGGACAAAAATAGTTTACCAGGCAGTAACTAGAGTTGATAAATAATCCAAAAATATTTATTCTACCTGATTCCTTCAGGATCTCTTGAGCAAATCAGGGAAATAATGCAGGGATATAACCCTTAATACTGCTAATCAGCATCATATATTTGGAAAATAAATAAATTCATGGATAAACGATTGTGAGAGTTTATATCTGGTGGTACAGTTCTACATAAACTTAAGAAAATGTGACTTTAACTGCATTGAGACTGGAGAAAATAGGCAAATATCACATGTACAACAAAACATTACCAGAGAGTGTTTAGAGGATTACTTATCGTTCAAATGCAGGCCAGAGACAGACAGTGAGTGTATGTGTAGCTAATGACCACCAGATGTGTTGGGCTTGCTCCACACCGTGACAAACGCACCAGAAACAAATGCACAACGCAAACTGCATGTCCTGCCTCGTTGATTCTCAGAAGAGGTGATATAGAGATGGGATGGTGAAAACTTGAGAATGCTTTTATTCAAGAGGTGTGTTGCGTCATGCATTGTGTGAGCTTGTCTATGGTGTAAATGTTTAAAGGGGTTGCAAGGGTAATGTATTCCTCGATGAAGCCCCCGCTGGCACCGGAGAAGGAAGGAAGTTGGTGGAAGGTTTTAGATGAAAACACAGCCACATGTTGTTGTCCTCTGTCTCAATATGTTTACTGCAAGTGGGGCCACACTGGCGGTTTGTCACGGTCACAAACATCAACAACACTGTCTGTCTGTCTGTCCACCCGTCCATCTATCTATCTATCTATCTATCTATCTATCTATCTATCTATCTATCTATCTATCTATCTATCTATCTATCTATCTATCTATCTATCTATCTATCTATCTATCTATCTATCTATCTATCTATCTATCTATCTATCTATCTATCTATCTATCTATCTATCTATCTATCTATCTATCTATCTATCTATCTATCTATCTATCTATCTATCTATCTATCTATCTATCTATCTATCTATCCATCTAAATACTTTAGAAGATAAAAATTTGATATTTTGCTAAAAATAAATGAATAATTAAATAAAACAAAAGGGCTACTTGGTGCAGTTTTGACATGTTTTGCAATACATTAATATGGTCTTATCTCAATGGTTCACTGTAGCTTCTCGGATCATAGAAAAGTATACGTTTATAATCCTTACAGTTTTTCTCAGTTGCTTTGGTGCTTTTCTCAGATCAGAATGAAAATTCTCATAACTATTAGTTCAACCTCCGCAACATTTAGTCATTTGAGCACATCATAGTAGCAATTTCTCCTTCCTCTGAAGAAATTGCAAATGGTTTTGGACATGTATCAGTTGCTTTCATACAATTCTCTGCTGTTTTATAACATTGTCATTTGCTTATGTCATGTCAGTCAATATGAACTATACTTATGGATGCTGAATAGCCATTCCCAATAAAACTAATAGTCTTTATTTCATTGCTTGAGTCATTACATACAAAATTGTTGAACTAGTTATCAAATTCTGTCAAGCAAATTTTATACCTTTCTTTATAATTTTTTCCTGGAAATGTCTCCTAAATTGAACAATTGCTCTCAGGTGGACTTCAGCTTTCACTCACGAGGAGGTGTGTGAAGTATTAGTTGTACTTTCCTCGCTGCATTGCAAGGGATAATATCCGTTGTGATGTAGATGAAAATATGTGGGCAGACAGACAGGAATGTCTGGATGTGCCAGATTGATTTACCTATATATGTTCAGTTACAATATGTCCTGTTATATTGTTCACATTAGTGCACAGCTCTACCAAAAGGGTATTTTTTTATGTTTGTTCTAAATAAGTGACTGAAGTGTATTTTTCTTTTGCACAATGCTGTAGAATTGCAAAGTGCATATAAAAATGTGAAACATACGTATTCAGTGTCTTGTTCTCACTTACTCCCCTCACTACAGCAATGTGTAACTTTACTGTAGTTTTCAAATGGCTGTACAAGTAGTGTATAGTGCTGTCTTGAGCATTTTCAGGTAGTGTCACCGAGTTCTGACCTTTTTTTTGCATTGGAAAACACTTAGAGAATAAACTGTCATAATGAAAACATGACAAAGCCATTTGACTATCTTGTTCATGAACGAATGGTGTCAAGACTTCTCATTTTGATGACACTGGCAGTTTCATTGACATGAATACTTGCTTTTGAGGAATAGACTATCCATTTTGAGCAAGTGACGTAGTTTTGCAGGTTATCCACTAGGTTTTGCAGTTTGCACTAATTGTTTTGAGAAATGCACTAACTGCTGTGCAAATGTTAATAGTGATGTGAGAAAAGCACCAAAGCGACTGAGAAAAACTAAAGCCTTCCAGTCACACATTTTAAATATCTGCCATATTTTGTTAATTTGTTTTAAGATCCCTTTACTCTGCATTCATTTGTGCAAAAAAAATACGAGGCCTGTCTCCTTAATAAATATCAAAGACTTTTCAAGTGTCTCTGGGCCGTGCTGCTATGTGTTTCAGTGTTAAAGCTCCACTGAAGGAACAGCCAGATCCTTCAGCCCTCCATACATCATTATCGACGCCAAGTGATATTTCATCTTCAATTTCTCTGAAAGTAAACTTCTCTTGAGTGACTTTCTTTTTCTTTTCCTTGTGTGTGTGTGTGAGTGTGTGTGGAGTGTGTGTGTGTGTGTGTGTGTGTGTGTGTGTGTGTGTGTGTGTGTGTGTGTGTGTGTGTGTGATTGCAGATGGTGCTGGAAGCAAACATGAAATATGGCTCTCCTGAGGAAAAGTAAGCGAAAACAAAGTGTCGTTCAAATGTAATGTGAGTGATTTATGGGTTCAGGTGATGAGACAAATAAGAAATGTTCATCTTTGTCTTCTTCCCCTTCATGCTAACAGACTCAGATTTACTTGTGGTTTGATAGACAAATTGACGACAGTATCAGCTTTGAGTGTGTGTGTATGTCTGTCTGTCTGGGTAGGGGGCAATGAGCTAACCAGATGACGGGCTGTTAAAAGTTAAATCTCATGATTCCATTCAGTGTGTGCGCAGCAGTGGTATCTGTCCGCACAACACTAAAAGGAGTTGGCTTCCAAAATGAAGCTTTCCAAAAAACTAAAATCATGTATCCTTTCAATGTGCATTGATGTGAACTGTGACAAGTGTCGCAAGTTCAAATTTCAGATTTGCCTTACAACCCTTTACTTTGACTGTGCAAACCAAAACATTTAAGCTAGAAAAACAAAGGCTTTACAATTCAGTTCATAGGATAATTCAAGAGTCGATCCTTTGCAGATTTAAGGATGATAATGAAATATATCTCAAAAAGTACACATGTGCAGTCCTGAGTTTATCTAAGATGGCACACTGCACAGCATTAGTTATGGTACCTGAATGACTGGCCAAATATGTTGACAGTGTGCTGTAACTGTGTGCAGATGGCCGTTGGATTCCTCTCTCTCTCTGCTCTGCTCTGCACAGACAGGCACCTGGTCAAAAGATGTTTAGGGCTGACATAGTCTATCAAGACACAATGAATCAGCAACCGTTATGATAATGACTCGACTGTGTAGTTATATAGTTCCACAGTTCACTTGTTTTGCTGCTTAAGTTTGAGAAGATCCGTTACACACTTTGTGTCAGTTCTCTAAAAGTATGGAGCCAGAGCCCAGAGGCTATTAGCCTGGATTTACACAAACAATTTGTGGTTTTCCGGGGAAGTTACAACAGTTTTTCCCTACTACCGTATTTGTCCCACACAAATTGTTGTTTTTCAGATGGAACAATTAAAAAGTATGAGAAGAAAGGGTAAAATGGACTTGACTTATATAGCGCTTTTTAGCCGATTTTGTCAGCCCCAAAGCGCTTTACATCTCTTACCACATTTACACACACCCATACACTGATGGCAGTAGCTGCCATGCAAGGCGCTCTCTGAACCATCGGAGCAATTTGGAGTTCAGTGTCTTGCCCAGGGACACTTTCGACATGTGGCGGGTCGGCGGGGGATCAAACCTCCGACCCTGCACTCCAGAGGACGACCTACCTACCCACTTCGCCACTGCCGCCCCAAGAAAAAATCCCTCTCTCTTTTTCCACATCTTCACCTTTCTGGAAACCTGTGTTCAAAAACCCCAGTCAGTTTCTCTCACCTCATGACGTCATACGAGGAGAAGCCACACACCCCTATTACCAACCTAACTTAGCATGCCTCCACCTGTGATAAGCCGCACCCCCACATCCCACCTGAATCTAACTGGTAGTTAGATCAAAACCAGCAGTTAGATTCAGGGCCAATCAGATCAGACTTGGCCTTTTTGGAAGGCGGGCTTAAAGAGACGGAGTGTTTCAGACAGAGGCTGAAAAAATGGGGATTTAACAATGGCACTGTGAGAAATATAAAAGTTTTTTTTTTCGGACACTTTGCTATGTATTTGCATGTGCAAAACCTGACTGACTGACTGACTGACTGGCTGACTGACTGGACTGACTGGCTCTATGTGTTTCAGTTAACCGGGTCCTGTTGGTGCTGCTGGTGCTGATGGTGTGTCTCCTGCTTCACAGCACCCTGCTCAGAGCCTCCACTCAGCCCAAGGGTCTCAGGTATAGTGCCACACAGGTTTTATTCAAATCTTAACAGAGCAAACTGAATAGTGTCAAACATTAAAAGGATACGTCTGGCAATGTTTAACATTGTGCTTTTTCTTCACACAGTACAGGACAGGTAGCACATAGCAATATTCACTGATTGTGAAAAAAGTGATTTTGTAAACAAGGGTTCTCTAGAATCGCTGACTCCATCTTTAAGTACATGATGTGTATGAATCCACCATTTAAAAAAGTCCCCAACCACTTCAACATTTCCTCCTGTTTAAGTGACGTTTGATTAAAACTACAATGAAAAGCTGTTTTAGAAATTACAACAACAACTATTTATTCTGTTTTAACAGCAGAACATTCATATCCGTCCATTTTTCTGATAAACATGCCCCGAGATTTAGGAGTTGGCTTTACGGGTGCATATAACTGTATTTCATCAGCATAACCGTTGAACCTTTGATCATGTTTGCCAATGATGATGAATGCTCTTCCCTGGTTCCTCTCAGATCACTGGAAGAGCCTCGGAGGCGCAGCGCGAGTTCCTGCAGCCAGAGTGTCCGAGGCCGATGATGTCGTCCCCGTCATCATCTGTGCGTCAGAGGAGCGTATGGGTGCAACCATGGCAGCCATCAATAGCATCCGCAGCAATACAGAAGCCAGTGTCTTCTTCTATATTGTCACTCTTCGAGATGCAGTGAAACTAGCGAGGTTTGTTACTCGTTTCCAGTGATTCCAAGCTTACAGGCGCCTGATCTGTGCTCTTATTCCGTCAATGTGTTGAGTCTGGTGTTGTTTTGAAGGCTAGATGTAGCTGGCAGTTGTTTGGCCGCCTGACATCCCAGTAGTAATGCCTAGCAAGATGACTTGCTTGTTTTTAAACCCAATTCTTTTTTTCTCTGAATCTTCCCCAGGCAGTACATAGAGAAGACTAAACTGAAAGGAATCAAATATAAGATTTTGGAATTTAACCCCATGGTTCTACGTGGAAAGGTGAAGCCAGACTCCTCTCGACCTGATCTCTTACATCCAGTGAGTCCTCGCTTTGGTTTGGTTCACATATATCTTCTGCATGCACAGAGGTACAAGTCTTACAAGTGGCACCTCACAATCTTAATAAAGAGCAATTGTTTCAAAGCTGACATAACTTTGCTTTTGTTTTGCAGCTCAACTTTGTGCGCTTTTACTTACCTCTGCTTGACCTCCACCATAAGAGGGTGATATACGTAGATGATGACGTCATTGTACAGGGTATGTACGTGAACATGGTAGGAAGGAATCAATTATTTCATACACTCCTGAACAAGATCTAAAGACCGGGGTAAAATTGCAAGTACATATTTGCAATTTGTGGTGGTTGATCGTAACCAATTTGCAAGTAGAGCTTCAAAATGCAAACTGGAGCAAGAGAGCAATCAAGCAATTTATTGAAAACTGAATTTAAACTGAATTTAAACTCAAACAGGCTGTTCATCATCTGATCAAAAAGTTAAGTAGCTACGTAGCCTTAAAAACTCAAAACGCAAACAAAAAATGTTCAAAAAAGGACTCTTGTTTGATCTCCTCAAAGATTTGTTTAGGCTTGATACAAGTGTTTCCAGGAGTCTGGTTGGAACGTTGCTCCATGGGGTGAAGATGGCTTCATGTAGCTCATCCACAGTCTCAAACTGGCATCCGTTTTTGAAGACTAATAAAAAGGCTTTTCATGTTTTTCAGGCGACATCAAGGATCTGTTCAAAATCAAACTGAAGCCAGGCCACGCTGCTGCTTTTGCCACCGACTGTGACTTGCCCTCTACACATGAGATGGTGCGCAGCATCGGCATGCAGGTGGATTTCTATGTCTTTTATAATATCACTTTGGAATATTAACCTGAACGTGTGAAGAGGCAATGCAATGCGTTTTGAAAATAGAATTGTGGTACATATTTATTTACACAAGGATTTTACTTTAATGCATCACTTTACATAGTTCATATCAAATGTATAACCAATGCCTCTTCTTGTAAACCTTAATTTTCTTAAGTTTTTCTCGACTTTGGTCTTTGAAATATGTGGTCCTCTCCTCTGAGCTCTTCCTCTAGACCACTTACATGGGCTTCTTGGACTATAGGAAGCAGGAAGTTAAGGATCTGGGCATCCATCCAAGGGACTGCTCTTTTAACCCTGGAGTGTTTGTGGCGGACGTCAGCGAATGGAAGAAACAGAAGATCACCAAACAGCTGGAGAAATGGATGGAAGAGAATTTCAGGTATGGGCCGTGTGTGGAAAACCCTGGTGGTGAATTTTTGCCACATGTCCAGCTCTTAAGGTGAATCTCTGAGTGGATTTTAAAACGGGACGGCTTTCTTAGGACTTCCTCTTACAGTTACTTAAGTGGGAGTATTTTGTGTAATGTGTAGGGTAAGGATTAACAGGACAGCTGGGCCAAGGGAAGACTGAGGAAAGACTTAGGAAAGAAAAACCTCATTCATTATATTTTAATTATAACATTATAATAATAGCGATTTTATAATGATAGAACACCGGTTCCGTATGGGTGAAGTATTCCTCTAAAAGATTTTAGGAGCAGTAGAAGCATGTGCCTGATCATTGACACTTTTCTCCCTCTCTCCACCAGGCAGAACATATACAGCAGTGCCATGGCAGGAGGAGTGGCGACTCCTCCCATGCTGATAGTGTTTCATGACAAATACACAACACTGGACCCACTGTGGCACGTCAGACACCTGGGTAAGACCATCACTCCTTTCCACATACAGAAGAATTTCACTATCCTTTCCTGAAAGGCACACTATTATCAAAGATGACCACTCGGTTATTGATTTTTTTTAAAGACGAAAAGGAAACAATTTGGTCAATTTGTGGAGTAGGCTATAGAACAGATGAGACAGCTGTTGACTTAGTACAACTCAATGTATGAGAATGTGTTGCTATTTTACTGAAATAGTGTATCTTTAATCACCAAACTGAAAATGCAACTAAACTAAACTGAAACACTTTAACACAACTAAAATACTCACATACTATTTTAATAGAGAAGCGAGTAATACAATAATAACAGAAATGAATACAGTAATGGGGGAGTGGAATTATTAACTATGTTTACAGACATAGAAAAATCCTAATTTGTAGCGCCGTCATCTGTGTGTGCAGGCTGGAGTCCAGATGCCCGCTATTCAGACAGCTTCCTACAGGAGGCGCAGCTGCTGCACTGGAATGGCCCATTCAAACCATGGAATTACCCTGCTGTGCACTTGGATCTGTGGGAAAAGTGGTTCATCCCAGACCCCTCTAGAAAGTTCTCCTTAGTACGACCAGAGAAGGACAGCTGAGGTCTTCAGAATGTACCATGTCTGAGCCACAGGGAGAGGGGGCGTCAAGCATGTGAAGTTCAGGACTTCCTTGAACGTTAATGGAGAGATAAAGTTAATCTAATGCTGGGGAATGTTCTTGAATGCAAATGAAACATTCTTGTGAATATTGAATGAGAAACAGTGTTGGCTGTTCCATGTATGCTTATAACACAAAATGTGACTAATCTGTAAGCAGACAGAGACCTGTGAAGATATTAGAATATTATTTAGAACAGTGACAAGAGGTTTATGGCCTGATGTGTTTTTTGCTAATCTGAAATAAAATTTCACAACTGAAATTTTCTCATTTTTACTTAAATGATTGGCATTGAAAACTTTGTAAGAGAGAGTAACTTTTTCATTTAACCAATAAGGATATGTTGTTGATATTTGCTATAATGATAATCTACAGACCTAAATAATGTAAAATAATATGTACTGTATATATCACGTAAATCTGTAACTTTACTGAAAACTAATTTTAACGGTTGGGTCTAGAGGACACAGGCGCGGAGACAGTGTAAGTAAAAGAAGATTTATTTGCGGAGAAACCAGTAGGGTGTTAGGGCCGTGATCCGGAGAGGGAAACTGGCTGGCATGGGGGTCCAGGGAGAGAGCCACGGGGCAAGTCCAGGGGGCTGAGTGGAAGCAGGCTAGAGCAGGCAGGCAGGAGGGGTCCGAGGAGTAGTGCTGGAGAGCTAGGGCTGGAGCTGGTGGCTGGAGTCAGGCCGGGAGAATGTATGAGAACAGAAGCTACAATCTGGCAGTGTCTGGAAGGAAGGGCCGGGTATATGAAGAGCAGTTGATGATGATTGATGGCAGCTGTGAATGCTGGTGATTGACTCCAGCACACCTGTCTCAAACCCTGCAATTAAACCAGCACATGGACAAGGGTAATAGGGAAAACACACACCAGGCCAAGGGGCCCAAGCGGGATCATGACACTAATGACATTTCCATCAACCTCCTTTTAGCCTTTTCTAACATAAATTAAGACTCAACATTACAACAACAGCTTTTGTAAACCATGCTGTAGGGTTTTCCCATGCTTGATTGTCTCTTACATACTCTCTTACCAGGTAGTTGACTGCTTCCATTCATTGATACTAGGTTATTTTATTAAGTGGCACTGTTGAAACTTGCCAGAGTTGCACAATATATCACGGTGAACATCAAGTCAGCAAAAAGTGAGTTGTATTATGTCTGGATATGGCTTTTTTTAATGAGCAAGTTTCCAAGCAGTTTTCAAATCTACACAAAATACACCATTGACGAAACATATGAAACAAAGATGCGTACATTTCAGTACCATCAAAATTATGTTTCCTTTCACACAACAGTGTCACACTTTGAAAAAATAGTTTAATAGATAGATAATTTCACTACTTTCCATTAAGAAAATCAACCACAATGTTGCAGTAAAGACGTTGTGATACATCTATGAGCATAGGACTTGTGTATTTGAGTTCTTAGCATGCAATGACTGTTATTGTAGCTCCACTCTCATTGTGCGTTTGGGCTGTCTGACCACAAGTGTCCAATCCAATGTGGCATTTCAAGTGGAGGTTATATCTTGTAAATTTCATGTAGTTCAACTGTAACCTGTAATAAAGGATTACCCTTTGCCCCGCATGAAGAGGTGTATCCACACTGGGAAGAGAGGCGTGTCACACAGTCACATGCTTTTAAAGTAAGTGAAACCTAAAGGAACTGAGAGCGACAGCACACTGAAGTCCAGACAAGTCTCTCTGTCTCTCTCTCTCAACAGACAAACAACTTCAGGCCTTTGAACAAAACCAGTGAGTACAGCTGCTGATTTTTATTGTACTATTCACAGTTATCAAAGGGATTTAACAGAGGAGATGCAATGCTCACACTACAGGACTACAAAGCCATGGTCTGACATGCTTGTTTTTCTGCCAGGGCTTTGTGAGGTGACACACTGTATTTCATGACATTGTAGGCCCTACTATAATAATGAATTATTTGCCAGTCCTACTTAAAATGTTTCAGCTACGTGAAACCTAACCACTTGTTTCAACAGGACTTTGGCTGATGTTGCAATAGTGTCTGTCATCTCTCTGTTCTCACCTACACTTTCACTTTTGCTTGTAGACATGGCAGCAGCCAGCAGCCTCCTCTCTGAAGATCAGTTTCTGTGTTCCATCTGTCTGGATGTGTTCACTGATCCAGTCAGCATACCTTGTGGACACAACTTCTGCATGTCCTGCATCACAGAACACTGGGATAGTAATGTCCAGTGGCAGTGTCCCATGTGTAAAGAACAGTTCGACAGGAGACCTAAACTGCGGGTCAACACCTTCATATCTGAGATGGTTGTTCAGTTCAGACGGTCTGTTCAAAAGAAAACAAGTAGCTGCTCAGAGCAACAATGTGCCAATGCAGAAGAAGTTCTCTGTGACGTCTGCACTGAAACCAAAGCTAAGGCCCTGAAATCCTGCCTGGTGTGTCTGACCTCCTACTGTGAGACTCACCTGGAGCTTCACCAGAAAGTCACAGGCTTGAAAAGACATAAACTGATCAATCCTGTGGTGAACCCTGAAGACAGGATGTGTAAGAAGCATGAGAGACCTGTGGAGGTGTTCTGTAGAACTGACCAGATGTGTGTGTGTCAGTTCTGCACTGAGTCAGATCATAAGCTTCATGACATTGTTCCTTTGGAAGAAGAATATGAAGGAAAGAAGGCCGAGCTGGGAAAGACAGAGGCTGAAGTTCAGCAGAAGATCCAGGAGAGACGTCTGAAGATCCAGCAGATCAAAGACTCGGTGAAGCTCAGCAAGGAAGATGCAGACAGAGAGACAGCAGACTGTGAGCAGGTCTTCAGGGCTCTGATCCGGTATGTGGAGAAACATCTGGCTCAGCTCACTGAGATGATTGAGGAGAAACAGAAAACAACAGAGAAACAGGCTGAACGCTTCATCAAAGAGCTGGAAGAGGAGATCTCTGAGCTGATTAAGAGAAGCTCTGAGCTGGAGAAGTTCTCACACGTTGAAGACCACCTCCATCTCCTCCAAAACTTCCCATCCCTGAACCCTGGTCCACCCACCAAGGACTGGACAGAGGTCAAAGTTCACTCTTCATATGAGGGGACTGTGAGAAGAGCTGTGGCCCAGCTGGAGGAAACACTCAGTGAAGAGATGAAGAAGCTGTGTGCTGAGGCTGAGCTAAAGAGGCTCCAGCAGTACACAGTGGATGTGACTCTAGATCCTGAAACTGCAAATCCCTATCTCATCCTGTCTGATGACGGGAAGCAAGTCAGTCATAGTGATATAAAGAAAAATCTTCCAGAGAACCCAAAGAGATTTACCGCACGGTTTGTCTTAGGAAAGCAGAGTTTCCATTCAGGCAGATTGTACTATGAAGTTCAAGTTAAAGAGAAGACTGTCTGGACTTTAGGAGTCGCCAGAGAGCCTATCAATGGGGGAAACTTCCAATCCCAACTCAAAGGAAAATGGTCTGTACTCCTCAGGAATGGAAATGGGTACTACGCTTTTAGAGAAGCCTCTATCCGTCTCTCTCTGAAGTCTCGGCCTCAGAAGGTGGGGGTGTTTGTGGACTATGAGGAGGGTCTGGTCTCCTTCTATGACGTAGATGCTGCAGCTCTCATCTTCTCCTTTAAGGGCTGTACATTCAATGGGAAACTACTCCACCCATATTTTAATCCCTGCGACAATAATGCTGGTAAAAACTCAGCTCCCTTAATCATCTGTTCATCCGATCACGCCGATTAGACTATTCAAAAGGGGGCTCACTGTCACATAAATGACCTAAAATTACTCAACTAGTTTGTTCAGATTCAGATGGGTTTTCTTTTGCGTTTTTTATTTGTATATATCTCAGTACTGCAGAAAAATGAACAATTAGCCTTATCTACATGCTTTTTACAGTAGTTTTTCTTGCATGCAGAGTGAACTATCCGAAAGTAACCAGTGAATCCTTGTAAACTGTTAATGTGTACACTCACTGCAAGACTAAAATCCCTAAGTATCTACTAAGGTTTACTTCACTTTCAGTGGTACTCCGTTGGGGGTCAAGATCCTCAGTGGAGCCTGTGTGTGTGTAATTTTGAATGGTGCCGTTGGTTTGGGGGTTTCAAATCATTTCACCTTCCAAACAATTTGACATTAAGTTTCTATTTAATTTGTATGAAAATGAAAGAACTCTTCTCCTGATTCACAATTGTGTAAACTAAATTTTGTTATCCAGTCTCATTCTGTGTTGGAGCACAGCCGAAGTCTGCGAGTCCTGTGAGCCAAATTTACAATATATACTAGGATAATCCTTCATGAAAATGTTGATTAAAATGTTAACATACAGAATGTATGAAATGTATAACAATTACCAGAATATAAAGAATTAAACTTAGGAAATCAAATAAAACATCCAGTATATGAATTATCAAGATTTGCCAAATGAGATTTAACTTTTACCTATAAAACGTGGTCACTTTGAAAATAAAAGGATGAAATAACACCTAGTAACAATATGTCTCTTTTTATGATTTTACAACTGCTATTTTTAAAATGTTATTATACTCTATGATTCTGAGTACTTTTCCACATTTCTTTCTTTTCATTATCACTGTCAGCACTGGAAGGTATTCTGATTTTATTCTACATTATATGTTGTACTCCACTATATTTCAAAGGCAAATGTTTTACTTTTTACTTGGCTGAGTTCAGCTATATCTTCAAATACTACAACAATACAATGTTGCTCACATGTGAATTAATCAGTAATAATAATAATCCAATATATTAATAATATAACACTTGGGGCCATTCTGTTTGAGTACTTTTAATTTTAAAACTTTAAATGCTTAATACTTTGAACGGCGAACAATTTTACATGGAGGAATTGTAATGCAGTACTTTTACATAAAGGTGGCTACTGTTACTTATGTCAAGGTTCTGGATTGTTCTTCCACCACTGCGCTCATGGTCATGAGCTGAGGGGCTCCACCATGGCCACCAGAGGGCATGAGAGACCTTGAGATCCTCTCTACAGGATCTGGTGAACGGCAGAGATTTCAGTAACACTTTACAAAAAGGGTACATTAATTAACTGTTAGTTAATGCTTAGGTAAGGCTTTTTAAGCATTAACTAAGCATTTACTCACCATTAAGCTTAATAAATGTTTTACTAAGCATGTTTTAACTAAGAAAATGCCTAACCAAACATTAATGAACCATTATTAAATAACCATTAACAGTAAATTAACTATGCATTAACTAACCGTTCATAGCATTTACTTTAGCATTAACTAACAGTTAATTAATATACCGGTATTGTAAAGTGTGACCGAAATTTCCTCATCAGCTGCAGTTTGTTCAGATTGATTTTGAGCTTAAATTTACACTTAAAGATTCATTGTTTTTCTGCAGTTTAAACCTTAACACCCACAAATGAATACTTTACATTGCTGAACAGCTTTTGTACCAGTTTCTTAGTATATAGCCTAATGACCATCATTAGAGCTCTTCTCTCATTGTGCATTTGCTTGTGTTTTCTTCACCTGCTCTCGTAGAATTTCTGTGTGATGTGATTGGGCTGTCTACCCACAAGCCACTAGTCCAATCGGATGTGGCATTTCAAGTGGAGGTTATAGCCTACTTTGTACATTTGAACGTGAAGTGGCATCAGTTTATCTTGTGGTTAAACTGTAACCTATAATAAAGGATTACCATTTGACCCGCATGAAGGGGTGTATCCACATTTGGAAGAGAGGCGTGTCTCACAGTCACATGAAAAATGACTGCAGGAGATTCGAACAAAGATGGAGAAAATCAAAACAAGAGTCCACTTACCGGCCTTGGAGAGATAGCGTCTCAATCTACAAGCGTGCTCTGAATGTAGCAAAGAAGGCCTATTACTCTTCTCTTATTAATAGGAATAAGAGTAATCCAAAATTTTTATTTGACACTGTTGCCAAACTTACAAAAAAACCGCAATCATCAAATCGCTCAATCCACACCGCGCAAAATTTTATTGACTATTTTGATAGTAAAATTACAAATATTAGAAACCAAATCAGTTCCTTTGGTACAACGAATTGCACGATAGCTGCGTGTAAGCGTAATATCGGGTTATTTAATAACTTTGAGCCTGTTCCGTATGAAGAACTGACTCAAATAGTCAAAAACTCAAAACCAACGACCTGCCTCCTTGATCCCTTGCCTGCCAAATTGTTCAAAGAACTCTGGCAAACCCTGGGTCCTACAATACATGATATTGTCAACCTTTCATTAATGACTGGTACTGTTCCCACTTCCTTTAAGGCTGCTGTGGTGAAACCCCTTCTCAAGAAACCCAATTTGGATCCTGATGATCTGAGTAATTATCGCCCAGTGTCAAATTTGCCTTTTTTATCCAAAATACTAGAACGTGTAGTGGCTCAACAGCTCTCGGATCACTTGACTAGTAATCAACTTTTTGAACCGTTTCAGTCTGCCTTTAGGGCACGTCACTCGACTGAAACCGCGCTCACTAAAGTAGTTAATGATACTCTGTTGATGATGGACTCCAATACGGCCTCGGTGCTTCTATTGTTGGACCTCAGTGCAGCATTTGACACCATCGACCATGTCATACTCCTGGATCGTCTGGAAAACCTGTTTGGCTTTACAGGGCCGGCCCACGATTGGCTGAAATCATACCTATCCGGTAGAACTCAGTGTGTCTCCTACAACAACAGTACATCCATATTCACTGATGTGAAATACGGAGTACCTCAAGGATCTGTTCTTGGACCTCTGCTTTTCTCTTTGTATATTTCTCCGATTGGTAAAATTATTCGTAGCTTCGGGGTCAATTTTCACTGCTATGCGGATGATACTCAGCTCTATGTCCCGGTAGAAGTTAATGATGTTACTCAAATCGCTAATTTAGAGGCCTGCCTATCCGCTGTTAAAAGCTGGATGTCGCAAAACTTTCTGCTCTTAAATTCAGAAAAAACTGAATTGTTATTAATCGGTCCCGCACACGTTAGAAATCAGCTTGAGCAACTGACAATTAATTCCGACAATTGCGTTATCTCTCAAAGCTTAACAGCAAGAAATCTTGGTGTTAAGTTCGACTCCAACCTGTCCTTTGATCAACACATCAAAGAGATTACCAAAACTGCGTTTTTTCACTTACGGAACATATCAAAAATACGATCCAGTCTGTCCATGGCTGATGCGGAAATATTAATACACGCCTTTGTATCTTCTCGGCTTGACTATTGTAATGTACTACTGTCTGGGTTGCCCAGGGCAAGTACTCGAAGCTTACAAAAGGTACAAAATGCTGCGGCGAGGCTTTTGACCAGAACTAGAAAATATGACCACATCACCCCCGTTCTTGCGTCGCTCCACTGGCTTCCGGTCCATGTCAGATCCGACTTTAAGGTGCTGCTATTGACCTATAAGGCATTAAATGGGCTTGCACCTTCATATTTGTCTGATCTAGTTGCGCGATATGCCCCATCACGGGCACTACGGTCTACGACTGCAGAGCTCCTGTCTGTCCCCAGAGTTAAGAAAGCTGCCGGCAGCAGGGCTTTCTCGTATCGAGCTCCTTCGTTATGGAACACACTCCCGATAGAGATCAGACAATCTGAGTCTATCGAGGTGTTCAAATCTAAACTTAAGACTTATCTCTTTGAATTAACCTTTGGTTAGCGCTCGTCCACCTCTCTGCTGGCGCGCGGTCGGTGGCGGGTCACCCTGTCTGGGGTCGGTTCTCTAGCCTCTGCTGGGGGGGAGTTTGCTCCAGGGTAGGTGCCGGTCTTGTGCTGTTCCGGTGGGCTGCCCTGGCCGCTCGGGCTGGGGCAAATTGGCGTCTGACGTGGGCACCGCTGCTGGGGGTGGGACCATGCCTTGCCTCCGGACAGGCGGTCGCGGCGGCCTCCGGGGCTTGGCTGGGTGGTCTTGTCGGCTGACGGGGTTGGGCTGGGGGTGGGGCGCTGGGGCGGCGGCGCTGCCTGCCGCTGTCATTGGTGTGCCCTGGGCTGGGGGTGGCCGGGGGGGGGGTGGTGGTGTCGGGGTGCGTGCTCAGGCGTCTGCAGTGGCGCCGTGCCACTGCCTGACTGGACCGTTGGGTAGGGTGGAAATGGGGCATCGGGTGCAGATTGTGTAATTGTTGCACTGGTAGGTGGGTACTGCGATGTTTTTAATCGTTTGACGCGGGTGATAGAAGCAATCTATGCAATTTGCGTTTTAACTGTTTTTAAACTGTTTTAATCATTTACCCCTGCCTGGCGGTCAGCTCTGTGGCGTCGCTGTTGGCGTCTGTGTTTCGCTGCCCGGCGTCGGTGCTCCTCCGGCCCTTCCTAGCTCTGGGTGTGCCGATGGCGGCGGCGGATGCGTCGCGCCCTTTGTGCCTGGCACCTCTGGCCTTGCCTCGTGGGCTGGGCATGGCCGGTCCGGCGGGCCTGAGTGGGGCTGTACGGGCCGCCCCTCCGGGGGATTCGGCAGTGGTTGCTCCTCGTGGCAGCGGTGTATTTGGCTATTTCCCTATTCTATACTCTATTCTCTATCTATGGCCCCGGTCCTCCTCGGGACTAGTGCCACACTGGGGCGTGCTCTCTGGGGGCGGGGTGCTGGGGGCAGGCTCTGGGTCTGGGGGGCTGGCGCCGATTGTGTGTCGATGGGGAACGGTAGAGTGTAATCAATGTAATTTTAATGTTAATTGTGTTCGCATTGTTATAGCGTTATTATTATTAGCCTGAGGAGCTGCCTCGGTCTCGGTTTGTCTGGGCCTGAGTACCGGCTTCCCTCCCACTGAAAATTGTCCTGCCGACGCTAATTGCATAACTGATACCATTTCTCTGACATTTGTTCTCTTTTGTTTATCTTCCATGATTGGTTGAGCGTTGCCCCGGGGGTTCTCTCCCTCCGTCTACCAAGCACTCTCCATGCTACTCGACTGACTCCGAGTTCTGTGTGGAATCAGCTGTTCTAGGAATGGATGCTCCCCGTTTGCTATTGCTTCACATCAGGATAGTACTCTTTCTACTCGCTTGCTTGTTCAATCTTTATAAATTCATTTTTGCCTTGCTCATTGGTTGCCTGTCTGTCCTCTTCCAGTTTTCCTTGGTCGTGACGAGACGGTGTGGATCTGGTCCCCCCTCCGGTTTCATCTGAGAATGGACCATCAACGCGAATGATGTGCAGTGGTCAAGGGCGCCACCTGGAGACGTGGGATGTAATCCCGGCGATGGAAACCTTAGTTTTCCCTGGTGGAGACGAGACGGTGTGGATCCTCTGGCTGCATCTGAAGTCTTCCTGCATCCACACTATTCGCACTTTACTTAGTATTACCATGTAATCACCTGGTCAATGATCAAATTCCTTCGTGATTTTCTCTACTTATGACATCTATTGCAGTATGTCCGTCCTGGGAGAGGGATCCCTTACTCTGTCGACTCTCCTGAGATTTCTTCAATTTTTTATTCCCGGTAAAGGGTTTTTACTGGGAGTTTTTTCTCAGCCGAGCTAAGGGTGTAAGGGCAGGGTGTCATATTGTATCATATTGTATCATATTGTATCATATATCATATTGTATGAAATGTAAAGTCCACCGAGACAAATTTATTTTGTAATTTTGGGCTATATAAATAAAACTGATTTGATTTGATTTGATTTTACAGTAAGTGAAACTGAAAGGAACTGAGAGCGACAGCACACTGAAGTCCAGACAAGTCTCTTTGTTTCTCTTTTTTTCTCAACAGGCAAACAATTTCAGGCATTTGAGCAAAACCAGTGAGTACAACTGACAATTCAATGTATTATTAACAGTATTCAAAGGGATTTAAGAGGGAATCCTCACACTACAGGACAACAGAGCTGGAAGGGGCTTATTTGTTTATTTATTTCTTTATTTAACAGGGACAATGCACAGGGGCCGGTTTCCCAAAGCCTTCTTAGAGCCTTCTTAACGCTACGTCATTCGTAACCCCTACGTAGAGTTCCTACTTAACGTTTCGCCTGTTTCCCGAAACCTTCTTTGCTACGAATCTCTTTCGTACGTCATACGTTGGTAAGGTTGGTCTGGAGCGCCCTCAGAGCCTTCTTAGCTCTACCGTATGGATGTTTCAGCTCTCACTTGTGTAATTTAACTAATAAATCTGACTGTATTTCATATCAAACGGACACAGCGATGACTGTATTTAATAACAAACTGTTAAAAACGATCCAACTGTATAGTGTATATCACGTATATTTAAAGTAGGCTTAGGCTATTATATATTTTAGCAGAATGCCATTAACTCTGATTCACAAAGTGTTCAAAATATATGAACAAGTAGCCTACTTTTTAGTCATCTAACTGACTTGACAATCAGCATTAACTGAATGGATGCGATGTCCCTCAATATGAAAATACTTTATAGCCTACGTGATACACTATAGCCTACAGTCGGATCGTTTTTATCAGTTTGTTATTAAATAGGCTACAGTCATCGCTGTATCCCTGTGATATGAAATACAGTCAGATTTATAAGTTTAATGACACAAGTGAAAGTCCCTGCGATCGCTGTGGCATCGCCAGAGATACAAACCCCCACATTTCCTTCTGTAAAGCACCATGCGTAAAACGGACATGAGTGACATCCCTGTTGCGCATGGAACTGCCACAAGTCATTCATGATGGAAATAATTGCTGTAACAATCTTCATCTCCTCCGCTGTTTCTATATTTTCTATATCTTTTTTTAAATTGGTATAGGCTATGGTAGTATGTTCGACATGGTTAACACTAGAACCTCCGCACTGTGTTCCACACCGGCTCTCAGCTGTCAGCTGAGCCCGGGCAGAGTGCGTCGGATCCTCCGCCTCAAAACATGTAAACGTGCGAAAAAATGAATGAATAATCAATTAGAGCTTACCTTAAAATAAGTGTGCCATGTTACTGTTTATTGTATTTAGGATTTTAGCTCATTTGGACGCTGTTTGGGCCATCTGTTTTTATTTATATAGGCTATTGGCGATATTATATCTACTTTCAGTTTCATTACTGACCCACCAAGTAACGTGATTAGTGTTCTTAAAGATACTTAGATTATAAAACAAGAGTTCCAAAACACAGATGATGATTCAACAAACTAATTCATGACTTTATATTACACTAGAAATGCACGGGTAGATTTGATTAGACAGCATACAGATGCAGCTGCGCATGAAATGAGCAGGAAATGGATAATCGAACTCGGAGCAACCGATTTCAGCAGTGTACGAACGACGTAAGGAGTGCTTCTCCTAAGACACGGTTCGGGAACCACGACTACAGAGGTAAACAACTTTGGTAAGTCATAACGTAGGAGTCTTCGTAGGAGTCTTCGTAGCGCTAAGAGATGACGTTATCGGGAAACCGGCCCCAGCTCATTAGCAGTACCAGAGTTAGCTATAAGCTAATTTTCATCTGTAGTCCCTGGGCAGGAAACAGAGTATTAGATCTCTGTCAAAATGGGAACCTAACACTGAAGTATAAAAACAATTACACACAATTTCACAACAGTAAAACACAACAATACAATACAAACAATAAAATCACAACATTTAGGACACAACAACAACATCACAACAGTAAGACACCAAGAAAACAGGACATCACACCATTAAGAAAACAATCTATGCATGATGGGTACATGCTTGGGTTAATTTCAGCCATGACTTCATCTTACATTTAGAACATGACAAGCTGACATGCTTGTTCTATTTCGTTCCTACTGACCGCCAGAGGCGGTGCTTACAGCACAGGGGCCGGTTTCCCGATAACGTCATCTCTTAGCGCTACGAAGTCTCCTACGAAGACTCCTACGTTATGACTTACCAAAGTTGTTTACCTCTGTAGTCGTGGTTCCCGAACCGTGTCTTAGGAGAAGCACTCCTTACGTCGTTCGTACACTGCTGAAATCGGTTGCTCCGAGTTCGATTATCCATTTCCTGCTCATTTCATGCGCAGCTGCATCTGTATGCTGTCTAATCAAATCTACCCGTGCATTTCTAGTGTAATATAAAGTCATGAATTAGTTTGTTGAATCATCATCTGTGTTTTGGAACTCTTGTTTTATAATCTAAGTATCTTTAAGAACACTAATCACGTTACTTGGTGGGTCAGTAATGAAACTGAAAGTAGATATAATATCGCCAATAGCCTATATAAATAAAAACAGACGGCCCAAACAGCGTCCAAATGAGCTAAAATCCTAAATACAATAAACAGTAACATGGCACACTTATTTTAAGGTAAGCTCTAATTGATTATTCATTCATTTTTTCGCACGTTTACATGTTTTGAGGCGGAGGATCCGACGCACTCTGCCCGGGCTCAGCTGACAGCTGAGAGCCGGTGTGGAACACAGTGCGGAGGTTCTAGTGTTAACCATGTCGAACATACTACCATAGCCTATACCAATTTAAAAAAAGATATAGAAAATATAGAAACAGCGGAGGAGATGAAGATTGTTACAGCAATTATTTCCATCATGAATGACTTGTGGCAGTTCCATGCGCAACAGGGATGTCACTCATGTCCGTTTTACGCATGGTGCTTTACAGAAGGAAATGTGGGGGTTTGTATCTCTGGCGATGCCACAGCGATCGCAGGGACTTTCACTTGTGTCATTAAACTTATAAATCTGACTGTATTTCATATCACAGGGATACAGCGATGACTGTAGCCTATTTAATAACAAACTGATAAAAACGATCCGACTGTAGGCTATAGTGTATCACGTAGGCTATAAAGTATTTTCATATTGAGGGACATCGCATCCATTCAGTTAATGCTGATTGTCAAGTCAGTTAGATGACTAAAAAGTAGGCTACTTGTTCATATATTTTGAACACTTTGTGAATCAGAGTTAATGGCATTCTGCTAAAATATATAATAGCCTAAGCCTACTTTAAATATACGTGATATACACTATACAGTTGGATCGTTTTTAACAGTTTGTTATTAAATACAGTCATCGCTGTGTCCGTTTGATATGAAATACAGTCAGATTTATTAGTTAAATTACACAAGTGAGAGCTGAAACATCCATACGGTAGAGCTAAGAAGGCTCTGAGGGCGCTCCAGACCAACCTTACCAACGTATGACGTACGAAAGAGATTCGTAGCAAAGAAGGTTTCGGGAAACAGGCGAAACGTTAAGTAGGAACTCTACGTAGGGGTTACGAATGACGTAGCGTTAAGAAGGCTCTAAGAAGGCTTTGGGAAACCGGCCCCTGGATGTTCCATCGCGCGCATGCGCAGGTCGAGATCTTTATACCAACAAAGTCACCTGTGACACCTGGGTGACTCCGGGAATGTCTATATATTCCGGAAGTCACCAGAGGTTCTGTTCCTTCTATTTTCTCGCGAACTAGCAGGTCGCACACATTGTTGTGTGCTAATATACCACTAGCTTGTCGCAAGTAGCTCGTACCCTAAGGGTTGGTGCTTCGATTTGACTTCGACCACCAAGGGCTGCGACTTGCAATTCGTTCGACTTGGCTGCGGCCGGGGTGTGAGTAAAGTGTGAGGGCTACGCGTAGCCCGAGGCTACCGCGGAAGCTAATATCACCTTTCCACCTTGCTTTGATTAGATCAGGCGGCGGCTTCACAGTCGCCGTGTTATTCTTCGTTCGCACCGTTGCTTATGTGTTTCGCTAAGCCCGGGTGCTAATTGTATGCTCGAAGGTATTGTCTTTCTAGCATTGTGCACTGTTGATCGGGGGCTACGTTCGCCCCGACCGGTGCGTACTTTGATTTAATCGACAGCGAGCGGCTTGGGGGTACCAAGCCGCCGCCACAGTACTTTGTAGCATTGTGAGTAGCCTAGAGCAGTTGCATAGGCTACTTAATTTGCTCGTCAGGTGAGCCGCCACAGTACTTTGTAGCATTGTCGCCGTTGCTTGTGTGTTTTTCGCTAGCCGTTGCTAATTGTATGCTCGAAGGTATTGTCTTTCTAGCATTGTTGCACTGTTGATCGGGTGCTACGTTCGCCCCGACCGGTGCTTACTCTGATTTAATCGACAGCGAGCGGCTTGGGGGTACCAAGCCGCCGCCACAGTACTGTGTAGCAGTGTGAGTAGCCTAGAGCAGTTGCATAGGCTACTTAATTTGCTCGTCAGGTGAGCCGCCACAGTACTTTGTAGCATTGTCGCCGTTGCTTGTGTGTTTTTCGCTGAGCCGGTTGCTAATTGTATGCTCGAATGTATTGTCTTTCTAGCATTGTTGCAATGTTGATCGGGGGCTACGTTCGCCCCGACCGGTTGCTTACTTTGATTTAATCGACAGCGAGCGGCTTGGGGGTACCAAGCCGCCGCCACAGTACTTTGTAGCATTGTGAGTAGCCTAGAGCAGTTGCATAGGCTACTTAATTTGCTCGTCAGGTGGGCGGCTTCGGGTCAGAAGTCTCTTTCACTGTTGTATTTGAGCTGTGTCGCACCAATCGTGTGCTCTCACCTAAGCCTTGCGTTGCATAGCTTACTTTATTTGCTTGCCAGTGGGTGAGCCGTGCCACACACTAGTATGCTGTTGTATACACTGTATGCTGCGCCGGTGGACGAATTAGTTTCCTAAATCGCCTCCACCGTGTTATTTTAGCCGTGTCACACTGTTGCTCGTGTGTAGCCTGCTGTAGTGTGTCGCCAGTTGGCAGCTTAGTTCACACCGCTGTGTTATTATAGCCGTGTTGCACGGTAGCTCACGCCTTAGCCTGACTGCATAGGCTACTTAATTGTAGCCTATGCTCGCCAGTGAACGTCGTTGCCGTCACTGTGTTATTAAGGCGCATTATTGCTTGGGTGGTCTCGCCTAAGGCTCAATTGCCTATAGCCTTCGTTGATTTGCTCTCCAGTGGGCGGCTGGGGTTACCAAGAGCCGCTGACACTGCCAGGGGACTGCAGATGGAGAATAGCGTTCTGGCTAATTCTAGCATTTTTTAACCCATGTATGACCATGTGGTTTATTGATTTGCACTGTCCCCTTCTTAAGTAAACTGAATTCAATTGAACTGTGTTATTTAGGGGGTCGTGGGTGCGCTCTCGTAAAGCTCGATTGCCTAGCCTACTGTAACTTGCTAGCGCCAGTGGGCGGCATAGTTACACCTCCACTATATTATTCTAGCGGTGTCGCACCGTGGTTCGGGTGCTCTCGCTTGAAGCCCGGTTGCATACCTTATTCGGATTACACATTTTAATTGGCTCGACAGGTCGCGTTGTTGCGTGGGTGCTCTCGCCTAAAGCTCGATTGCCTAGCCTACTGTAATTATGCTCGCCAGTGGGCAGCATAGTTTACACCGCCACTGTATTATTCTAGCGGTGTCGCACCGTGGCTCGGTTGTTCTCGCCTGAAGCCCGGTTGCATATACGTTAGTTGCTACTAGCCAGTGAGCGTCTTGGGTTTCCAAGGAGCACACTTCACTGTGTTATTTTGGCTGTCACACCGTTGTCGTGTCAGCACAGACTACTGCATTTGCCCGCAGTGGGCGGCATAGTTTTACACCGCCACTGTATTATACTAGCGGTGTCGCACCGTGGCTCGGTTGCTCTCGCCTGAAGCCCGGTTGCATACCTTAATCGGATGCATATTTTAATTGTCTCAACAGGTTGCATCGTTGCTTGGGTGCTCTCGCCTAAAGCTCGATTGCCTAAAGCCTACTGTAATTATGCTCGCCAGTGGGCAGCATAGTTTTACACAACAGGTCGCATTGTTGCTTGGGTGCTCTCGCCTAAAGCTCGATTGCCTAAAGCCTACTGTAATTATGCTCGCCAGTGGGCAGCATAGTTTTACACCGCCACTGTATTATTCTAGCGGTGTCGCACCGTGGCTCGGTTGCTCTCGCCTGAAGCCCGGTTGCATACCTTTAATAGATGCATATTTTAATTGGCTCGACAATGAGCAGCTTAGGCCTCCTAAAGTCGCCGTCACTGTTACTTTTAGGGGTGTCGCTCCGTTGCTCGGGTGCTTGCGCCTGAAGCTCGGTTGAGTAGGCTACTAATTAATTTAGCCTTGCCTGCTAAATTGCTGACATACTAAACAACCATAATTGTGACGCCTTCATGGCCTCCCTACAGTGGAGAATGGCCACGACAAGTGCCCTGCAGGTCTCGGGGTGAGCACCTGAGGGAAAAACTGTCAGATAACCCGTGCATGAACCGTAGTTTCAGGCCTCAGGCACTGAGGCTTGCTAGGTAAAAGCTCTCCTACTAGCCTCCAACCAGCTCAGGGTACCAGCTGCAGTGAGTAGCCTTGCGGCTGTGCATCCTTCCTACTCAGGGGATGACATGCTGTCCACAGCTGCGTCCTGTAATGTTATACAGGTGGGCAGCTCGGCTAGAGGGTCAGTGTCCGTCCGTGACTTGCCAAGTATTGGGCTAGATGAAGCTCTGGTTTCATCTGCACCTGTGAATGCCTTTTTTCGGCGGGCCCTCAATACTCCGTTTTCTCTGGGCCTCCCTCTGAGCCTTACTTCGAAAGCAGAGCTCCGTAGAGGCTTTCCAGATTTAAGGGCTCTTTTCATCACACTAGTGACAGCAGAGCTCTGGCAGCCATGCACAATGCTGATAGTTAGGGCTCGGACTGGTTAGCTCCGATTAAGCCTGCTATAGCATCCCTGGTTGTCTCCCCAGACGAGGCTCTGAGAGCCGATGTGCGCTGCCCCCGGCCCCAGTGCCGGATTTCAGGCGACCTCCTTACTAGGAGTTACGACATTGCTGCCTGTGGGGGCCATCTGGGAATTTGCTTTCTCACACAGTCCTGGCTCGGTCGCAAACCATACAGGGTCAGGTGCTGGTCACTCAGCACGGACCCTCAGTGATGCTTCACTGCAGACTTTGCATTATGACTTAGGGAGCTAATAATAATAATTTGAATTTATATAGCGCCTTTCAAGGTACCCAAGGTCGCTTCACAAGAAAAGGGGCTAGGCAGGTTGATGTCAGCTGTGACGTGGCGCGCCGCCAAGGTTGGCTGGCGCAGTCGTCCCAGTCGGAGGTGTGTCGACAGACCCTCCGTTCTCTTCCAGTGATCCCAGGCCAGACGTTCGGCCAGCTGCTCTTCAGGCCCCAGAGCAAAGTGTTCAGGTTGACCAGGCTAGACAGTAGTTGCACGCTGCGACGTGCACCTCTGCCTGATTCCAGTCCGGGAACCTCTGTGGTACCCTGTGCCAATAGCTTCAACCACGTTCAGGTGGACAATCAAGGGGCCAGTGCTTCTCAGCACATTCTGTACAGCGCCGTAACACTGCGCTACAGCTGCATTTCAGGCGCCAGGAGGTCGGCGTCCAGCCTCCGCCCTCCCCCAGAGCCCTTGGGGGTGCTACTCGATGCTCGGTAGGTTCTACTCAACCGAAGTTCAGGTACCAGGAGGTGGGCGGGGTCGCCCCGTTCTGGACTAAGACGGCGGAATCAGTGCCTCACGATTCTTCCTTTCCCCATGCTGCGTGTTGCAGGGGTCCTCCAGTCTATCGCTCAGGCGGACTGGGTTGTGTCATAGCCTGAAAGATGCTACTTTCAAGTCCCTACTGCCCAATGTCACAGGTGGTCCTCCCCTTTGCATTTCTGGGCAAGGTGTACCAGTCAGGGTTCTTCCGTTGGGCCGTCCCTGGCTCTGCGTATATTAGACAGTGTCTGGCAGCATCCCTGCCACCATTACAGCTCAGCTGGTGCTCGAGTCGGCGGCCATGCGAGCCTGCCTTTCTCCGTGGCGCGTAGCTACTGTTCAGCAGCTACTACAGCACTTCATGCAATGGAGGCTGCTGGAGTACAGCCTCTTCCTTCGATTGATAAGTATGCTGACCTCAGCATTATCTAATTATCATTATCTAAGCTGTCCAAGTTCCAGGTGTCCGGAACACAGCGATAGAAAAGGGCCACCCCCGGGGAGTGGGGACTCCATCCGGAGGTGGTGGGCATGATTGGGACAAGTATGGCAGGGCAGTGGCGTATCTCTTTGCTTCCGAAGAGATGACCCACTGTTCCCCTGGGTTCTCCTAGATGGAGAGGACCAGTCCCCTAAGGCAGGATGCTCTGGCTAATGCTTGGCCAGTCAGCCTGCTTTATGCATTTCCTACAATTCTTTTGTTACTGACAACACTGGATGGGGTCCAGCATTGCAGTTACAGCCTACGTTTGGTGGCTCCACATTGGCCAGGAAGGCCATGGATCCCAGCGTTACTAAACTCCTCAAGGAGAGCCTTGGTGCCTTCCAGGGAGACAGGACCTTCTGTCTTAGGTAGGCGGACACATGTGGCACCCGAACTCGGGGCGCCTGCAGCTGTGCGTGGGGCTCCTGGTAGCCAGGACCCACTGTTGACGTATTGCGACCAGTCAGAGGTCCATACCTTTTTGACTTCAGGGGCACTCTCCACTACATGGCGCTATGCAAACAGGTGGAAGCTGTTTTCACAGCGGTGCATGGCACATGGCGAAGTCCCATGGACTTGCTCAGTGATAGTGATACCACACTTTCTGCAGTCTGTGTTGGGCAGCAGGAGAGCTGCTTCCACCCTGTGCGTCTATGTGGCTGCGGTATCGGCCACACATGCAGGGGTGGATAACCAGACGGTAGGGTCCCACTACCTAGTCAGGCAGTTTCTGAAGGGAGGCCAGAGGCTTCATTCAGCCACCATGACCCCTGAGGGCACCATCATGGGACTTGCAAGTAGTCCTGAGGGCCTTAGGTCTACCCCCATTTGGGCCGCTGAGTCAGGCAGACCTGACGCGGCTATCTATGAATATGGCATTCGTCCTTGCCATTGCGACTGCAATCGGTCGGTGAACTCCATGCCTTGTCAGTAAGCCAGGCGTGCTTGCGCTGGCATGTAGAAGGGTCAGGAGTGGTGCTCTCGCCAAATCCATCCTTCCTATCCAAACGATTGTCTTCCTCCATGTAGACCAATCGATCGAGTTGGCTGCTTTCAATCCCCTGGGCTCACCAGGGGGTGCAGAAAGAATGTCAGACCCATTGTGCCCGGTGCGGGCGCTTAGGGCATAGGTTGTGGCAACAACCAGCTTGCGTAAGACAAATACCTCTTTGTCTGCTATGGGAGCCGCAGGAAGGGGGCTGCCCTGCCCAAACAGAGACACTCCCACTGACTTGTGGATGTGGTCTTGAATGCATATAGAGCACAGGGGCTCCCCATGCCTTGGCCGTTGAGTGCCACTCTACCAGGAGTATGGCTACATCATGGGCTGCCTTGAAGCAGAGTTCACGGCAGGACATTTGCGCCACGGCTACATGGTCTTCATCATGTACGTTGCGCGGCTCTACAGAGTAAATGTTGCTGCACCTCATCCGGTGGGATGACAGCTGTCTTGTTGATGGCTGCAAGCCCTTAATTGATGAGTACTCTTCGTGACCTTTTTGGTATAAGTCATCCAGTGCTGTAAGCACCGCCTCTGCGGTCAGTAGGAACGAAATAGAACGATAGTTACGTATGTAACTACGGTTCTATGAGTTCCGGATGACCGCCAGAGTTCTCTGTCACTCAGACTTCTCAGACACCGCGAGAAGATCCAGTTGGAACAGAACCTCTGGTGACTTCCGGAATATATAGACATTCCCGGAGTCACCCAGGTGTCACAGGTGACTTTGTTGGTATAAAGATCTCGACCTGCGCATGCGCGCGATGGAACATCCAGTGCTGTAAGCACCGCCTCTGGCGGTCATCCGGAACTCATAGAACCGTAGTTACATACGTAACTATCGTTTTTCTGACAGGACATTGTGAGATGCTGTCTTTCAAGAGAGTGTACAATAATACAGAATTATAGGCAAGTCCTACTTTAAACCTTTCAGCAATGTGAAATAAAGTTGGCTTTTTACTTTAGGAACATATATTGCTTGTCTGTAGATACGAGGAATCTCAATGATTTTGTTTGTAAGAGTTTGAAGTCAGACTCCATTGCAAATTGTGAATGTTATTATCACTTCTTTTAATGTATTTTCCCAATTGCACTTAGGGCAGGGCTGTACGCTTATTGTTTTAGGTGGTAGCACTGGTGCTAGCAATCAAAAAAATTCAGTAGCACAAAAATAAATTTGGTAGCACACAAAGTATGATCGAAAACTTGCATAACCTTAACCCTTACATTTCGCTCTAATTACCTTTGAGCATGTTGGTCATCTCGGTCTCATCTGAGATTCTCAATTAATATTATATCCTAGTGTGTGCAGTAATAATTATAGAAGAATGAATGTGGGTGCACTGATTGCAATTTAGACAAAAAAATCTAACCTGCCAATTGCAATTTTTTGCTGATTCAGAATTATTTCTCAACATAAAAATATAAAAATAATATCTTTATCTATATATTTTTTGTATATAATTATTATATTAATAATAATAAAGATTTTTAGAAAATGTCCTTCTGTTAATTAAAACCAAACTTTAAAACATTAAACATAGCCTATTAAATAAATAAGTATACATATTGGTACAATTTAGGATAAATTAAATATGTTGTTGTGAATATGTTGGGAGTAGTTTTTCAGTGGCTTATTGTGTAACTTACACAAAGTTTGAAATTAGTTATTTCAAACTTTGTTTAAATAGACTACTGCTGACTGCTCTCTGCAGCTGTATGAGTTGCCTTTCAAGCTAGAGCACTACAGTGCTGTAAAACGCTAACTTCCTGTTCTTACCGGCTTCAAAATAAAAGTCAACTCACATTTGGCTAGCAACAGGCTTTTAATGTGAAGGCGCACAGGAAATGTTCTGTTTGCACACGCGCTAACTTAACTGCGGTAATGCAAAGAGAGCAGAGAGCCGTGTCCTTCCGGTTATTACCGTTGGTGAAGTTTATTAGACGCTAGAATCGCAGCACGAGCACAGATCCCGAGCACACATCTTTCACCAGCCAAAGTGGAGGGTGGACTCAATAACTTACTTGCCCAAGACTCATTTACCCGCAGTGTTAATGTAGAGCCCTCTAAGCAGTGTTGTGCAGCGCTCCTCTGTGTTTCAAAGACAGCCTCTCCTCATTAGCACTAGTGCGAGTGGACTTGTATTCATCATCGCACGTGATCAATTTCATTAGCAAATGCGATCAAAACTGTCGCACTGTACAGCCCTGACTAAGGGGGTTTGTATTGTATTTTGTCTTGATGTGTTATATTCTAGCTGTGGACTGCTGTCCATGTTGACCTAGTCTCTCTTGCAAAATAGATTTTAATCTCAATGAGACTAACCTGAGGGGTATACTACAAAGCAAACTCAACAGAGCCCGGCTCTCTTTTTTTGATCTGGTTCAACATAACACATACCCTCGCTCAGAGCTAACCGGTATCACGGAGGCAGTTATCAACCTCTTATGTTGAACGAGGGTTTCAGCTTCAGGCTCTGTGCGCGTCCCCATGAGAGGGGGCGTTTGACCGTCATTTGACTCTGCTTCCGCACAGACTGGACTGATCTTGTGCCGCTAACTTTACACAAACGGACTGATTGTGAGCAGCTGAGTAAAACAAAAGTGTGTCGCCAACTTCATTCAAGAGGAAGAGTTTGTCAGTCTGAATTATTACAGCAGAAAACAGAGAGCCGAAAAAAACTCTTGCTGCAAATAGGCTAAGGAGAGTGGAATGCTGCCAGCATGGAAATTATTTATTTATCTTGCCGATCGTTCTCGCAGTGCGTAACGTGACATTATAAAACAATGAAATGTTGAACTCGGATTTAAACACTATACCATTTAGCCTAATATATATATATAGGCTACTTTGCTATATTTATAGCACTACGCCTAAGTCCCACACTTAAGAATGTAATTTAAGTCTGACACTGTCCCCAAATGAATAGCCTATGGAAAATCATTTAGTTTTGGGCCACATCATAATGAATACAATTTTGATTTAGACTATTAGCCTTTTATTTGAATCTTACAAATACCAATAGGCCTACATTAAAAAACCTGTAGTCTGGATTTTTCGGACAAATATGAATCTACTGTGAGAAGCTTAACCTGCGAGTCTGCAACAATGTCCGAACTGTGACAGCTGTCACCTGTCGCGTCCCAACTGTAATCGCTACTTATGAAAAGAAAGCCCACAGTGAAATAATGTTGCAAACTGTGATTTTATAATAACGCTATTAAGAGCCAGTGTGTGTAGATCGCCAGGTAAAACCATTTGAGAGGAGAGCATAGAGTGGCGCTGCATACAGTAGCCTATAGGTGTGGGCTATTTTACATTTTCAATAACTGTATGCATGTGGCAAAAAGCCCCAGCGCGATGTTACAGTTCACTCTGTAAGCCTAATGTCACGGTTTCGTTTCGTTCATTAACTTACTGATTAATAAGTTTAGATGTAACAGTTTCCTCAGTGAGAATGTAGCGCTCAGACAATATTGTCAGGTCCGCGGGATTTCAAAATGTGTAGTTTCCTTGAAGGGCAGCGCTCTAAGAGCCGAATTTAAGCTCAAACTCTGAAACAAAAACTGCTCTGAGCAGGTTAGCCGTGCAGCCTCTGTTACCCCGGTGATCTAGCCAGGTAAAAAGAGAGCCACCTTTCGTGATACTGAACATTCTGGCTTTAGACCGCTTTAGACTCAACAGACCTCGCTCAGCCCTTAATCTCGCTTCGTAGTATACCCCTCTGGTTAACTAATAATAATAATAATAATAATGTGAAACATAACCACTTGTTTCAACACAACTTTGGCTGGTTTAATATTATGTAATTTCTCTGTTCTTATCTACACTTTCTCTTTTGCTTGTAGACATGGCAGCAGCCAGCAGCTTCCTCTCTGAAGATCAGTTTCTGTGTTCCATCTGTCTGGATGTGTTCACTGATCCAGTCACCATACCTTGTGGACACAACTTCTGCATGTCCTGCATCACAGAACATTGGGATAGAAATGTCCAGTGGTAGTGTCCCATGTGTAAAGAACAGTTCGACAGGAGACCTAAACTGCGGTCAACACCTTCATATCTGAGATGTCCACTCAGTTCAGACGGTCTGTTCATAAGAAAACCAGCAGCAGCTCAGAGCAAAAATGTTCCAACGCAGAGAAGTTCTCTGTGACGTCTGCACTGAACCAAAGGAAGCTCTGAATCCTGCCTGTGTGTCTGCTCCTACTGTGAATTCACCTGGAGCTTCACCAGAAAGTCACAGGCTTGAAAAGACATAAACTGATCAATCCTGTGGAACCTGGAGACAGATGTGTAAGAACATGAGACCTCTGGAGATGTTCTGTAGAACTGACCAGATGTGTGTGTGTCAGTTCTGCACCGAGTGGATCATAAGCTTCATGACATTGTTCCTTTGGAAGAAGAATATGAAGGAAAGAAGGCCGAGCTGGGGAAGACAGAGGCTGAAGTTCAACAGAAGATCCAGAGGGACAACTGAAGATCCAGCAGATCAAAGACTCTGTGAAGCTCAGCAAGGAAGATGCAGACAGAGAGTCAGCAGACTGTGAGCAGGTCTTCAGGGCTCTGATCCGGTCTGTGGAGAAACATCTGGCTGAGTTAACTGAGATGATTGAGGAGAAACAGAAAACAACAGAGGAACAGGCTGAACGCTTCATCAAAGAGCTGGAAGAGGAAATCTCTGAGCTGATTAAGAGAAGCTCTGAGCTGGAGAAGTTTTCACACGTTGAAGACCACCTCCATCTCCTCCAAAGCTTCCCATCCCTGAACCCTGCTCCACCACCCACCAAGGACTGGACAGAGGTCAAAGTTCACTCTTCATATGAGGGGACTGTGAGGAGAGCTGTGGCTGAGGTGGTGGAGACACTCAGTGAAGAGATGAAGAAGCTGTGTGCTGGTGTTGAGCTAAAGAGGCTCCAGCAGTACACAGTGGATGTGACTCTAGATCCTGAAACTGCAAATCCCCATCTCATCCTGTCTGATGACAGGAAGCAAGTCACTTACTGTGATATAAAGCAGAATCTTCCAATGAAACCAAATAGATTTTCCGCATACTTTGCCTTAGGAAAGCAGAGTATCAATTCAGGCAGATTGTACTATGAAGTTCAAGTTAAAGAGAAGACTGACTGGACTTTAGGAGTGGCCAGAGAGCCCATCAATGGGCAAAACTTCCTCACCCAACTCAAAGGAAAATGGTCTGTACTCCTTAAGAATGGAAATGAGTACTACGCTTTTGGGGACCCTTCTATCCATCTCTCTCTGAAGTCCAAGCCTCAGAAGGTGGGGGTGTTTGTGGACTATGAGGAGGGTCTGGTCTCCTTCTATGACGTAGATGCTGCAGCACTAATCTACTCCTTTAAGGGCTGTAAATTCAATGGGCAACCACTCCACCCATATTTTAATCCCTGTGACAATAAGTGTGGTAAAAACCCAGCTCCCCTAATCATCTGTTCCTCCTATCACACCGATTAGACTATTCAAAAGGGGGCTCACTGTCACTTCAATGACCTACAATGACTCAATTAGTTTGTTCAGATTCAGATGGGTTTTGCATTTTTTATTTGCACGTCTCTCAGTACTGCAGAAAAATGAACAATTAGCCTATCTACATGCTTTTTACAGGTTTTCTTGCATAAAGAGTGAACTATACAAAAGTAACAAGTGAATCCTTGTAAACTGTTAATGTGTACACTCACTGCAAGACTAAAATCCCTAAGTATCTACTAAGGTTTACTTCACTTTCAGTGGTGACCGTTGGGGGGTCAAGATCCTCAATGGAGCCTGTGTGTGTGTGTAATTTTGAATGGTGCCGTTGGTTTGGGGGTTTCAAATCATTTCACCTTCCAAACAATTTGACATTAAGTTTCTATTTAATTTGTATGAAAATGAAAGAACTCTTCTCCTGATTCACAATTGTGTAAACTACATTTTGTTGTCCAGTCTCATTCTATGTTGGAGCACAGCTGAAGTCTGCGAGTCCTGTGAGCCAAAATTACAATATATACTAGGATAATCCATCATGAAAATGTTGATTAAAATGTTAACATACAGAATGTATGAAATGTATAACAATTACCAGAATATAAAGACGTAAACTTAGGAAATCAAATAAAACATCCAGTATATATAAACTATCAAGATTTGCCAAATGAGATTGAACTTTTACCTATACAACCTGGTCACTTTGAAAATAAAAGGATGAAATAACACCTAGTAACAACAAGTTTATTTTTATTATTTTACAACTGACATTTTTACAATTATAATATACTCTCTATGATTCTATGTATTTTTCCCATTTCTTTCTTTTCATTATCACTGTCAGCACTGGAAGGTATTCTGATTGTATTCTACATTATATGTTGTACTCCACTATATTTCAAAGGCAAATGTTTTGCTTTTTACTTGGCTGAGTTCCGCTATATCTTCAAATACTAAAACAATACAATGCTGCTCACATGTGAATGAATCAGTAATAATAATAATAATCCAATATATTAATAATATAACACTTGGGGCCATTCTGTTAGAGTACTTTTAATTTTAAAACTTTAAATGCTTAACACTTTGAACATTACATTACATGGAGGAATTGTAATGCAGTACTTTTACATAAAGGTGGCTACTGTTACTTATGTCAAGGTTCTGGATTGTTCTTCCACCACTGCGCTCATGGTCATGAGCTGAGGGGCTCCACCATGGCCACCAGAGGGCATGAGAGACCTTGAGATCCTCTCTACAGGATCTGGGGCCTCATTTATAAAGCTTGCGTACGCCCAGAAGAGGGCGCACGCCAATTTCTAAGCAAATATTGGGATTTATAAAAACCAAACTTGACGGGAAGAGTGCGGTCCTCCACGCAAACTATGACCCATGCGTACGCACAGAAAGTGGAGAAAGGAAAACGGCGACTCCGTCGGCACATGTATGAAGTGCGAGAACGAATGTGTTTGTGTAAAATGAATCCAGATATAGGCCTATTATAAGCCATGTAGGTCTATCATATATGGAGTTCCTTTGCAAAACGGATGAAGCCATTCTTACAACTAATAAAAAAATGCCTCCACGGATTTTTCCATGGAGTGATACCAACAAAAACTAAACGAATTAGGATCTTAAATAGCCTACAAACGGAGATATAGGCCTATGAGTGCAAAAAAAAAAAAAAAACGTTTGAATAAGCTCTGCAGTTAGGCTATTAAACAATAACCTATCTGCATGTTATTGGATTCATTCTGATAATATTGAGGTGGAATACCGCCTATTACTTTTACACTGACGCTGTTCTCGATGCCTCAGTCAGGCAGACAGGAGTGCACAGTTCCACACACTAATCATAAGCCTACTGTACATCACATACTGTGCTAATTTTTCGCGGCTTTTAGTCCGTTTTATCTATGTGTTTTTCTTTGTGTGCACGTCGTAACTGTGTTTTGAAAGGGACTGTGAAGTCTATTATTAACCCTCCGCCGCCCGTCACTGCACCGGGATGAATTCTCCGAATCTGTATCTCATGGCATTAATATCAGTGTCCCCCGCTCGTGGCACAAACACTGCTGTGTGAGGATATGCACTTTTTTGCGTCCACTTTTATGTCGGATCGCTTCTTTTTATTTCGACCACAGCGTTCACAGAGATCGCCACAGGCTGCACTCTGACGCCCTCACACTGTGCCACCAAACTAAATTTTCCCTGGTCGACTCACCACTTCTCCAACGGGTACTTCGGCGTGACCGCAGGGATCCACACCGTGTGGAGTCTATTTTTCCATTTCCCTTTCATTCGGCGATTGCCACGCCTTCATGCACTCAGTAAATGATATTAATTTGGGCGTGTCAATGACTATGTATGGGTAAATATGGGCGTTACGTGAAGCCCGCAAAGGCTGCGCCACATTTAGAGTGGATTGTGATTTATAAAGGGAAACAGGCGTAGGACGTGAGTGCGCACTGTTTTATAAATCAGAATATTTTTGTTCGCACGTACATCCTACATTTCTTCCGTACGCCAGCTTCCACGTGAATCCCACGCAAAGCTTTATAAATGAGGCCCCTGGTGAACGGCAGAGATTTCAGTAAGACTTTACAAAAAGGGTACATTAATTAACTGTTAGTTCATGCTTAGGTAAGGCTTTTAAGCATTAACTAAGCATTTACTCACCATTAAGCTTAGTAAATGTTTTACTAAGCATGTTTTAACTAAGAAAATGCCTAACCAAACATTAATTAACCATTATTAACTAACCATTAACAGTAAATTAACTATGCATTAACTAACCGTTAATAGCATTTACTTGAGCATTAACTAACAGTTAATTAATATACCGGTATTGTAAAGTGTGACCAAAATTTCCTCATCAGCTGCAGTTTGTTCAGATTGATTTTGAGCTTAAATTTACACTTAAAGATTCATTGTTTTCTGCAGTTTAAACCTTAACACCCACAAATGAATACTTTACATTGCTGATGACAGCTTTTATTAACCAGTTTCTTAGTATATAATGACCATCATTAGAGCTCTTCTTTCATTGTGCATTTGCTTGTGTTTTCTTCACCTGCTCTCGTAGTATTTCTGTGTGTCCAATCGGATGTGGCATTTCAAGTGGAGGTTACACTTTGTACATTTGTACATGAAGTGGCATCAGTTTATCTTGTGGTTGAACTGTAAACTATAATAAAGGATTACCATTTAAAGCCACTACGAGTAAAATGGCCCGTTGGCGGCCCCTTTGGACAAAAGCGGTAGTATTTTTACGACGCCAGCTGTCGTGAAGCTGTTTTCTAGCTCATGCCGGGCGTGCGAGATTCAAATGATCAGGAAGCAATATAGTGCATGTCCGTGTGTTGAAAGTGTGAGGGAACCGGACTCTTTTCGGCTCCGTGAGAGTGGTTAGTGACACAGCATCAACTAATGCCAGTCAGTGCTACACACACACCTGATTGCAATGAGTTGATGCAGTGTCACCTCTCACGGAGCTGAAAGATTCCTTGTCCTCACACAAAGCGAATGAACGAGAGACGGCAGTTAGTATGGATCACGATGAGGTAATGTGTTTATGTTGTTGTAAATAATGACTATTTCAGATGAATAATGGTCATCTGATGGTGCTGGTGACTGGTGAGGCAAAGTAAACTTTGTTTTAGTAGGCTACCGCTCATTCATTCAGTCTAGTTCGCTCCGTGAAATTGTGTATACGTTGCTTGGCAATGCCCTCCCGCCCGCCTATCACTCTCCCTTTTAGCTTTTCTTCATTACATTTTCTTTTTTTTTCTTTGATGGTTCAGCCCCGTTATCAGTCATTATGACGACAAATAACTGTCTCAAACAAGGCTCCCGCTCCCCTTCCCTCACCTCGAGGGATAGGTTTCTCAAAACGCGTTGCTGAGCCACACTGAAATCTGCGACCAATATGGATATGTGACCATAGAGCAAGCACGCGTGAACCGAAAATCGGACTGGGTGTGCGACCAGACCAAACGCAGTAATAAAAACTATATAAAAACTTATTTCTTTGCACTGATGGTCTCGTTTGCTGTTAAAGGTAATTTATGATTATGAGAGGAAACATGAGGCTGTTTAAAAGATATTTAAATGTTACTCGTAGCCGCTTTAAAGGGGTGTAGCTACACTGGGAAGAGAGGCGTGTCTCACAGTCACATGCTTTAACAGTAAGTGAAACCTAAAGGAACTGAGAGCCACAGCACACTGAAGTCGAGAAAAACTCTCTGTCTCTCCCTCTCAACAGACAAACAATTGAGGCCTCTGAAAAAAACCGGTGAGTACAGCTGTTGATATTCAATGTATTATTAACAGTAATCAGAGGGATTTGACAGGGAAGAGGGAATCCTCACAATACAGGACTACAAAGCCAAAAGGGTCTGACATGTCTGTTTTTCTGTCAGGACTTTGTGAGGTGTCGTCTTTCAAGACAGTGTACAATAATTAAGAATTGTTGTTATAAACTCTACTTTAACCCATTGATGACGGCTGCTGCGCGATGCCACATTGGCTCTCCTGCCTGATGCTGCATCGCGCAGCATTATTACTTTATCTAATTTTCATGGCATTCCCAGCATAAAATGCACCGTCATTGGTTCAAATACACATGAGGTGGGTTTTGTTGATTTTTTTAAGACCACGTGACCACCCAAAAGTTGTGTGGTTTGCCGAAAATCACGTCAATCAAAATAATAAAAAATAAAAAAATAAAACAAAATAATAAAAAAAATACGCCGGCTATGTCGGCGACGGAACAGTTAGTGGCGTTTGGTGCGCAGAATCAAGGTCTACTATAGACTACTGACGAAAATCACACAACACATTGCATCTATTTATTAACAATTTTTAATAATTTTCTAATTCATCTCATTTTGACGATTTTTAGAAATATTTGTTGGTTTGTAAGCGCTAAGGGAGCATGTTTAAATAAATCCTGTGAACCTTAACTTTTAAATGTATTTTATTTCATGTTTCTATGTGCTACACAGGCTTAGATATTAAGGTTTTGGTAGACTTGACAATTCGTACTATTTTTTCAGAAAACCCTCAGGCATTAAGGACATGCATCCTAGATTGCCATAGTCATCAATGGGTTAAACCTTCCAGTGATGGGAAAGAAAGTTGGGTTTTTACTTTAAGAACAGAACTTGCTTTTCTCTTAAAGCAGTTCGGATGGATTTGAGTTTGAGCATTTCAGCACAATCATAATATCCCGCCTTCCTCCAATGCAGCCCCACCCCCTCATTCCTATCCCCGTTTTTTTTGTTTTGTTTTTGAAGAAACTTAATTTAGGCTACACAAGCAGACTTACTTGCTTAATACTGTCTCCGTGCACAAAGTGAGTTATATTGTGGCTGAAGAAACTGGTGGCTGTAGTAGGCTACCGGTACCGCGCTGATCTGCTTGTATCACTGGTTTCACTTCAGATATGTCGGCCAGAACACCACTTATGCTTATAATGAGACTAGGAGAGGAGGAGTAGGGTTTTATCCGCTCTTTATTTTCCTTCTTTCACAGGCACAGCCGCATATAGATCGCGGAAAAAGAACAAAGGCTTAAACTCCGCTCGTGAGGAGACGTTTGAACAGCTGTTGCGACTCGCGAATCGCAGCCGCTAATAACATGCACAAACTATAACTTATAACAGCGATCGGGACTACATGTAGCCTACATACTCACACACGGGTGATTCACATTTACACTCAGATAAACACGAATGATGGCTTACTGTGGCAACTTGCTCACACACATCTCACCGAGGGAGAAGCGAAAGGAAACTTACTGAACTGGCTCTCTGGCCGACTGACGTCACGGCCCAACACTAAAACACAGCTTAACACACTGTAAAAAATAACAACACTGTAACCTTTTCTACAATGGTCGCTACTCGCTAGGCTACTGTCTGCCGTGGAATCAAAACAAACCCTTTCGTTGAGGACGCGCGTGCACGAATGCGCGGTACACAAGCAGACGGCAAACAGACAGGTCTGTCGGCCAATTAAATCGTTCGGTCCGAACGATTTGATTGGTTGTAGTTTTCACCTAATATTATGAGACTGAAATAATTCTTTCTTTTTATTCCTGGTGGGTCTACCATGCATTTTAGAGTGTAAAAACCTTATTTATACCATTTTAAAGTCATTTAAAATAAGTGTAAAAACTGTACAAAGGTAAGAATAGCTTTAATGCCAGACGAGGACTCTCAGGGTGTATTCGCACTGGGAAAGTCAGCTAGTTCACTTGCTTTGGTCCAGACCAAATAGAGTTTAGATTTTTATTGTTTATTGTGGTCCACTTTCATATTGCCCCTTTTGCAATTGCAAGTGAACCAGCAGTACGAAGCAAAATCACACATGATCTGAGGTCTTTTATTCATTGGACAGACATTCTGGGGTGGAGAGAAGCAGGAAGCACGAAGTAAAAAAAGCTAAATATATCATTGATATAATATGGGGTTAAAAATTAAAAAAAAGGCCTACATCTAACCTATAAATAAAGAAGAAAAACATCAAATCATTGTTGTTTCATATGGTTATAATATGTAGCCCTATGACAATGCCACGTTATGTGGCTTGTAGCCTACGATGTGAAACATAATTTTTACTGTATTTTTGCTGCTGGACGTGCGGCTCGCAAGAAGAATAGGCTCAAGCTGACACTCAGTTGATGCTCAGCTCCAAACTGACACGGGGATAGTCATCACGGTCCCGTACGTGGGAAGCAAAATAAAAACACACTCTTCTTGCTCAGTGTGAACCTGTTGGCACTGTGCGGGAGACGCTCCCCTCTCCTTCATCTGATCGCTGAACACATTCAGCATTTTTACGCGTCCTCTCGATCAAATGTAATATATTGTTCTGGGCTCCCGGTCAAACCACAACTTATCGTCCTAACAATGGCGACAACAATACTTTCCCATAATGTGAAGCTGACGGCAATTTATTAAAAAAGAAAAGAAAGAAAAGGCACAGCGCCTCCTGCATTTGGGTCGGAATGAGTCCGGACAAATTCACACCACAAACGAACTGCAGTAGTGTGTGTATGGAAGCGCACCGAGACCACCTCTTCAGATGGGTCTCGGAGCGCTTGTTTGGTCCGCCCCCGAGTGCGATTGCCGTATTCACACCTGCCTGAAAGATGCGCACCGAAGGCGGAAGTGCATCTGAGATCGTTTCAAACCGAACTAAACACGGCATGTGTGATTACACCCTCAATGATTTGGTAA